>CAUEEP010000152.1:0-75008 GCA_958450365.1 Mesorhabditis belari
AATCTACCCATTTTTCAATCTATTTTTCAGGGTAATTTTATTAGATCTTTATCCTTTATCCAGTAATGTTATGAGTCTGAAAAGATTGTGGGACATTTGCCCGCCTCCTTTCCCATTGACAATTTAACTTGAAGCTGAAATAGCTTAGTGCTGAGTTGTCCAATATATAAATATAAGATATTTCAGCTCAAAGTTTGCCAATGGCAAAAGGAGCGGAGTGACGGACCTTTTATACGCGCCCCATCCCCTTTCCCATTGTCAACCTAACTTTAAGCTCAAAAACCTCGGTGTTGAGCGGTTCAATTAAAATAGTTTTTGTACCAATCGATAGAGAAAGACTTGGCGCATCTGATGATACCAAGAATATTTCAATTGAACAGCTCAACACAAAGATATTTGAGCTTAAAGTTAGGCGTATCCCTTTTGCCATTGCCATACCAGCTTTAAGCTCAAAAACCTCGGTGTTGAGCTGTCCAATTAAAATAGTTTTTCTACCAATCGAAAGAGAAAGACTTGACACATCTAATGATACTAAGTAGATTTAAATTAAACAGCCCAACACAAAGATATTTGAGCTTAAAGTTGGTATGGCAATGGTAAAAGGACAGGGCTTGTTTCAAATGTCCTAATGCCAAATTTCTTTCAAATTTTCAAAGAGGATTAGAATATTTTCTTTAGAATTGTTCTTGCAAAACGACTAATCCAAATTTATAGCTTTTAAATAAAACGAATACAAATGTATTTACCTGTTAAATATTTAGATAGTTAGGCTTTGATTCCTGTTTGGAAAAAGCTAATTTCAAAACCAAAGATAAGTAAGTAACAATTCCAACTCCAAATATAACAATTTCAAGTCCAAATTCTAACAATTTCAATTCCAAATCTTAACAATTTAACCAAAGCCGGCTCACTAGGGATCGATAAAAATCCCCTAAAATTGTTTGCTTTGAGTTTCTACATTACTAAAATGTCCGCAAGCTGATTCGAAGCAATCTCGTAAAGAACTGAAGACAAGCACACTAACCAGTAGGCCACAACAAGTAACCAAGCCACTAACCAGGTTATCAGAGCTGTTAAGCAGTATCAGGCCTGTAAACCCCTCAGAATTCGAATTGTCGCAGAACAAAGAAAGTTTTGACAAAGATTGCTCAAAACCATTACATTATGCGCGTCTTTAAAATTTAACCACACTACCGTGAATTTCTTTGGAGTTCTTTGGTTTTGACTGAAATTTTATCATTTTCTTTTTAAATAAAAACACTTTACTTTACACATTTACACAAAACATGCAAAAAAAGAATTAAAATGACAAACCCTTTAACCATATTTCCTTCAGCATCGGCCAAATTCAACACATAAACACTCATTCGCGGTTTTCTCTTTGACGCACCAAACACCTTGATTTTCTTGATGGCTATTGTTTTGAAGAACTTGAAAATATTGAAATTAGAAAAATGAAGTCAAGAATCGAGTCAAGAACAAAAGGCTTTCGCAAAAAGTTTGCTTTCGATGCAAGAAGAGATTGGTGGGAGAATTTGCTGGGATTCATTTCGAGCATAAAGAACTATCGAGAAAGAACTATCGAAAAGAATCAAAAATTTTGTTTTATACTAAAAAAACCGAATATTTTAGATATTTGAATTAAATGTTTGCATCAAATCCTAAAAAATAAGTGCCTCAATTCATGCAAGTTCCTTTGAAAATAGAGAAAAATTGATGCATGTCAAGAAGAACTCCGAGAAAACAAGTTTTTAAAGTTTATCATAATGAACTTCCTTTATTATAAATCAAATAAGTTGCAGAAATGAATGAGATTCAAGAATTGTCTGAGACAAAAGTTTATGTAAGTTTATGAAAGTCAGAGCTAGAAAAATTCGAAAGATGATGGCATGGTTTAGTCTAAAATCTTAAAGCTTTAATCTTTAATCTTTCAAAAGAAGTAGTACTTGCAAAAGTACTTGCAAAAGTACTTCTTCTAAAGAAGTACTTGCGAAAGTACTTCTTCTAAAGAAGTACTTGCAAAAGTACTTCTTTAGAAGTACAAAATTCAATTCAAAAAAGTACAATATTCAAATTCATTGTAATAGTTAGATGAAATAATTTGAGATTAATCAATCCAATAGACCAATAGAAGTAGTCTGTTTTCGCCAATAAACCCCCACCAGTCAAAGCGATCCGTCATAAGCCTCACACAAAAACGTGAGAGCAAAAATAAAAAGGAATTTAAGAAAAAAGAAGCTCTCATCAGGGCAAAAATGGGGTTTTGGTGGGTTGGCGTCTTGTAAAGATAGAAAATGAAACCGATTACAGTATTGGAGTTCTTGAATATTGAAGTTCTTAAAGATTGAAGTATTGAAGATTACAGTATTGAAGTTCTAATGATCTAAAAAGTGACAGTTTATTTAAAAAGTGAAGTCTAAGAAAATTAAGAAATCTAGCTGAGAAAAGGAACCTAAGAAATCTAAGAAATTTATCGAAATCTAGCTGAGAAAAAGAATCTTTAAGAACTTCAATACTGTAGTATTGAAGTTCTTAAAGATTGAAGTATTGAAGATTACAGTTTTGAAGTTCTAATGATCTAAAAAATGACAAGCTTATTTAAAAACTGAAATCTAAGAAATCTAGCTGAGAAAAGGAACCTAAGAAATCCAAGAAATTTACCAAAACTATTTGATAATATTTTTCTGTAAAACTAAAAAACTCCTTTTTTTCTGCTAAAGTTTTGTTGATTTATAAGCTTAAAAGTAAAAGCTTTCAGCTAAACAGAAAACCAATGAGAACCATAGTAATATAATAATAACTATGATAAAGATTGAAGCAAAACTGGTAAACGAACTTGCTAACACCAAAGATGGTGTGAAAAATCTACACAATTCGTGCGCAGAACGGATAAGTGAAAAGAGAAGGAGAAGGGAATGAGACGAATCCTTTTCTTTCATTCTTTTTCAATTCGAAGCCCAAAAGGATAAAGAAAAGATCACAAAGTTTTTCCTTTTCTTGTTTTTACGTCTTTGCCCTTTCTATGGCCAGGAAAAGAGAATTTCTTTTTTCATTTTTTTGAAAGCGCTCCTCTATTGACCCCAAACAAGTATGAAAAAGTGTATTCGTTTCAAGAGAGTGAATTTGAAAAAGACTCCTTCTAAGCAAGTTCGCTGAATTTTTGTTTTGTTTAAGTATTACATTTTAGCAGTACTTGAGGTATTTAGGTTGTAAAAAGGCTTGAACTTCAAGATTGATGGTTTAACACTAAAATTGTGATTTAGTTCTGATTCAGTTCAAATTTGTTTAGAATTTTAACCAAATGAAGAACCAAATTCAAATTTTAACCAAAGTTAAAGCTAAAATTGATGTATTAAGCAAAAAGTCGGCTAATTTAGCACTTGTATCTTCAAAAAGCTTTTGTCAAACTACGGGCTAGGCTAGTTTCCGCAAATTTTTTTTTGCGCAACTGAATCATTTGCGCAACTCACCATAACTTTCTTCTAAGTCAGCCAATCTTTATGATTTTGGTGTCATTTTGTTACACTTCTTGAAATCTACAAAATTTCCGTGTTTTTGAAGGCTTTCAAAACTTTCAACGCTAGGATTCTGGAATCATTTCTGTTTCAAATAGGATTTCTAAGTTCTTATTAAAACAAAGATTAGGGGGAGGCTAATTTCCGCAAATGTTTTTTTGCGCAACTGGGACGTTTACGCAAGTCGCCATAACTTTCTTCTAAGTAAGCCAATCTTTTTGATTTTGGTTTCATTTTGTAGATCTCAATAAGTGCAACAAAAATGAAACTAAAATCATAAAGATTGACCCACTCAGAAAGAAGTTATGGCGAGTTGCGCAAAAAAATTGGCGCAAAGTAGCCACCTCCAAATAAGCAGTAGTTTAATTGGTTCATTTGTTGGTTTTAAACAGAAGGACAAAAAAAAGACTTTCTGAAAAGCTTATTACTTGTTTACTCAAAAATTGATCTACAAAATGAAACCAAAATCATAAAGATTGGCTGACTTAGAAGAAAGTTATGGCGAGTTGCGCAAATGACCCTGTTGCGCAAAAAAAAATTTGCGGAAACTAGCCTACCCCCAAACTACATCATAACTATAAATAAAAAAATATTAGGCACAATGAATAGATATTCAGCTAACATATACAGTAAATTGAAAATGGAATTCAACCGGAGTGGGTAACAAAATTTACTTCTTCAGGAGACCCAAGGGTTGAGGTGGAAATGGGCTCAGTTCCCACCGGAGATCCTTCTCTCTTTTCCATCCCTTCCGTCATTGCTTTTCTTTTGAATAGACTTCTCTTGTGAAATGAAAGTCAGTTTGTATCCTTCTATCATTTCAACGCAATTTTTACGGCATTTCTTGAAGAAAAATGATGAAAATTGGGTTTTTGCCGTTTTTGTCGACTGTCTCCAAGGACTAGTCAACGAAATTTGATTTTATGGAGTGAATATAGAGTCTACCGGGTTCATTGAGCCAGAAAAATGTAACTTTTGAAAGATTCAGAGCCAAAACTTTAGTTAAATGCTCTACGATAGGAACAAAAAGATCAGAAAATCTCTTAAAAACTTTCCATTGTTACCATTGACAAAATAACATATGTTTCCGTTTTTTTAGCTAGTAAATAAACAAAAAAAAACTTTAAATTTGTCTCTCATTTTTTCTTAGAAAGCACAGCTGTTCTTTTTGAAGAGAAACATGAGATGAGACGATAAATTGCTAGAAAGCAAAACTAGAAAGATATAGGAACGACATGTGAGTCGAAAAGAAAAGAATTTCCGGGTTTTCGAACATTTTTCTGTGAAATTCCTCACACCTAACGCTCTGAGACAAGTG
This sequence comes from Mesorhabditis belari, assembly GCA_958450365.1. Lineage (NCBI taxonomy): Eukaryota > Metazoa > Nematoda > Chromadorea > Rhabditida > Rhabditidae > Mesorhabditis > Mesorhabditis belari. The sequence goes on from CAUEEP010000152.1 coordinate 4,834, forward strand.
TTTTTAAGAAAATATGGGAAAGCTGATGAAAAGCTAAGGTTTTTGAATGTTTTGATAAAAAAGCTATCGTCATAGATTCTTTGAGTTGAAAAGAAGGCATTATTAAGTAAGAAAAGGCTTTTGACAAAGTTGATTTGAGAAAATGATAGACAATAGTTTTCAGTTTGATTGTTAATAGGTTTACAACGGAAAAACGAGTTTTGATTACTTCAATGGATACTTTTTTAAGGAGTTTTCAGATCAAAAGCTTTAAGGCTTGAAAGCAAGCTTGAGCTTGCTTTAGAGCTTGAGCTTGCTTTAGAACTTGAGCTTGCTTTAGAGTTTGAGCTTGCTTTAGAGCTTGAAAATCCTATCCTTATTTAAGAGATCCTGAAAAAGTCGTTATTGAAGTAGCCAAAACTCGTTTTTCCATTGTACACCAATCGACAATGACAAAATGAATAGCTCTAGTTGAAGCTGTTAGATTAAACTTCACTTGAATGAGTGAAAAACGAGTTTAACTGGTTTTAAGTTTTGCAATCAAAAACCTATCCAAGTTATTTGCAAATTACTAGACTAGTGATTTCCTTGAGTGGATCCCAAGAAGATAGCGTGTCAAAAAGAGCAACTTCAAGAGGTTAAAGTGAGAGTCAATCTCAAAGCTGTGCTCCTTCCTTTGCCCTCGTGTCTCCTCTCAAACCTCTCCGATTTGAATAATGTATTAGGCGTCAAAGGCGGAAGTGTCAGGTGAGAATTTGTGGAGAAAAATGTGATTCTCGGAATGATTTTTTTGATTTTTGAATTGAATAGAGATTTTATTAGACAATCAGAATAGTTATTGATTAAGAGCTGGTAAGGAATGATGAGAAAGTGTTTAGATGCTCTTAACCAGGAATAAATTGAACTACTCTTCTTACTTAAGCTCTTGTTACTTAAGCTTTAAACTACTTAAGTAATTTAAGAAGTTAGTTTATCAACAGGAAGGATTACTATAGAAAATTTTACCCTAAATCCTGGATCTGTCAAATTTTGACACTTTGATCTGTTCAAAAGCAGCTGAAAAGATTTACGTTGAATTTTATAGTATTCTAAAGTATAGTTCTATAGTATTCTATAGTATTCTATAGAATTCTAAAGTATATTTCTATAGTACTCTTTAGAATTCCATAGTATTCAACTCTTATGAACAGTAGGAGCAACACTTTTACATAAAAACTAAAAGAAAGTTTCAAAAAAACGGCACAGAGAACGGCAAAACTTCTTCATTGAAAGTATTTCTTCCGATCAAGGAACAATCCTTTCTTTTATGAGCTTTTCATCGAGCTTTTCATCGAGCTTCTCCTACTTGGTACCCCGCGAATAACACTTTTCGATTCATCGGGGTGAAGGGGCACCCCTTCCCTCTCCATCTCATCTATGGCCAGCCGCCTCTCTCAAAGCTATTCCCGGATTCACAATGGCGCCATGAATGGCCACATTTGTTGAGATTATTTTTGTGAAAACAGATGTTTCAAAAAAATCGATGAGACTTATGAAAAACGATTAAAGTAAGGAAAAGACATGAACTATCAAAAACACAAACATAAACTATCAAGTTTTTGAATTAAAAACACTAAATTGATTCAAAGGATTGACAAAAATAGATCTAAATAAAAGAAACAAAAGATTTCTAGACGATAAAATCTATCAATGTTCGTTAAGTGATCAAACAGCTTTCCTAATTACTCGAAAAGCTGTTGAAAGAAAGGTGAGAACGAGATGAATGGTTGAGAGTTGGCCCATCCTCTCAATCTCTCTTCTCTTCATCCAAGAATCAGAGTCACTCTGTCTAAAAGGTCAGCCTTTCTTTCCCCTTCTTTTTCCCAATGGAAAAGCTCAAAAAGATCAATGTTTGGAGTGTCGTTGATGGTGGGCATTGATATGTCAGTGTCGATGAAGTTATACCGCTCAAATTGAAGCCACGAACAAGACAACATTACAAACTTCATTGTCTTCGAAAAAAGTATTACATTAATATTACAATAACATCATTAAAGTTCATTTTTGTTTAAAACAAAAGAGTTTAATGTTAAGTTGAAATCTTTGAAATTCAATAAGAGAATTTCTAGACAAGTTTGTACTATTTGTACTAGACTAATCTCGTAATTCTTTAAAAAATTCGTGAACAATTGAAGATTCAATACATAAATACACAAAAGATGTTATTAAAAGGAAAGCTTTCAAAGAAAAGCTTTACATAATTGAGCTCAAAGCAAAAGAGAGGTAATTTCTGCAGAGCTGATTGCTTTGAAAAGAATGCTTGAGAATTAATCTGTGTGTAAAAGATATATTACTTTGCAGATACACAATTGGTTTAGACTATAGATTAGAAAATTTAGATAAAAATAACCTTTACTTATCAACATATCTAACTAAGTTAACTTTTGCAGAAATTGTTTCAAAGTAAGTTCTGAAAGTAAACAGAAGATGGCTTTTGTTTAGAAAAGATTTGAATCAATGACTGAAAATGAGAATCAATCATAATGATCAATGAATTATTGGGTTGGTGAATTGAAAACTGCCGGACTTTGAACTAAAATTTATTTAACATAAAACCATAAATTTATTCCAGATAATTTCCATTATTATTGTCGACTTCTGCCCATTTTACAGGCAATTTGCGGATTCCTCTTTCGTAGTAGGATTTTGGTTTTGAATCGAAAAACTTCCAAAGCCAATTTTTGACTGCTTCTTTCGAATCGAAGTGTTCTCTCGCAAGCTCATTACTCATGATCCGGAATAAATAGTAATCAAAAGGGGCGAGCTCCGGACTGTATGGGGAATGCGCCAAAAGTTCCCAAACAAGGCTATTTATTTTAGAGCGAGTTATTATTAGAGTCAGTTTTGCAACGTGAGGGCGCGCGTTGTCGTGGATGAGAACGATTTTTGACTCGGATTTTGGTTTGTGTGTGAGACAAGTGTGAGATTCAAAAATGGAGGACTGGAGATGTCCCAGTTTGAGCACTTTCTTCAAAAGAAACCCATTTTGGTGTCAATAGAAAAGTTGTAGAGAATCAAAAATTAGGCTTATAGCCAAATTTCCAAAAAGATACACTTAGTAGTTTCGCTTAAAATGCAAGTTTTGTGAAAATTCGTAAATTTGGCATTTCTTGGAAACCAGTTTTTGAATCGTTCTGAAAATTTGGATATAAGCTTGATTTTTGATTCTCTACAACTTTTCCATTGACACCAAAATGGGTTTCTTTTGAAGAAAGTGCTCAAACTGGAACATATGACAATAGTTTTCAATTCATCAACCCAACAAAACTGAATTTAACAAGCAGAAACATGTTAATAACACTTTAGAGATCAAATTTGAGAAATATAGGTTCTGGATTTCTTCTAGAGTTAACCAATTTCTTAAGCAAGACTAAACCAATTCTTTTCAAATAAAGAAGATTCGAATGAAAGCTTTAATAAAAGCTTAACAGTTAAGAAAATGAAATTGTTGAATAAAAATAGTTATCAAAAACAATCATTATCAGAAAATTCTAGAAACCGATTGATTTCTTAAGTTCAAAAGAGAAAACAAGAGTTTTCCACAAAAGAGTCGAAGTCAAAGAAATCCAAAAACGAAACTGAGGTGGGAGAGTAATTTGAGCGGATGGTTCACTTCTCAGCTCAAAACCGGGTCTCAGTCCGGGCCCAGGAGATGCTTGGGGGGTCGTTGTGGGAAAGAGGGGTGAAAGGGATAAGATCCCCCCGGGAGATCTTCTCCCTATCCTTCCCTCTCCTTCTCCTTCTTCCCCCTCTTCCCCTTCTTCCCCTCCATCCTCTGTTTCTTCCATCCTCATCTCCTTGTTGGATCCAAGGACTCCTCCTTTCGACAACCCCACCCTTATAAAGCCTTTGAAAGACGAATTGTGAATCAAAACATTAATTGCTTCTCCATTGTTCTGAGTTGTTCAAAAAGGGCTTGAATCAAGGTTTTTTTCTGTTGAATCTACTGGATCATCAAATTTTCAATTAATAAAACAAACTTGCTGAAATAAAAGCTTTAAAAATTGATTGAGAATTTGGAGTTAAATTAGTGATTAAGCTAACAATTGTAAGTAGAAATTTATGAAGAAATAAAGGAGATTTACAAGGAGATTTTGGCTTTGATTGTTTTAAAAAACTTGTAGTTATTTCAGTTTTAATTCAAGCTTTTACCTAGCTAAGTGTTAAATTCTAAACTTATTTTCAAAAAGGAACTAAAAGCTGTTTGAGAATGGTCAAGATCGGTGGTTTTCTTGAAAAGGATATGAGACTCGATCCATTCTTCCCTAGATTGCTTTTGAAGTATTCTTGTGAACATCCCAGTTAATCATTTCTTTTGAAAGCACTCATTCCAAGCAAAAAAGGCTCAAATTTCTGGAAAACTCTCAAAAAAAAGCCTATTTGATGAGATTGAGTGATCGATTAAGGTAACAAAGTTCTCAAATAGTTTTTGAAAGTATTACATGATCAGTATGGAAAAGATTTTCGATTCGTTTCCTTTAAGTGCCTCAAAAGGGTTCCCAATTCACGTAAAAAATCCTTTTATATGATTCTTTTCAATTTTCAGATTGATAGCTATTCTAGAAACTGAGATCTGAACGGTCAAAGTTTAAGGTTTATTAGGTACTTACTCATTAAAAGTCGCTAAGTATCAAATAACAATCAAAAGCTGACATTCTTGGCTTTCCAATGAAACAATTTTTAGATTGATGGCTATTCTAGAAGCCGAGATCTGAACGGTCAAAGATTAGCATGCCGTTTATATCGATAATATCGATAAGCAAGTTTATTCTGCTTTCAACTATAAAAAACCTATCAATCTGTAAATTGTTTCATTAAAAAGCCAAGAATGTAAGCTTTTAATTGATATCTTATATATAGCAAATTCTTATAGGTGAGTGCCTTAAAAGGCTTATCAATACTTATCGATAAGCTTATCGATAATCAATACGATAATCAATATCGATATCGATAGGTTTATTAGGTACTTACTCATTAAAAGTCGCTGAGTATAAAATAATAATCAAAAGCTGACATTCTTAGCTTTCCAATGAAACAATTTTCAGATTGATAGCTATTCTAGAAGCCGAGATCTGAACGGTCAAAGATGAGCATGCCGTTTATATCGATAATATCAATAAGCAAGTTTATTCCGCTTTAAACTATGCTAAACTTATCATTCTGATCTTGTTAAACAAGCTATAAAAATCCAAATTTCTACTTATTCTATTGATCAATCTAAACCTTATGCTATTTTCGTCACTAAAAACGGATATATGGAAGAGTCTACGAGACGAAACAACTAGAAAATAAATAAACAGAAAAAAGTGAATTGGATAGCCAAATTCTGACTTCTGAATTCTGCTAAATTCATCAATTTTCTTAAAATAATAATAATCTAAAGTTAAATGATTCGAAAAGCTCAAAAAACAATGTAAAAGTTGCCAATTTACAACTTTTGAAAAAGAAGAAGAGAGAAGAAAGAAAGAAGAAAGAAAGAAGAAAGAAAAGGGAAGAACTTCAAGAAAGTTAGAAGATTTAGAAGAGATTTTAGATCCCTTTTCTTTAAGTGCATACTTCAAAAGGTTTTCCAATCAAATTAAGGTTAAAGAAGAGAAAAAGGGGGATAAGATGAGCTATTTCTAGTAGATGATAGGTAAGAAGTGTTCAAAAGTGGATCTTATTTGAGCAAAATTTGATTTGATTCATCAAAATCCTTACGAAAGAAAGAGGCTAAAGTAAGAAAAAATCTTTTAGAAAGCGACAAAACACGTGGAAAGGTGTAACCCGTTTATCGGTTCATTGCATTCTTTGGGAGTTATGTAGCTCGGGGAAAGTTGAAGAGAGCCCACTTGAAGACGATTTTCTCAGCTTTCTGCCACTTTTCAATAGTCTACTCGAGTCGAGAGTGAACGTCGATTTTCTAGTTATTTCGTCTCGTAGACTTTTCCATATATCCGTTTTTAGTGACGAAAATAGCATAAGGCTTAGATTGACCAATAGAATAAGTAGAAATTTGGATTTTTATAGAAAATCGTTTGTCTAACAAGGTCAGAATGATAAGTTTAGCATAGTTGAAAGCAGAATAAACTTGCTTATCGATATTATCGATATAAACGGCATGCTCACCTTTGACCGTTCAGATCTCGGTTTCTAGAATAGCTATCAATCTGAAAATTGTTTCATTGGAAAGTCAAGAATGTCAGCTTTTGATTGTTATTTGATACTTAGCGACTTTTAATGAGTAAGTACCTAATAAACCTATCGATATCGATATTGATTATCGTATTGATTATCGATAAGCTTATCGATAAGTATTGATAAGCTCTTTAAGGCACTCACCTATAAGAATTTGCTATATATAAGATATCAATTAAAAGCTTACATTCTTGGCTTTTTAATGAAACAATTTACAGATTGATAGGTTTTCTAGAAACCAAGATCTGAACGGTTAAATATGAGCTGTATCGATAATATCAATAAGCAAGTCTAGAGCGGAATTTCAAACATTTACTGCATCTATGTACTTTCTGCACTTTAGCAAACATCTTTTGTTTTTCGAAATGTGAAATTTCTCTGAAATCCACCCTTTAGAAACAAGTTTTATGTTAAAATGCAGAAAATGAAACATTGCTAACATAACAATCGAATGCTTTGACAAATAAAAGAGAAAAGAAACAAATTGACCATCAGTTATTGGCTATCAGCTCCCATTCTATTTCAAAATCTGTATTTTAAACTTTGGACATTATTACAATCAGATTTTTTTTTGCAAGTTTCCTTCAATTTGCAGCTCATCTTTTACCGAAAGACTCAAAAAAAAAGCTAACTCAATTCGCCCGGTTTCCCCCTCCTGGGTATAGAAAAGGAATTTTGTTAAAGAAGAAATAGATAGGTTTCCTGAATTGCTTTTCAACTATTTCAACTTGGAAAATATTGGGAAAATAGAATAACACAAGATTCTAGACAAAATTTTGTTCTTTTTGATCAAGTTTTCAGATTTAAACAATAGCCATCATGAACTGAACATGAACATGAACAACATGAACAACATGAACAACATGTACAACATGAACAACATGAACAACATGAACTAACCACAGGACAACATCGACACAACAGTTAATAAATTATATGTTTCTTATCTTTTTCTCTTAAATTATATGTTTCTTATCTCTTTCTCTCTAATTTATGTGAAATTCTTTACCTAATCAACTTCTCGAGGCTTCCCATGATGTGCGGGTGTTTCTGGATGAACTCCTCGTAGTTCTGGATTTGATTGTCGTCACTCAAGTATTCCAAGGGCTAAAGTTTACAGTATATTAAGGAAATTAGGTTCTGTAGTTGTTCAAATCGAAGCAAACTAATCAACAAGCTCACTTTATTGACCCGAGGTCCGAGATCGATCACCGAAGTGCCGTCTCCACTTCGTGTTCCTAGTGAGCCGCCAGGTGTCGACCCTTCGTCGTCTCTAAACAAATAGAAATTTAAAAATTATTAGACAATCCTTTTTATATAAAGATCTAGTAAATGATAAACTGATCGAGTTTTCAAAAAAACAATGGAAAAGAAAAATAAAGCAAAACAAAGCAAAGGCTAAAAGCTTTCATAGCTTGATTACAGGATTTTATAGAATGAATGAAAAGCCGCCAGCGCCAAGAACCAGCGCCAAGAACTAGCGCCAAGAACCAGAGCCAAGAACCAGCGCCAAGAACCAGAGCCAAGAACCAGGGCCAAGAACCAGGGCCAAGAACCAGGGCCAAGAACCAGGGCCAAGAACCAGGGCCAAGAACCAGGGCCAAGAACCAGGGCCAAGAACCAGGGCCAAGAACCAGGGCCAAGAACTAGCGCCAAGAACTAATTTTTAAGTAACCATCTGAACTTTTCTTTTAGGAATGGAAATCAAGAGATTGTAAACTATAGAGATCTTAAAAGTGTAAAACTCTAACAATAACAAAAACAAGAACGATTCTTTGACAAGTGATCTCTTCAATATAATCATTGAACTTTTGCTACATGATTTTATGAAAAAGAACTAGAAATGGAAGACAAAGAGGGGAAAGATGAGCCAAAGAGAGAGATTCACCCCGAGATCCATCGCATTCATCTTTCATGAACAATCCAACACAAAAATGCTTTTGAAATAAAGAAGAAGAGAGAGAGAGAGAAAAGGGAACGTTTTAAGGAAGACTTTGAGATTGGTATGGCAAAGAAAGTCTAATGGATTTTGTTTCAATGCTAAAGTGAATCTCATTGTTTCACTAAGTAACTTTGTCTACGAATCTTTTGAATCAATTTGAAATCGAATATCAAGAGAACAAAGTGACTATGACAAATCTCTAAAGAAATAGAAAAGTGATGGATTTAGAAGAAATCAAGAAGGAGACAAAATGGAGAGATTCCAAAAGATATCTACTTCTATCCTTTGGATTCTTAGGTCACTCAGCTCTTGAAAAAAGAAAAAAAAAGGGATTCCATTGAGTGACAAGGCGCATCGAATAAATAAATTCACGTTCAAAGAGCAACCAGTCAATCCAGGGGATTTTAAATTAAAGAAATTTGTCTGAAAACACAAATCTATAGAGTTAAAGTTTAAAACAATTGTTGAAAAGGTTCCTTTTTTGATAAAAATGATCTTAAGTTTAAGAATTTGGCTTTAAAGTTTTAGTGGATTATAGTAGAACCCTGAAAGTCGAAATTCTTGAGCAAAAATCTCTTGAAAACATGGCGAAAACCGCTGTCAACGATTTGCGAGATGATCGGGATGATGATCGATCACTTACACAAAAGTACACTCGTATTAAGTGAATGAAACACTCATTCACTTTAAGAAAAGTGAAGCTATAAGATTAGTAAAAGTTTTAAAAATAAAAAAAGTTTGTTCACACGTTCCTTTGGAATATGCAAATTCACTGGGGATTCGAAAAGGTTTTTAAAGAAAACATCTGGGTTTTGGCGTTTCTTTTGTAAATAATCTAAATAAAAATAATCGTTTCTTCAATACTTTTTGGCGTAAATGATCAAATGAACCTGTAAGCCAAGAATAAAATAGAGATTCTGGTCATTTTCTTGTAATATTCTTGTAATATTCTTGTAATAATCTTGTAAATAATGTTCTTGTAATTGTAATTCTTCTATTTCCTGGACCCAAATCCGGTGAAGAAAAGGAGAGAAAAGAAATGAGTGCATTAAGCTTATTCTTCCATTTGGATAGATTCACCCCAAAAGAGCCCAGCAAAACCACCCAAACAAGCAATTGGAAAAGGTTTTTAAGGCAAACATCTAGGTTTTGACGTTTCTTTTGTAAATAATCTTGTAAATAATCTAAATAATCGTTTCTTCAATACTTTTTGGCGTAAATGATCAAATGAACCTGTAAGCCAAGAATAGAATAGAGATTCTTGTCATTTTCTTGTAATATTCTTAGTGGATTATAGTAGAACCCTGAGAGTCGAAATTCTTGAGCAAAAATCTCTTGAAAACATGAAGAAAACCGCTGTCAAAGATTTGCGAGATGATCGAGATGATGATCGATCACTTACACAAAAGTACACTCGTATTAAGTGAATGAAACACTCATTCACTTTAAGAAAAGTGAAGCTATAAGATTAGTAAACGTTTTAAATAAAAAAGTTAGTTCACACGTTCCTTTGGAATATGCAAATTCACTGGGGATTCAAAAAGCTCAGGATTTATTAGAAAAAAGTGGAAAGAATAATTGCAAAGTGTTTAAATTGAAAAAGTTAAGAGTTGCACTTGAATTTAGCTGTCTAAAATGTCTAAAATGGATAAGTTTTGAAGGTTTTGGCGTGTTTTCCAATAGATTTCTAAAAAGTATTTGATTTGCTTAGTATTTGAAGCTCTCATTATCTAAATTTTTCAATTTTACTATAAGAATAAGCACAAGAATTATGAGAACTTGAAAATTGTTATATCAGTGTACAAATTGCGTTTGCTTACACCATAGAGTTTTAGGTAACAATCACCCGCGCTGATTGGGGAATATGATTTGGAGCTTTTACGAGTTTCAGCCAAATTTTAGAAGTTTCAGCCAATGCCCCTAAACCAAGAAAAACTAATAAAACGATTTATTAGTTAAAAACGAAAGATCTAGGGTTTAGGTTCTCTCCTTTTCTCAGAGTTAGGTTCTAATGTCAAGAAGTGTCACCCATTCCACACTCTTTTCAATTACTTATTTCTAATCGTAAACTGGAACTTTAGAAATGTTTATAAAGGGAAAAGATTAAGAAAAACAGAGTTAGATAAAGAATTTGAATTTTTTGGGATAGAGAAATGTAGACAAAGGCAAAAATGCTAACAATTATTGACAACAATCTGTAAAAACTTTACTCTTTCTTTTTCTTTTCTTAACTTTTTCAATCTTTAAAGCTTTAAGGATTTAAAGCTTTAAAGATTTAAAGGTTTAAATGTTTAAATCCTTAAAGCTTTAAAGGCTTAAATCTTTAAATCCTTAAAGCTTTAAAGATTTAAAACTGTTTTCTTTCTCTAACCCCATTACTTTTCCTTTTTCCTCTTTTAAAATCCCATTCAATTTGCCGAAAAATGAACCACGTGTGCCGAAATCTTAAACTAAACTTTTGGGGTGAATCTATCCAAATGGAAGAATCAGCTTAATGCACTCATTTCTTTCCTCTCCTTTTCTTCACCGGATTTGGGTCCAGGAAATAGAAGAATTACAATTACAAGAACATTATTGACAAGACTATTATAAGATTATTACAAGACTATTACAAGAAAATTTCAAGAATCTCTATTCTATTCTTGGCTTACAGGTTCATTTGATCATTTGCGCCAAAAAGTATTGAAGAAACGATTATTTTTATTTAAATTATTTACAAAAGAAACGTCAAAACCTAGATGTTTTCCTTAAAAACCTTTACCACTTGCTTGCTTGGGTGGTTTTGATGGGCTCTTTTGGGGTGAATCTATCCAAATGGAAGAATAAGCTTAATGCACTCATTTCTTTCCTCTCCTTTTCTTCACCGGTTGGGGCCAGGAAATGGAAAGGAAAAATAATAAAAAGAACAATAATATTACAAGATTATTACAAGACTATTACAAGAATATTACAAGAATATTACAAGAATATTACAAGAATATTACAAGAAAATGACCAGAATCTCTATTTTATTCTTGGCTTACAGGTTCATTTGATCATTTACGCCAAAAAGTATTGAAGAAACGATTATTTTTATTTTGATTATTTACAAAAGAAACGAACAAACATTTCCCTTCAAAGAAATTATAAAAATCAAAGAATTTAAATTAAATAATTAGAATGATAAAAAGAGAATTTCTAATAAAGAAAGGTAAACTTTTAAATAAAAGCCAAAGATTTTCGTCATTTTCATGGAAGAAATGTGTCAGATTTTGAGAGAAAGAGATCTTCAAAAAAGGACGATGTTGGCATTGTTGCTGAAATTAACTCTTCCTCTTTTCCTCTCAAGAAAAGAAGAGCCAACAGAGTTGGAAAAAAGAGAAGTGTAGTCCGAAAAAAAGTAGCATGCATTCACAATGTCTTTTTCTTTTTATTTCGTTTCTTTTAAAGAATCGATGTCACCTCGATCTCATTGTATTGTGAAGAGCTAACTATTTCGAGTAATTAGTGATAAAACTTGTCAGTAGTCACAAATAAATACCGTAAATACTGCAATAGTACCCCACCGCCCTCGTACAGTCGCGTAGTCGCAAAAGTTTTTTAGTATTTCATTTTTTTCAAAGCACCCGTACTTTCAAAAAATGCGTCTTTGGTATCAAAAAATAGCCCTGAATTTCAGCTATTTTTTGATACCTAAGCGCGCATTGTAGCATAAACCAGTGTCGAGAAAAACGCTGTTAAAGCTAGACTACACAACACTCCACACCGTCATTATGGGGGTGGGGTACTATTACAGTATTTACGGTTAGGTTTCTCAGCAATAAAAATTGTCTTAAGCTTTAAGCAAAGTAAAGTAAGTAATCTAAGTAATCTTTTAGAGTAAGTAAGTGATCTTTTAAAAGTAATCTATGTAAAAGTAGTGATTAGAATTGTAATTTATTGTAAAAAAAATTAGATTTGACAGTGTTAATAAAGTTTTAGATTTAGGAAAAGAATTGACATGAAAAGGAGGATGTATGAAAAATTTTGTGGCTTTCTCAAGTCCAAAACTAGATGATTAATACTTTAATCTGAATTCGACTTAAAATTTGAGTTCACAGAGTTGTCTTGAGATTGCGGAAATCCTTTAATTTACTGGATCCTGTCTGGAAAGACAAATTGAAAAATGCTAAAAATCAATGCATTGAAAAGAAACTATCAATCTGAAACTTGTTTCATTGAAAAGTCAAGAATGTCAGCTTTTGATTGTTATTTGATATTTAGCGACTTTTAATGAGTAAGTGCTTAATAAACCTTATCGATACTTATCGATATCGAAAGTATTGATTATCGATAAGCATTGATAAGCCTTTTAAGGCACTCACCTATAAGAATTTGCTATATATAAGAGATCAATTAAAAGCTTACATTCTTGGCTTTTTAATGAAACAATTTACAGATTGATAGCTTTTCTAGAAACCTTATCAATAAGCTTATCAATACGTATCGATAATCAATACTTATCGATATCGAAAGTATTGATTATCGATAAGTATTGATAAGCTTTTTCCTGGATCCTGTTTGGAAAGGCAAATTGAAAAATGCTAAAAATCAATGCATTGAAAAGAAATATGATGAGAGGCAGCTATTTTTTTTGTTTGAGGTTGATGTTTATAGATTCGGTGGTTATCGGGGACTTTTCGGAGTTGAAGAAAAGAGGAAAAAGGGGGAAAGGGAGAGGAGATGGACGGCTAAACCCTCCACAATTACCCCAAGGAAAATGATGGACATTACCTTAAAGAAGCCGCTGATTTCACTCATTCTATTATTTCTCTTTCACTAGATAAGATTTTAGTGACTTTTTCGTAGTTATTTATTAGCAAAACTCACGACAAAGTGATTTTTGGTTTGGTACGTTTCGGACGACAGCTATCTGGGCCCTGGATTTAGGGTTGCACTTGGGTAATTAAACCAAATAAAAAAGATCCGAAAAAAAGCATTTTTTCGAAAAAACTGATAACGGATTCGAATTCCTCATCCTCGAAAACCCTTAATTGCAAATTTTCAGCCCAATCGACCTCAAAAAAAGTGCTAAATCTGGCCCACCGGTCGGCCGTATTGTCGAAAATTTGTTAAGAAACGAAGATTTATGTTTAAGACTCCTTACCCAACTTAGAATCAGTATTTCTGATAAGCTTTAGAATTGCTTTACACTTGATTACCTAGAATTTTGAACAATGAACCCATTTAAATAGATCATTTTGATAATAAAGGTGAAACGAGAAGAATTATCATTTAGAAAAAGTTGTTCGTTAATTTCCAATCCAATGAATCCAATGAAAAAGTCAAAAAGTAAGAATCCAATGAAAAAGTCAAACAAATTGGCAAAGAATAAACATTTACAAGAGGCGTGAATAATAAGGATGGCTGGGGAAACGGTGGAGTGAAAAATGGGCATCTCTGAAATAAGAGAGAAAGAGGGAAATGGACAGCCGCTTCTTTCAATTCAAAAGAGAACAGATTGATCAATCGACTCGACCATTTCTCACTATTTTTTATTTTAATCACTTTCCTCTACCCGCAGAAGATCATTTAAAAAAGCGAAACATTGAATTTTGTCTTACTTTTTACTTTCACAACTCAATTTTCTTCACTAATTTTTTCTAAAAGCACTCATTCAATTATTTTTAATGCTTTTAGGCATTCAGTTATGATGTGAGTGGAAATGAATCTAAATAAATCACTTCCATTAATCTATTTTTGAGATCTCATCAAATTGCAAATAGTCACGAATCAGAAAGCATTGAATTGAACATTGAACATTAAATAATAAAGTGTAAATCAGGGATTGGATAAGTTAGAGTAAGAACTTTTTCTATAGGGACTTTTAAATTTGCTTTTTTTTTTGTTAGTATAGACTCCTATTAGAACGTGAAATTCATTCAGAAGCTTAATTTAAATGGTTAATTTAAATGGCTGAATTTAAAAGGCTGAATTTAAATGGTTAAATTTAAATGGTTAATTTAAATGATTTATTTAAATGGTTGAATTTAAATGGTTTATTTAAATGGTTCATTTAAATGGTTTATTTAAATCGTTTATTTAAATAGTTTATTTAAATGGTTTATTCATCATTGCTTACCTGACAAGTTTACAGTTTAATTTGTAAGATTTATAAATTAAAAAAAGACTAAAAACTTTAGAAAGCTTGAGAAAAGTCGAATGAAAGCAAAAGTTATATGGTTTTGGTGATTTTAGAGTAGTGCATTGGAGAGCACGTGAAAATAAGAAGCAAATGAGTAGATATTACTCGGACGGATGCTCATGAAAAATGTAGAAAAGCATATGGACATCCGGTGAAGAAAAGGAGAGAAAAGAAATGAGTGCATTAAGCTTGTTCTTCCATTTGGATAGATTCATCCCAAAAGAGCCCATCAAAACCACCCAAGCAAGCAAGTGGTAAAGGTTTTTAAGGAAAATTTCTGGGTTTTGACGTTTCTTTTGTAAATAATCCTGTAAATAATCTAAATAATCGTTTCTTCAATACTTTTTGGCGTAAATGATCAAATGAACCTGTAAGCCAAGAATAGAATAGAGATTCTTGTCATTTTCTTGTAATATTCTTAGTGGATTATAGTAGAACTCCTGAAAGTCGAAATTCTTGAACAAAAATCTCTTGAAAACATGACGAAAACCGCTGTCAACGATTTGCGAGATGATCGAGATGATGATCGATCACTTACACAAAAGTACACTCGTATTAAGTGAATGAAACACTCATTCACTTTAAGAAAAGTGAAGCTATAAGATTAGTAAAAGTTCTAAATAAAGTTACTTCACACGTTCCTTTAGAATATGCAAATTCACTGGGGATTCAAAAAGGTTTTTAAGGAAAGTATCTGGGTTTTGACGTTTCTTTTGTAAATAATCTAAATAAAAATAGTCGTTTCTTCAATACTTTTTGGCGTAAATGATCAAATGAACCTGTAAGCCAAGAATAAAATAGAGATTCTGGTCATTTTCTTGTAATATTCTTGTAATATTCTTGTAAATAATGCCCTTGTAATTGTAATTCTTCTATTTCCTGGACCCAAATCCGGTGAAGAAAAGGAGAGGAAAGAAATGAGTGCATTAAGCTTATTCTTCCATTTGGATAGATTCACCCCAAAAGAGCCCATCAAAACCACCTAATTATTTAATTTAAATTCTTTGATTTTTATAATTTCTTTGAAGGGAAATGTTTGTTCGTTTCTTTTGTAAATAATCTAAATAAAAATAGTCGTTTCTTCAATACTTTTTGGCGCAAATGATCAAATGAACCTGTAAGCCAAGAATAGAATAGAGATTCTTGAAATTTTCTTGTAATAGTCTTGTAATAATCTTCTAATAATTTTGTAATAATCTTGTCAATAATGTTCTTGTAATTGTAATTCTTCTATTTCATGGACCCAAATCTCTTGTGATTTAGTTTTGTCAAAAAAAGAGGAAACTATCGCTTGCTTATTCTTAGACTGTTCGCTCTTAGGTTCAGGATTGTTTTGAAAAATGAATTCTCGGTAAAATATTGAACCAACTTGATAATCAATTCACAAAGAGATCAACTTCAAAGTCATAATTGAAACCAACATTGAAAACCAACAAGTTTTGCATAGAAATGATTAGAAAGTTCAAGAATTCTTCAAGAAAACAAATCAATAATTTTTGTATATAGAATTGATTGATTGATTGATTAGAACATATAAGAATTGTTTAAGATAACAAGTAGTATGGAGAACTGGTAGCATGGATAACTGGTAGTATGGATCATAACAAGTAGTATGGGTCATTTTTCAAAACAATCCTGAACCTAAGAACAAACAGTCTAAGAATAAGAAAGCGATCGTTTCTTCTTTTTTTAAAAAAAATTCTAAATCACAAAAGATTTGGGTTTAGTTATCCATATTATTTAAATCACTTATTACTCATAAAATCAAAACTCACAGCGACTTGTAGAGCAATCTTGACAAAAGCCACGAAGCCAGTTTGATCGATCAATTGAGGCGATGCCTAAAGTTTAATAAAATTACAAATTCCAAGAAAACAGTCTAGTATTTAATGAAAGAATTCTGCAAATAATGGTGAAAAGAAATTGAGGCTTTTTGGGGGTGACTCTTGGTTTCTGTCTTTTAAAGAGAATAAGTCTCTCTTTCTCTGTTCCCTTTCAAATTCTTGGCCCTTCATTTACATATTTGTCTTTAAAGAATGCCGAGAAACACTACCAATAAAAATTCTTAAATAAAAAACGTGAAAAATAGAATTGAATTGAAAAACTGATTAATTTAGTTGAGAATTTGTGATGAGAAAGTTTAAATAAATAATTAAATTGATTGAAAGTAAGAATCTTTAAAAGATCTTTAAGATCTTTAAAATAAAACTCGTTAAACTTAAGCTTTAAACTTTGAAGGGGACTTAGGCCAAATGCCAAGGGTTTATCTTTCAAAAAAAGAGTATGATGAGCTCAGGAAAAACAAGGAAAACTGAAAGAATGACTGAGAGTAATCCAGGTATTGGCCCTTTTTTCCAAAACTTTTCTTGAGTTTTTCTCTTGTTTAAATCTTTTTCCTGATACTCAGCTCTCAAAACGACTCATCCATAACCGACGGCTTCCGCGCGTCATACTTTTTTTTGAGCTGCCAAAAATGAAAAGCAGTTGGATTTGTGAGTGAAAGACGACTAGCGTTAGAAACAATACTAAATATTTTTTGAGAAAAAGGAAAACGTATTAGGCTTTGGTTTTGGCTGATTCTTAGAAAGTATTCCTATAAAGAAAAGCTATTGATTGTAAGAGAACTTGGAACTTAACCCCCTCTGGAGCAAGTGAGATCAAGTGGCTTGTGGTGTAATGGCTAGCTCAGTTGTCCCGTAAACGTATTAGGCTTTGGTTTTGGTTTTAGCTTTGGTTTTGGCTGATTCTTAGAAAGGATTCCTATAAAGAAAAGCTATTGATTGTAAGAGAACTTGGAACTTAACCCCCTCTGGAGCCAGCGAGATCAAGTGCCTTGTGGTGTAATGGCTTACAGACTTGCCTCGTAAGCGAATTGTCTGGGGTTCGAGTCCCGGTTCGACTTTTTGTTTTTGATCTGCTCTAATTCCAACTTACAACTCACTAGAACATATTTAAAGACATTCTAATGTAAAAAAAAGTGAAACTGGTCTTGTCAAAACTCTAACTTGATTCAAAAATAGAATTGCGAAATGCGAAAAGTGGTTCAACAATAAGCTTTGGTCAAGGGGGACTTTAAATGGCCATTTTGAGAGTCCAAAGCTTTGCTAAAAAGGTTTCCGGTGTTTGAAGAGCTAAGAGTTGAGAAAAAAGTTATTAGATCATTGATAACTTGTTGAAATGTTGTTTATAAACTTTGAAAGCACAAAACGAACAGGAAAAAAAAAACAGAAACAATCAAATGTTGAACAGCAAAACAATCCTCTTTTCACAAAGAAAGCACAAGAATTTTCCCAAAGACAAACACAAAAGTTCAGTGATCTTAAAGAATTCAACAATAGCATTTCATGAGAATAAAGTTAAATCAAATGTTTCAGATGTTTACCTTTTTAAAGAGAAACTCTTTGGGAACTCGCCCAATTATTTCTCTTTCCTAAAGATTTCAAGAAAAACGAAATTGGCGAAAAGATTTTTGAGCTTTCTATTCTATGAGTTCTTCGTGTCTTATAAGCAATTTCTTTGTTCGGATTCGTTTCCCTTTCCTTTAGCTATTTTTTTCTTTCAAAATTCCAATTTAATATCGGTCTTATTAATGAGAATCTTCTTTTTCGTGTCATTTGAAAGCGCAAGAAAGCGCAAGAAAGCGCAAGAAAGCGCAAGAAAGCACAAGAAAGCGCAAGAAAGCGCAAGAAAGCGCAAGAAAGCGCAAGAAAGCGCAAGAAAGCGCAAGAAAGCACAAGAAAGCGCAAGAAAGCGCAAGAAAGCGCAAGAAAGCGCAAGAAATTTCCCAAAGACAAACACAAAAGTTCAGTGATCTTAAACAATTCAACAATGGTATTTCATGAGAATAAAGTTAAATCAAATGGTTTATCTTTTTAAAGAGAAACTCTTTGGGAACTCGCCCAATTGTTCGGATTCGTTCCCCTTTCCTTCAGCTATTTTTTTCTTTCAAAATTCCAATTTAATATCGGTCTTATTAATGAGAATCTTCCTTTTCGTGTCATTTGAGTCTTTGATTAAGAGAAACAAAAAAAATTTAGAGTTTTTTGAGGAAATAATACTAAGATCTTGTTGCATTCTTTAACTTGACTAATTGATTGATTAACACATTAACGACATTGTCACCTGATGCTGTCTGACACATATTCGTTCGCCTGGGACATTGTCACCAGATGTCAGGTGACATTTTTTGTCGAAAAAAACAACGTTGTCCCATGCGATTGTTTGTGCAAAAACGCCATTGTCGTCAACGTGTTAACAAATAGATTTTCAAAGTAAAAAGTTATTGAATTTTCTGAAAAACTAATCATCTTGATCTAGTTTTTTAAGTAATTTCCTCAAAATTCAAGGTTAATTTAATTCTACTAATCAAATAATTACTTGCCTTTGATTTCTTTATCATTAGAGCTTTGGAAAATTTAGCTCAATATCTAAACAAAAAAATATCTTTCAAAAACTTTCACTTTTTTGATGTTCTTTTTGCTTAATCATATTTCTAAGATTCGATTCGATAATTTCATTGCAAAGTCGAAGAATAAAATGAAAGACGTGAATTCAAAAAGTTGCCTAGAATACACTTTTGATTGAACAAAGAGATTCAATAGGATTTCCATGATTTCAAAAACCTACCAGAGAAATATATTGCCAAATTTAAGGCAAAAATTGTTCCCAAAGATTTTTGAAAAACAAGAAGGGATTAAAAAATGACTCCGAAAAAAGAGAACGGTTCAGGGACAAACGGGAAATTTCTGAACGCCTAAGTCCGGCTAGAGTTGGCCGGAATTCGTAGAGAAATATGGCCAAGTTTAAGGCAAAAATTGTTCCCAAAGATTTGAGCATTGAGTCAAAGAAACAGAAAGCCAGCTCTGTTTAACTCTTGCTACTGTTTAACTACTGTTTAACCAAGTAATTCCTTCAGAAAACGGAAATTTTGTGTCCAAATTGAAAAATTGTTCAAAATTACAGCCAAACTTAAGGCCAAATTGATCTCAGAAATTTGAGAACCAATCGCTGTTTCCAATACAATCGCATAAAAAAATCGCCAGGATCGCCAGGGCCAACTCTAGTTTAGTACACAATGTAATGCAATTTCCAGTGTTAATTTGCGATTGTAACTCTTTTCCTAATACTTTCTAAAACTAGACTGATTGCTTTTGATTTCTTTGTCATTAGAGATTAGGAAAGTTTAACTCAATATCTAGACAACAAAATATCTTTCAAAAACTTTCACTTTTTTGATGTTCTTTTTGCTTAATCATATTTCTAAGATTCGATTCGATAATTCCATTGCAAAGTCGAAGAATAAAATGAAAGACGTGAGTTCAAAAAGTTGTCTAGAATAAACGTTTGATTGAACAAAGAGATTCAATAGGATTTCCATGATTCCAAAAACCTATTTCAATATTCTATGAGAATTTGAAATGAAATTAAATCACTACCAAAGGAAATATTTGGATTTGGGGATGGGTTGGCTTTTGGTTTTGATCCGATCAGTCCAGGCTCCGAGAAATCCGATAGAATCCATGATAGAATCCGTGATAGAATCCGAATCCAGAAGAAAAATGGAGCAAAAGCCATTAAGGCAAAAATTGATTCAAAAAATTCGCGCATGGTCAGTCAGAAAGAGGAAAAACGACTCAAAAATACCTTCAGAATTCCATGGGATTTCTGGATGTTCAATTTGTAATGTTTTTAATGCTTTGTAATTGTTTATTAGTTAAAGATAACAGTTTTAGATCCCAAAAATAATTTAAAGAAATGCAGCGATCAAGTAGAAGCGATTTTTCTTTGATTGTTGAAAGGAAGTTACACAATTTCATCGAAAATTTTAGAGATAACAAATTTGACTTTAATTTATAAATAACTAGAGATTTTATAGACAATTTTAATAATAAATAAGTTTAAAAGAAGTGAAAGATAAATTAGAAATGGAGAAAGAAATGAAAAAAACAAAGGAAAGTGAGGAAAAGTGCCGATAAAATGCCGATCTGCCGAAATAACACCTCAACTAGCTCACTAATTCTGACTTATTTCATCTTTGTCATCAAATTTCCAATTTAATCAACCCACATTCTTTGCAGAAACCTGGTTAAAGATGATGAAATGTTTCCGCTTTCTTTCAAACAATTCAATCACTCTTTCTCTAAATAAGCATTACCCAATAATGACGTTTTGATTCTAATTTTATTGCAAAAATAAAATAAAACACCTCAACTAGCTGACTAATTCTGACTTATTTCATCTTTGTCATGAAATTTCCAATTTAATCAACCCTGGCTAAAGATCATGAAATGTTTTCGCTTTTATTTTTACAATAAAATTAGAATCAAAAGGTCATTATTGGGTAATGCTTATTTAGAGAAAGAGTGATTGAATTGTTTGAGAGAAAGCGGAAATCTTTCATCATCGTTAACCAGGTTTCTGCAAGAATGTGGGTTAAATTGGAAATTTGATGACAAAGATGAAATAAGTCAGAATTAGTGAGCTAGTTGAGGTGTTATTTCGGCAGATCGGCATTTTATCGGCACTTTTTCCTTCAAACAATTCAATAACTCTTTCTCTAAATAAACATCACCCGATAATGACGTTTTGATACTAATTGTATTGCAAAAATAAAATGAATAAAATAAAATTATGATGATCTCATCATGAGTGCTTACTTCCACTTCCATATCTTACTTCCACTTCCCGAATAAACCTTTTTATCACAGAACCAGGCCCCTTATTAGTTGACGAAAGAAAAATGAGATATGAATGAGGTTTTTAATAAATTATATTGGTTTTTATTGATAATTTGGTTTTTATTTGAGCTCGATGAGGATGAGGTTACATGATTTTTCAGAAAATGAATAAGATAAGTTCATTTTAAGATAATGTTGTTGAGAATGAGATCAGGGAAGTTGAGAAAGTGGAAAACGGAAGTCAAATAAGCAATTTTTGGTTTTAATTCAAAAAAAGATAGTCTTTATGAACAAAATGAGTATAAAACATACATTTAAATATATGTTTTTGATGAAAATCTTTTCTATTTTCCTTTTCCCAATCACTAATATGGCCCTTGGGTAGTTTTGGGGACTTTCGAATGGTTAGCCAAGCTCTAAATGTTTATAACTTATTGCAGAGACAAAAAATTTGTCTACTTTTAATAGATTTTAAAAGAACACGAGGGGGATGGGGTAGTATTACAGTATTTACGGTAGTTTAAGTGGTGAATTTGTTGGTTTTAAATGGGATTACGAAAAGGAAAGAAAAGATTGATTCACGGCTAGTTTAAATGGTTGGCCAAGCTCTAAATGTTTATAACTTATTGCAGAGACAAAAAATTTGTCTACTTTTAATAGATTTTAAAAGAACACATTCTAGGCTTTCAAATGAGACTAAATAGAGCTAGATTGGATAGAACAATCCCTCAGTCAAAGGCAAAAGCAAGTGACACAACAACGACTTGGAGCTATTCGATTTTCTCGAGACTCACCTATTCAATCTAGCTTTATTTTGGTCTTATTTGAAAGCTTGGAATGTATTCTTTTAAAATATATTAAAAGTAGGCAAATATATTGTCTCTGTAGTAAGTTATAAATATTTATAACTTGACTAACCATTCAAAACTCCCTTAAACTCGCCGTGAATCAATCTTTTCGTTCCTTTTCGTAATCCCATTTAAAACCAACAAATTCACCAATTAAACTACCGTAAATACTGTAATAGTACCCCGCCGCCCTCGTACAGTCGCGTAGTCGCAAAAGTTTTTTAGTATTTCATTTTTTTCAAAGCACCCGTACTTTCAAAAAATGCGTCTTTGGAATCAAAAAATAGCCCTGAATTTCAGCTATTTTTTGATACCTAAGCGCGCATTGTAGCATAAACCAGTGTCGAGAAAAACTTGTTCAAAGCTAGACTACGCAGCACTCCGCACCGTCATTATGGGGGTGGGGTTCAATTACAGTATTTGCGGTATGGTTTTCTCTAGATAAAAAGTGTTTACTGTTCAATTTTCCATCTTTTTAAGTCAATTTCGGCTCACTTACAAGTAAATTCGAGAGTGAAAACAAGTGTTGTTCGTAAAAAATCTTTAAAAACCTCTACAAAGAAATTGGCTAAATGATTTTCGCTGAAAATTTGGATATATACCAAACTTTTTATGCTCTATCTTTTATCTATAGACACCAAGATAGGTTTCCTTAGCTAAAATGTCTAAACCGAATCATCGAGCTAGTTTTTGACTATCCGATTTCAGGCTTTTAAAAAAATCTAGAAATAAGTCATTTTAAACCCATTTTAATGTTATTTTGTAGAAAAATTGACCTTTCTAATGAAACAAATCGTAATTGATGCATTTGTCGGTTAACGGAAGTACAAAAAGAAACGAAAAGACAGCCTTAGCTAAAATGTCTAAACCGAATCATTGAGCTAGACTCTGGACAGCCTAATAGATCCGTTCGAAAAGTGCAACAAAACCACGAGAAAAAGAGATGAACGTGCAAGTAGCAGAAAATCAAAAATTCTCTTGCAAAAAGAGTTAAATATGAGTGCGTTTAACAGAAGAGAGAGTTTAGGTGGACACATATGACTTGCCCTTTCCCCTCCCTTCCCCTTTACCTCCCCCTTCTCCGCACTAACTCTATTGCCGAAGATTTGGTCGAAAATCGTGCTCACCTTTGGAAGAAATCCCTTGAGATACGATTATGGAGATTTCAGTCAAATTTTAAAGTTTGTCCACCCGATTCTTGTTTATCAAGTCAAGTGCTTTTCACCTCCAAACTATGTGATGACGTTCGTTTTCGAGTTCAGCAAGTTTTTTGATCAAATTTGGATTGAATTTTGAACGGATTTGAAAGTTTTGAGGTTGAATAAGATTGGCAAAAAACATGACTTGCAAAAAATGACATTGTTGAGAGCTATGAGTCGAATGTACGGTTGATTTAAGAACTCTAATAGTCGAAGAATGGTTGACTTCAATGGAAACAGTGAAAAGGAACAATTTTATAAGTTGAATTACCCTTTTACAGCATACCGTAAATACTGTAATAGTACCCCACCGCCCTCGTACAGTCGCGTAGTCGCAAAAGTTTTTTAGTATTTCTTTTTTCAAAGCGCCCGTACTTTCAAAAAATGCCTCTTTGGTATCAAAAAATAGCCCTGAATTTCAGCTATTTTTTAATACCTAAGCGCGCATTGTAGCATAAACCAGTGTCGAGAAAAACTCGTTCAAAGCTAGACTACGCAACACTCCGCACCGTCATTATGGAGGTGGGGTTATTACAGTACTCACGGTAGTCATGTTTAGTATCAAAATGAAGCCTAAAACCAGGGTTTTCGGGGGAACTGGGTTTCCAAAAAACAAAAACCTTTTACCCCAAAAAGACTAGACTCAAAGCTAGACTACACATCCACTCCGCACCGTCATTATGGGGCTGGGGTACTATTACAGTATTTACGGTAAGCTGTTCTTCAAAAGCTATTATACTGTTTTCTAATAAGCTTATTTGAAAAGAACAATGATCAAAAGAAAAACGTTTAAAAGAAAGCTTCAAGCTTAAAGTTTGAAGCTCAAAAAGCTCAAAAAGCTTGAAACAAAATCCTTCAACAAAACAGAACTATTTCTATTTTCTTTACAACATTTTGTTTTAAACATTTCAAAATAAACATTCTAAGAACAGCCCATAATCGAAAATTCAGTGTGGGTTGCTTTTGCTTTGTCGACGGACTTCGTGATCAGGTGGGGGAAGTTGTAAAGGAAAAGAGCCCAAAAAAGGATTCATTTGAAAGCTCAACTAGTAGAAGAGAGAAAGAGGAAGTAAGAAAGAAAATGGGGAAGTACTGCGGAGGAGTCTCAATGGCATCCGGCCAACCATAACAGAAAAAAGAAAGGACAAGTGTCTCATCCAGATCTGGATTATAAGCTTGTGCTTATAAGTTTTAATAATGTAAACAAGTTCCTATGTTAACTATGACAAGACTACGATAGCCACTGGTTCTAGCGATAAAACAATTCTTAGTTTATCTTAAAAGCTAATCAATCTACTAATCAATCAATCAATCAATTTATCTTAAAAGCTAATCAATCTATGGACAATTTGTATCTATTTTTTATTAGTTTTTAATCAGAAAATGGGAAGATTTTTGAAAAACAAGAAGGAATTAA
The DNA here is from genome assembly GCA_958450365.1 of Mesorhabditis belari. NCBI lineage: Eukaryota > Metazoa > Nematoda > Chromadorea > Rhabditida > Rhabditidae > Mesorhabditis > Mesorhabditis belari. Next base: position 29,275 of record CAUEEP010000152.1, read on the forward strand.
AAAATGACTCTGAAAAAAGAGAACGGTTCAGGGACAAAAGGGAAATTTTTGAACGCCTAGATCCGGCTAGAGTTGGCTGGAATTCGTAGAGAAATATGGCCAAATTTAAGGCAAAAATTGCTCCCAAAGATTTGAGCATTGAGTCCAAGAAGCAGAAAGTCAGCTCTGTTTAACTCTTGCTACTGTTTAACTAATGTTTAACCAAGAAACTTTTGAAATCTAGCTCCGGCTAGAGTTGGCCGGAATTCGTAGAGATATATGGTCAAGTTTAAGTCAAAGATTTGAGCATTGAGCCCAAGAAACAGAAAGCCAGCTCTGTTTAACTCTTGCTACTGTTTAACTACTGTTTAACCAAATAATTCCTTCAGAAAACGGAAATTTTGTGTCCAAATTGAAAAATTGTTAAAAATACAGCGAAATTTAAGGCCAAATTGATCTCAGAAATTTGAGAATCAATCGCTGTTTCCAATACAATTATTGGCATCAAAAAAATCGTCAGGAATCTCTACAAATTCTGGCCAACTCTAGTTTAGTACACAATGTAATGAAATTTCCAGTCTTAATTTGCGATTGTAACTCTTTTCCTAATAATTTCTAAAACTAGACTTCCTTGCCTCCTGAGAAAACAAGGAAGCACCAATTCCAACAATAGCTCTGAATTTCCAAGAACTCTAACTTTTCGGGAACTCCTTCCCGAAAATCCGAATCAGAAAGCAAAGTCTATTCAAAAGGAACATCTGTTTTCATCAAAATCAACGGATTTTAATTATTCCATTTCAAATCAAGAGTTCAGATTTAGACAAGATATAGATACGAATAGAATAGATACAGATTTAGACAAGATACGAATAGATTTCGAAATTGAATCTTCCCTTCGACAAATGTTCAAAAATTTGACCTATTCTTAAAGAAGTTTTTTATTTCTAACAAGTGGCATTTGCAGATGGGAGCCAGGAAGTGTCCAAAAGAGCTTTCAGAAGAAAAATAGATTGGACAATTTACAATTAATCCAAGTTTTTTGATGAAAAGAGGAACTCATAAGCAAAGATTCACAGGGTTTCATGAAATCGTCGATGGAACTCACGAGGCGGATGATTGAAATGAGTGCGAAGAAGTGCATTGACTTAACCCAGTTGCAAAGTAAACTAGAGATCGATTAGCATTGTTTCCTGAAATATTAAATTAACAAACTTTTATGCAAATTGTAAATAAGTAAAGCTAGCTAGTAAAGCTTCACCTTTATTTTGCTTACTATAAAGTAAAACTAAAGATTTTGATGATCTACTGAATAGAATATCGTAAAAAGACAAATCATACACTAACTTTTCAAGTTTATAGAAGAAAAGTGAAAAGATTACTTTAAAATTTAAACTTTATAAGCTACTCAGATTCTTTATAAGTCAAAGATCGCTTCTAATAAAATCTCCGCTTTCTGGTCATAATCTTTACTAGTTACTTTTAGAAAAATGAAAAGATTACCTTAAAACTGAAACTTTATAAGCTACTAAGTCTCTTTATCAGCCAAAGATCGCTTCTAATCAAATCCCAGCTTTCTGGATACAATGTTTACTGGTTGATTTTCTAAACAAGGGAAAAAGCTACCTGGAAACTTAAACTTTATCAGTTACTAAGTTTCTATATAAGCCAAAGATCGCTTCTAATAAAATCTCCGCTTTCTGGTCATAATCTTTACTAGTTACTTTTAGAAAAATGAAAAGATTACCTTAAAACTGAAACTTTATAAGCTACGAAGTTTATTTATAAGCCAAAGATCGCGCTTCTAATCAAACCTCAGTTTTCTGCACACAATGTTTACTGGTTACTTTTCTAAACAAGGGAAAAAGCTACCTGAAAACTTAAACTTTATCAGCTACTAAGTTTCTCATTAAATGAATGGTCATTTCCCTTTCAAAGTAATCATTTCATTTCCCAATCAATGGTCATTTCCCTTTATCCCTTGAACTCACTTAAACAATAATGAGATTAAAGAAAAGTTATTGTCAAAAGAGAACGAAAAACATTTTCGGAAATTGGAAAAAACGAAGAACAACGACTAGACAAGCCATTTCCCTTGCAAATGAACAGATGAAATGAAATGGAATAGATTTTTGTGATATTTGTTTAATGAGTAAACTCGAGTTCTCATATTTGAGGAAATTGGTGATCCCGGGAAATCTAATTTCTCAGATATTTTTCTCTGGAATCGAAAAAAAACGAAAACTGAACTTTCTTTGGTTAAAACTCATTAAGGGGAAATTTTTTAAATGTACAATGGGGAAAACAATGTAATTATTGGATTTTTAAATTTCTTGATCTTCAAATCCTCTCTGGAAATGAAATTCGCAATTTTGTTTTTTTAAAAATTTCAAATTTTCTCTACCAAAAGCCAAAAACATCAAATTTTTTGTACTCTTTTATTTAATTATAAAAATTAAAGCATTCTTTCGAAAGTTTTCTTCAAAAAACTAATTTTTAGCATTTCTTTCATCAGGTTCAAAGCTATCCCAAAGCATTCACGTTCAAAGTTATCCCAAAGTATTCAGTTTCAATGTTATCCCAAAGCCTTCAGGTTCAAAGTTATCCCAAAGCATTCAGGTTCAATGTTATCCCAAAGCATTCAGGTTCAAAGTTATCCCAAAGCATTCAGGTTCAAAGTTATCCCAAAGCATTCAGTTTCAATGTTATCCCAAAGCCTTCAGGTTCAAAGTTATCCCAAAGCATTCAGGTTCAATGTTATCCCAAAGCATTCAGGTTCAAAGTTATCCCAAAGCATTCAGGTTCAAAGTTATCCCAAAGCATTCAGGTTCAAAACTATCCCAAACGCAAATCAGTGTAACGCACCGTGCCCGTTGAAATTAAACTACGGGTTGGCTTGCACATAAACTGCAGCCATTAAAAACGGCAATTTCTTTTCATTGACCAGCATCGTCACCCAAAAAATCATTTTTCACTTAAATGAGCAAAAAAATAAGCAAGATTTTCAGCTCAGATTTGAAAAATTAAACTAAACTACATGAGTTTTTTTGTTTTTCTGAAAAAAAGTGATTTCTCTAGTTTACTTTTTATCAATTCACTCGTATCTCCTTAACACGTTGACGACATTGCCACCTGATGCTGTCTGACACATATTCGTTCGCCTGGGACATTGTCACCAGATGTCAGGTGACATTTTTTGTCGAAAAAAACAACGTTGTCCCATGCGATTGTTTGTGCAAAAACGCCATTGTCGTCAACGTGTTAACAAATAGATTTTCAAAATAAAAAGTTATTGAATTTTCTGAAAAACTAACCATCTTAGTCTAGTTTTTTCAGTAATTTCCTCAAGATTCAAAGTTAATTGAATTCTACTGATCAAATAATTACTTGCCTTTGATTTCTTTATCACTAGAGCTTTGGAAAGTTTAGCTCAATATCTAAACAATAAAATATCTTTCAAAAACTTTCACTTTTTTGATGTTCTTTTTGCTTAATCATATTTCTAAGATTCGATTCGATAATTCCATTGCAAAATCGAAGAATAAAATGAAAGAGGTGAGTTCAAAAAGTTGTCTAGAATAAACGTTTGATTGGACAAAGCTATTCAATAGGATTTCCATGATTCCAAAAACCTACCAGAGAAATATATTGCCAAGTTTAAGGCAAAAATTGTTCCCCAAAGATTTTTGAAAAACAAGAAGGAATTAAAAAATGACTCAGAAAAAAGAGAACGGTTCAGGGACAAACGGGAAATTTTTGAACGCCTAAGTCCGGCTAGAGTTTGCCGGAATTCGTAAATGCCGGAATTCAAAATTCCAATTTAATATCGGTCTTATTAATGAGAATCTTCTTTTTCGTGTCATTTGAGTCTTCGATTAAGAGAAACAAAAAAAATTTAGGGTTTTTTGAGGAAATAATACTAAGATCTTGTTGCATTCTTTAACTTGACTAATTGATTGATTAACACATTAACGACATTGTCACCTGATGCTGTCTGACACATATTCGTTCGCCTGGGACATTGTCACCAGATGTCAGGTGACATTTTTTGTCGAAAAAAAACAACGTTGTCCCATGCGATTGTTTGTGCAAAAACGCCATTGTCGTCAACGTGTTAAAAAGTAAAGTAAAAATGAGTAAAAAGCTAAGAAAATTCTATTGTTTAAGATCAATTTTTTATAGATAAATAGATATAAACAATAAAAACTAATATATTCTTTTCACAAATTTCGGGGGAAACCTTGCAAAATTCCTTGTTTGTTTTTTGCACGTTTTTTCCCGAACATCGCTTTTGGTTGAGTCACTTTTTAAAGAATAATTCAGATGTCTTAATTGGTTTTGAGCTTGCCAATTCTCTTTCCCGATTTGATGAGATTCATCACGAACGGGAAATGAGGAAAAGATGAGACAAACTGAGACAAACTTCATGTTTTTGAAATGAATTTGAAAATCCAACACCAAAAAAACATTTGAATTTGGATTTGATTTAAAAGATTTTAGTAAAAAAACAAAGTAGAAAAGCTTTTGTTATTCAAGAAGGCAACTATATTGTGGTAAATAGTTCATTGAGAAGAAAGACTTGAATTTTCTCAGTTCTATTGGCATCATTTTAACGCCAAGTCAATTGTTATTAGACAATCGTTAGGCAATTGTTAGACAATTTTAGAATTGATTAATGCTAACATAACCTCTTTGATGGTAAAAGAACAAAATTGGCAATTGTTTCAAAAAGCTTACACTGATAAACAGATTAGCTTGTCAATTGTAAACTGACAGTATTTAATTGAATGAGAGAAACATGGAGTTGGTAGCTTTAGTCTCTCTTATCTCTGAATCTGAATGGAATAAGAATAGAGATGGAACACATATGGAATAGGTAGTAGAGTAGTTAAAATACGAAATGCTCTAAGAAAACCTTAAGCAAGATTCTAAGTAAAATTATTAGTAAATTACCGTAAATACTGTAATTGAACCCCACCCCCATAATGACGGTGCGGAGTGCTGCGTAGTCTAGCTTTGAACAAGTTTTTCTCGACACTGGTTTATGCTACAATGCGAGCTTAGGTATCAAAAAATAGCTGAAATTCAGGGCTATTTTTTGATACCAAAGACGCATTTTTTGAAAGTATGGGTGCTTTGAAAAAAATGAAATACTAAAAAACTTTTGCGACTGTACGAGGGCGGTGGGGTACTATTTACGGTAAGTAAATAAATTAAGTAAGTTATTAGTAAAATTAAGTTAAAATGAGTCAGATGAGTTTATTTTTCAAGCACCTCGACAACTTTCTCCGGGAGAAATGCTTCAAAACTCAAGACGATGCCAAAAACGCCTTCGCCGACTTTATCGCCTCCAGAAGCCCGGACTTCTATGCAACCGGCATAAATAAACATGTTTCTCGTTGGCAAAAAATGTGTTAATCGTAATGGTTCTTATTTCGATTCATAAAGATTTGTTTGGATCAAGTTATGGAATTTTAAATATTCGAGTCAAAAACGCTCATTTATTTACGGAAAACCTAATAAAAAGATAAACTCAATCATTGAGTCAATCTATCTAAACTCAATATCATCTGACTGATTTTGTTTCTACTGTTCATTTGAAATTGAAGTCCATTTAAACACGTCAGCGGCAATTTGAAAACGATCAAATGAATCTAAAGGGGTAGTTGGGGGAAAAGAGCGTAACCACTCTTTTCATCAAATCTCTCAGCACCACGAGATCCTAAGTTGTCCTATTTTTTTCAAATTCAAATATTTTCGGCAAGGCAAATATTTAGACGTAGAAAAAGATTGATATTGGTCTTAAGGGCTTAAAAAGATTGAATGAATCTTGTTGATTATTTGAAGATCTCTGGATTTCAGTTCTTGTTGGACTTGTAAATTAATATTAATATTTAAATGTTTAAAACAAACCCATTAAAACTTTTAAAACTAAAATAGAATTATTTCTTCGTACCTTGATCTTGCGTTTGATAATATTTACGGAATTTACGTCAATTGCTGATTTGAATGAGAGAATTCTGAAATATTAGCAGGAAGTAATTATCGAAAAAGAATGATCGTCTGCATTGAGGATAACGTTTTGAAAGGATGAGACAGAGAAAGAAACAAGTTCATTTCCAGCATACTCTCCCCCTTTTTTAGACTCTTTCAGCAAATTTCTGTCTCCAGAGATGAATAGCTGTCATCGACATCACAAGAAAAGGCAAAAGAAAGCTTTTTTTTCAAAGCCCAGATACAACTGGATTGGTCAGAGTAAATTAAAAAATGAATCTCGTTTTGCTGAACGTTTTTTTAAACAAGAGTTTCAAGAGATCTAGAACATTTGAACAAGAGTTTAAACAAGAGATCTAGAACATTTGAAACAAAAGTTTTATGTAATATCAATACTTTATTCATGTAAAAGTAACGGAACATGTTTAATTGACAAAATGACACACAACTTATTGAACATAAGTAGAGAAAAATTGTAGAGACTGAAGAATAAATGAATTCTGTGTACAAATTCAAATTTAAACTCGAACTTGTTAAATAAGATAAAAACTATTAAGATCAAAAAAATGGCTCAAAACTATTTTTTTTTTGATCTGTTTTCGCACTCAGGTGTTCCTATTTTGCACTCAGGTGTTCCTATTATGTTCATCAGTGTTGACGATGAACAACGACCTTTAGTTGAGGAAGGTAAAATTACAAATTAATGTTTTTGATTTTCTTGAGTAGGTAAAAATCAGCTACATTAGAATCCATGAACAATTGGTTCAATTTTTTACCATTTTTTTTTTGATCTGTTTTCGCTCTCCTATGGTGTTCCTATTTGCGCAGATCACAACCTGCTTCCACATTTCTCTATCCCTTGCTATTGTCATCCAATCCACTTATGCACAAAAAAAATGTTGTTATCACATTTGGTTGTGTCTTTTTTTGAGGGCGACCGAAGCCGTATCACCTTTTTTTGAAAATTTTTTTTTGAAGCATTTGACTCACCTCAAATGTTCTTTAGCTTGGAAGCTTTTTTGCTATTAGGTTGGTGGGAAAATAATCGAAATAAACAAGACTCAAACTTTGTCTTTGATTTTAAAAGTCCTTTTGCGTCATTGATACTAAACTTTTAGCTAATTGTGATTGATATATATTCTTCTCTTTTATGTTTTTTTTTTACTTTACAATCAGTCTTTATTTTGAATAAAAATTGAGTGTTTTAAGAGCATGGATAAGGAACAATTTCGGACACTTTTTTTCTACGAGTTCAAGCTTGGCCATCCAGCAACAGAAGCGACTGGTAATATCAACAGGGCATTTGGCGAGAGAAGTGTTTCTTATGGTATGGTCGCTTTTTGGTTTCGGCGATTTCACTCGGGCGATGAGACGTTTCATGACAAAGAACGCCAAGGCAGGCCTCCCAGAGTTGACGATGCAGAATTGGAAAAACTGGTGGAAGGAGATTCGACCAAAACATCTCGAGAATACGCACAGGACATTCAGGTTGATCATTCAACAATTTTGGCTCATTTGAAATCAATTGGAAAGGTAAAGGAGATGGAGCAATGGATCCCGCACGAATTAAGCGACTCGCAGAGGTTGCGGCGTTTGACAGCCGCCTCGACGTTTCTAATCCGAAATAAAAAAGATTCATTTCTGAATCGGATTGTCACGTGTGACAAAAAATGGATCCTATACGACAACAGAAAAGGAAGATCCGAATGGCTCAGCAAAGATGAAAAGCCCAAACGCACTGCAAAGCCAGAGATTCATCAAAAAAAGGTGATGATTACTGTTTGGTGATCCATGAAAGGAATAATACATTTTTCTTTCTTGAAAACAGGAAATTCTATGAATTCGGATCAATATATTTTGGAAATAGAAAAAATGCATACAAAATTAACAATTTTGGATCCAGGTTTGGTGAACCGGAAAGGTCCGGTCTTGCTTCACGGTCTTGCTCGCCCGCACATTTCAACTAAAACCATCAAAAAATTGAGCGAGCTGGGCTACGAAATTCTTAGTCACCCACCTTACTCACCAGATCTTTCTCCTACGGATTTCCACTTTTTGAAGCATCTGTGCCATTTTCTAGAAGATAAACAGTTCAAGAATCAAGGTGAGGCCGAAAACGCTTTCCAGCAGTTTATCGACTCGAGAACGCCAAATTTCTATTCTGATGGAATTGGAAAACTTGTTTCGCGTTGGCAGCGTTGTATAGATGCTAATGGTTTTTACTTTGGATCAATTCATTTGTTATTGACTTTTATTTTTGGACTTGAAGTTAGAGGCTCCAAATTTCGATTACTTTCCCACCAACCTAATACATTTAACTGTAGTAGAATTTTTTGCTTTCCTTCTATATGCAAATTTATTTAACGAACGTTGGTTTGTCTTAATTTTTCCATTTTTTCAAACTTCGGGCTTGATCGATGAACTAAAATGTTCATCAGTGTTGACGATGAACAACGACCTTTAGTTGAGGAAGGTAAAATTACAAATTAATGTTTTTGATTTTCTTGAGTAGGTAAAAATCAGCTACATTAGAATCCATGAACAATTGGTTCAATTTTTTTACCATTTTTTTTTGATCTGTTTTCGCTCTCCTATGGTGTTCCTATTTGCGCAGATCACAACCTGCTTCCACATTTCTCTATCCCTTGCTATTGTCATCCAGTGTTTCCTAGCTTGATTGTTCCTGGTTCAAAGTCTTCGACTTGCTGGTGCTGGTGGTGGTTGCACTCTAGCCATCCTTTCTCTGACCGTCTCTGCCACTCTTGTGCTCCACCTCGTTGCTGGTCTTCCGATGGGCCTCTTCTGGTCTCGTGGTAGCCACTCTGTGATCCGTATCGTCCATCTGTCGTCTGTTCTTCTGGCTACATGGCCGGCTCATCTGAGTCTTTTTCTCTCAATCACTTCCACTGGATCTCTGAGTCCCGAGAGGTGGCGCATATCCTCAAAACTATTATTTGGGAGTATTCAACCATTCAAAATGCCTTTTATAACAATACGTTATAAAATTTATACATTTAAGTTAAACATTTAAGCATGAAAAAGTGACAGCGGACACATGTTTACTTGACAAAATGGCACACAATAAACTTATTGAACAAAAGAAAAGTGAAATTGTAAAGACTGAAGAAGAGATTAATTCTATTCAAATTTAAATGAATGAATGATAAATCTGAATTTAAGCACTATCTTCAAATCCATTTACATGAATTCCTAAGATAAAATAACGTTATAAGAAAATAAGATAAAATCAAATATTGTATTTTCTGGAATAGTAGTGCAGTCTATAATACAGTGCGTTTCAAATTCTTAAACGCACCCTCTAAAATAGCGAATTTTGCATTTAAACCACCGCTACAACTATTAGTCTTTTTCTATTAGAAAGAGCATGTCTTAAAACCTAAATAACACGAAAAATAAGCACACTGTAAAAAATAAAAATTTTCAAAATAGAAACTTTTTTGGTAAATCAACCGTTTCAAATTCTTAAACGCACCCGCCTTTGCTGTTGTTATTTGAAATTTTTTGTTTTGTTGTGCATATTTTTTTATTAAATTTATAATTTTTGTTAATTTCCAGGTAAATGGCACACGGAAAGCTGCTTACGGATTATGATAAAGGCCAGATTGATGCCCATTTGAGGATTGGCGACTCAATAAGGAAAATCGCGAAAAATTTGGGCCGATCCGACTCTGCCGTGCGAAATTATAGAAAGTCCGAGTTCGTTTCTGCACCAAAGAAGAAGCCAGGACCAAAACCAAAGCTTACGCCGCGAGCTAGACGCATATTGTGAACAAAATCCACGGAAAAACGATCAATGAAGTGAAAACGGAACTGAAAATCGACGCTTCGAAGTCGACAATTTGGCGAGCCGTCACGGAAAATTCACATATCGATCGACAATTATTGAACATGCAACCGGCCGTGAAGCTTTTGCACAAGAAAGCCCGATTGGAGTTCGCCAAGGCTCATATGAATCAGGATTGGTCTATGGTTAGAAAGCCGCTTATGTTTTATTATTTTTTTTGCGTTTAGGTGATCTTTTCCGATGAGAAGAAATGGAATTGGGATGGTCCCAATGGCGTTGACTACTATTGGAGGGATCTTCGACGTGATCCGATGGTGTTTGGAACTCAAAACTTTGACGGCGGTTCTGTGATGGTTTGGGCCGCCTTTTGTGCTGATGGAACGGTCGCTCTGAAGATAGTTTCGAATCGGATGACTAGATAGATATCTTGGACAATTGCTTGTTGCCGTTTTTGCTCCTAAATCCAATCGTTCCGGATTTGTTTCAATACGACAACGCGTCAATTCATCGAGCCGGAGACACCCGAGACTGGCTGAACAGCAACAACATTGCAACTTTGGACTGGCCCGCTCAGTCTCCTGACCTCAATCCGATAGAAAATTTATGGGAAATACTTGTCCGAGCTGTCTACAAGAACCATCGTCAGTTTCAAGACGTTTCTACACTTAAAGCAGCAATTTTTTCGGCCTGGCGCAATCTCGACGTCTCTGCTCTTCAAAACCTCATCAATTCAATGCCAGACCGGATTTTTCAAGTAATTAATCGTTCTGGTGCCTGTACAGATTATTAGTTTTGATTTTTTACCTTTGATTTTTAATTTGTGTCGAGAAATCAACATATTTTCATAGTGCGTTTAAGAATTTGAAACGGTTGATTTACCAAAAAGTTTCTATTTTGAAAATTTTTATTTTTTACAGTATGCTTATTTATCGTGTTTTTTAGGTTTTAAGACATGCTCTTTCTGATAGAAAAAAATTAATAGTTGTAGCGGTGGTCAAAATGCAAAATCCGCTATTTTAGAGGGTGCGTTTAAGAATTTGAAACGCACTGTAGTAGTACAGTCTTTAATAGTAGTGCGATCTGGAATAGTAGTGCGATCTGGAATAGTAGTGCGATCTGGAATAGTAGTGCGATCTGGAATAGTAGTGCGATCTGGAATAGTAGTGCGATCTGGAATAGTAGTGCGATCTGGAATAGTAGTGCGATCTGGAATAGTAGTGCGATCTGGAATAGTAGTGCGATCTGGAATAGTAGTGCGCACTACTATTACAGAAAATACATGTATTAGGTTGGCAACCAAACCGCGATACAACTTTTTGAGGTTTTTTCCTTTCTTAAGACTTTCGCTAACATACTTAACTTATTTACATGTTTTATTCGTTTTCTACTTTCTTTTTTATATTGGATTTTATTCTTAGTTAATTTTCTTTTTTTTAGAATGGACGACAGCAAGTATAGGGTTTGAGTGTGCATGTTATACGACTTCAAAAAAGGCAACACCCCACCAGAATGTCATCAAACGATCACTAGGGCTTTTGGTAGCTCTGATATTTCGGAAACTCAAGTTTGCACATAGTTTCAATATTTAAACTTAAAATATTTATTTGAAACAAATAATAACAAAAGGTAAAACGATCTCAAAGAGACCGTCAAAAGAAAGCAATCAATTTTTATTATTTTTTAATTTCTTTGATGCTTGAATAGAACATTTGACTAAAAAAAGGACAAAAATGAACAATTTTCACCATCTCAATGCAATCAAAAATTTGTACCCGTTGTAAAAACAAAAAAAAAGATCATTCTTTAGGCTTTTGTTCATTTACACTTTCAGGGCCAACTTTTGATTGTCGTCTCCTTGAAACGTGCATTGATTTACGGCGAAGATACACAACTGCATCGACGAGATTCTCGGATTGACCCAAAGATTTTCTGAACAATTGAAAGTTGAAGTTTTAAAACAGTGTTAAAATGTAGTCAAATCTTTTTTATTGTATTTTTAAGTCTTAAATTGCTTAAGGTGATTCATTCTAAATCCTTATTGATTATCGTAAGACGGAATGGCAAAGAAAGATTACCGGAGGAAGGATTGAACCCTTGACCTTTTTGCTTTCCAGGCAAATGCTTTAACCATTGAGATGTTTGGTAATTTGGCAAATGCTCTAACCATTGAGCATTGAGCTACTTGCCAGAGAAAAGAAGAAAATACAAGGTGGAAGAGAAGGAAGGAAGGGGGAAGAGAAGGAACGAAGAGAAGGAACGAAGAGAAGGAAGGAAGAGAAGGAAGGAAGAGAAGGAAGGAAGAGAAGGAAGGAAGGAGAAGGAAGGGAGGAGAAGGAAGGGAGGAGAAGGAAGGGAGGAGAAGGAAGGGAGGAGAAGGAAGGGAGGAGAAGGAAGAAAGAGAAGGGAGAAAGAGAAGGGAGAAAGAGAACTAAGTTGAGCTCCAGTAATTTTTTCATTTCCAGACTTTTCAGGAATCTCAGAAATTTGACTCAATCGTAAATACGAAAAAATAATGAACCTTCTTGTTTCCGAAGCTATCGGAAAGTCCTCAACTCCCGTAGATTCTGTTCGAATTCGTAAACTTGTTGGTCTCTTCGAGAAAACATTCTCCAAATCATCTTCAGCGAAATGAATCTGTTTACTGCCTCGGCGTCCCATATTTGGCTTGATCACCTGTAAAAATTAACTATTTCTAACAGATTCTGTGTTGATTTTGTTGTTCGAATAGATTCTGTTTGATCTCTTATCAAGTCTATATGTCGTAGCCGATTATGAATGAAATTTTTTGGTAAATCTTTCTAGTAGAGCAATATATGTATGAGGACAATATTATATCATCCTGTAGCGAATTAAATTCTGCGTCGATTGGTACCAAATTTGTGAGTTTAGGTTAAAAATTACCGGCGCTACAACGTTTCATTCAAAATCGACGAGACCCCCGTAGCCGATTATGAATGGGTGGGTCTAGGAGCGTCCAACCATCAAGTATTTGGTATCATTCAACGCAGAATCATTAATAATTATGTTAAATTTTTAAAATTAGAAAGATTTGATAAAAAGAAAAAAAATTAGAGCAAAAAAACTGTTTGTTCAAGAGGAAACTTTAAGGCCCCATAATTTTTTTTCTTTTTATCCAATCTTTCTAATTTTAAAAATTTAACATAATTATTAATGATTCTGCGTTGAATGATATCAAATACTTGATGGTTGGACGCTCCTAGACCCACTCATTCATAATCGGCTGAGATTCATAATCGGCTACGACATATATATTCAATTTTAAAGTACATTAATCTTTAAAGCAAATCAACCAAGTTTCAGAGTTTTAGAAAGATTTCAGAGTTTAATCTTCAAACTGACCTCAATCGCTGGTGTTAACACATCTTTAAGTGCTTCTCTAAAGTCTGAATCTTTGTGATGTGGTGGTCGGAGATCGTTTGACAGATCTTTAGCCAAATCACTCGACTTCTCAAGAGCTCTTCTAACCTAAACATAAACTTTAATATCTTATCAATCTTCAACAGAGTTAAGTGATTCAAGCAAGCAAGCGTTATCTCTGCCTTACATCACAAAGAGCCACCACTCCAATCAAACGACCACACTCTGTTACATAAGCCTAATAAAGTTTGCTATTTTTTAAGGAGATTTTCGTTTTCTTTTTTGTACCTTTGTTAATTGTAACATTGAAAAGATTGAGTGAATCTTAAAAAGAGTTGTCCTGCGAACAAGTTGAAATGGAGCTGGATCAATGAACTCTTCAGGGAAAACAAAAGTTTCGCTCATTCGTTGGTGTTCCCATTCTTCTCTCTAGAAGAATTATATAGATAATAGCTCTGGTGAAGCCATTTATGTACAATAAAAAAATATCTGAAGTTCTGAAGTTCCGGATTTTTCCCCAACTTTGAAGCAAAATTTTTTTGACACCCTATTTTACGATCATCCCTAAAATCGATCAAAAATTAAAGCGAATTAGAAAAACAAATATCCCATCTTATAGATCTCGTTTCAAGCTTTCAGAATCACTATAATACTTAGATACTTAAATGTATAGTTCTTGAGTTGTAATGCTTCAAAGTTGGGGAAAAATGAAAGACTAAAAGCTACCTCTATACCAGTCAATCCATAAATAGCTAATTGAGAGCTTTCCTTTCGAGATTGTTTCCTCAGATGAGTGATTGCTTTCTTTGCTTGCCGCAAATATCCTTAAATTCAATTTTTCTTTAAAAGCTTATACCGTATTTCTTCGAATAGAAGACCGGGTAAAGAGTATCATCGCGTACTCCTGCGTAGCAGCCCTTTTTAAAATTTCTTTTCTGCATAAAAGCTTTCAATCAAGTGCTATAGAGCTGGAAAATGGCTTAAAAATCTGCTAGCTCATGTGGTATTTTTGAGTCATTTTCCAGCCCTATAGCACTTCATTGAAAGCTTTTATGCAGAAAAGAAATTTTAAAAAGGGCTGCTACGCAGGAGTACGCGATGATACTCTTTACCCGGTCTTCTATTCGAAGAAATACGGTAGTTAACTCTACCTTTCATCATCTTTTGATAATCAACATGAAAGGAATGAAGTGAATGAATTGTAAGATGTTGATCGGCTGAATCAAAGGACTCACTCTTCGGAAGTCTACTGACTAAAAAACAAATGGTAATCAGTGTTTAAGCTTATCGGTTAGCCAAGCGAGCTTTGCTTGAGCTTTTTTGAAATATATTTATTCATAGCCGACTGGCTAAGACCGTTGTATCTTAGTCGGGAGGTCAAGGGTTCAAACCCGGCTAGATTCGTGCATTTTTTTCATAAATTTAGGGCTTATCGGTTAGCTTGAGCTTTTTTAAATATATTTATTCAAAATTAGTATAAACAAAACACAAGCTTAACCTCTAGGCCCTAAATTTATGAAAAAAAAATTCAATAATTCATGGTCGGGATTGAACCCTTGACCTCTCCACTAAGATACAAGGGTCTTAGCCAGTCGGCTGTGAGGGTCATTTGGTTTCTGGAAAAACTTCCACTTATCAACTTACCACTCGTTACAGTCTCTTCGTGTTCCTTTTGTTCCATACTGCAAAAGGCGTTTCTTCTATTGGTTGAAGAAATTTTTCTCAAACTATTTTTTGAGTGTGGATTCTTTTCACTGCTCGTTTCAGAGCCAGAAAAGGTGAGTTCAGCTGATGATGCATGAGAAGTTGATGGTTCTGGAGATATGGCAGTGACCACAAATCTAGACAATCAAAAGGTCAAAAGTCTTGAATCGATTCGAATCTAACCGGCATTTTCTAGTAATATCCGGTTTTCCGCTTATTGAACTGCCAAATTGGACTCGTTGTTGGCTAAATTTTCCTTCGTTAATATTTGTAGCAAAACTTACGGTGAAATCGATCTACTTGCTCTAAACAATGGCAATGTTTTCATTCCTTCACTGAACGTTCTTCTTTGAATCACTTCCTCTGGAGTCACTGTTATTTCTGGATCACTTGTCGTAATCTAAATTTATTTAGGATAAAGATCTTTGCTCTTTCAACCTCTTGAGTATTCTTGAAATGTTTGTCGATTGTTTCAATCGCTCTTCGAACACGTGTCTCTGCTTCACACTAAACACTACCTCATTACTTGATTATTATTTGATTACCAAACAAACTACTTGATTCTTTTATTTATTTCAATACCTTTCTAGCTCCATCTCCAACATGTTCTTCTAAAATCTCCAATAATGTTCTTCGGTTTACAGTTCCAAGCAACATTTGAGTATCTGAAGGAATTTAATAACTCAATAGATCCATTTTTACTTACTCGCTCCATCAACTACTGGAAACATTCTTAACTGTGGCCCTTCCGTAAGCATTTTTCGAATATCTTCATACTTTGTGACTCGACAAAGGAAACGAACTGGCGAGGTCATCATTTTCTCTGCTGTTACCGTGTGAACGCTAAATTTTTGATTAGAAATTGGCCAATCTGTCTATTTCTAAATTCTTTGATGAAGTTTTATATAGAAATGATTGGTAAGGGACGGAGGTGGTTTCGGCGTCACTATGCCCAAATTTTTGGGATCAATATTTCCCTTAAGTTTGGCTGTATATCTAAACAATGTTTGGACGCAAGATTGCAGTTTTCTGAAGGACTTGCTTGGTTAAAAAGTAGCTTTAGTCAATCTTTCCACTCACATATTACTTGATGGCGGGATATCAGGCAAAAACGGTAAATGCTTGATTTTGATAATCGTGTCGAAAAATGAGGGTTGAAAATAAGTGCTGATAGCGTTTGCAATAATCACCGCTATCTAAAAACTTTTGCAAAACTTTCTGTAACATTTCCCAACCATAACCGGCAGCAAACAATGTAGTTGTCCTGTGGCTTCAAAAACGACTACTGACACGGACACTGAATGAGTGACAGCTCCAGAGAAAGCGGCTGAGCCTTTACTTATTGGGTTCTTTAATTTTATAGATTTTCGAAACCTGCTACAGCATAAACTCCAGGAAAAATGAAATGGCTAGCGTCGATTCCATTTGGTGCCCATTCAGAAGTGATTTCTCCCATGAGTCGGCCTAAAACTTTGGTTTGCTAAAGGTTTTTTTGACTCTAAGAAACTTTATAGAATAAGTTTTGCTTAGAATAAATGTATAATTTAATTATAGCACAGTATTAAAGTTAAATTTTTTATGAAAACTAAACTAACAACTCTTCCCAGTTTTCTTGGAAGAGTTGACAGTGCTTTGAAAGTTTAAACCAATTAAATCAGAGTTCCACTTGGTAGACTTAACAAAATGAATAGCACCAATCGATTTCTCGACCTCGAAAACCCCCAGGTGAGAATTTACAGCTGAATATCTTTTTATACCCTATGTAAATGACTAGCGAGATGTTCTCTGTGCGGTCGGGTAATTGCTCGCGAGCTGGCATACTACTCTGGTATAAAATGCTTTCCTTTTCAATGATAATAGGAGAACAATTCGTTCTAATCCCAATTCCCTTTAAACAAACCAATCGCTGCTCCCAATACAATTGTTGGCATGAAAACACCGCCAGGAATCGGCAAAGTGATAGATACGATTGATAGAACAAACTTAACAAAGAATTTCCTTCTTCAAAATCCAACACTTACCAAAGCGACAATAAATAGCAAAAGCATAATATTAACAGGCAATTCAGAGTCAATGAATGGACAATTGTGCTCGTCATTGCAAGCAAGAGCACTTCCTGGTTCGACTGCGAAAGTGCAATTCAAATAAAAATCGCGAAGATTTCTGGCAAAACGAAGCTAAAATCGGATTCTTCTAATCTCTCTTTGCATTTTTCTACCCGTCCAACGAAAAATTGTCCTAATCCATGAGGAAAAGTGAGTCCACCAAGGAGAACAGAGACCAACACTGGATAAACCATCCATCTAAAAGCTTTTTTTAAGTTGAACAAAGGATTTTTTTTAAAGGAAAAATGTACCTTTTTTGAAAGAGATTCTTAGCGAATTGACTTGTTCGGAGGAAGAGTACCAAATGTTTGTAAATGCTAATGTAAGATGCGGCAAGAAAGCCACAAATGATTCTGAAAGTCTTTTATTAAATATTAGATCGATTAGATTGTAGAAATTAGCTTTTAACTGATCAAATTTTGATTAGGAGACTAGATTTCAGTTGTTATACAAAACATTTTACCCCAAAAAGACTAGACTCAAAGCTAGACTACGCAACACTCCGCACCGTCATTATGGGGATGGGGTTCAATTACAGTATTTACGGTAAGCTGTTCTTCAAAAGCTACAGTGCGACTCGATGGATAATCGTATTCTGGACGTGGTCACACTTAAAGGAGGACCTACAAAGTATTGACCATAGTGATAAAGTAATGATAAAACCTATTTTCATTCAGTTTTTACAATTTTTTTGTTCTTGTTATAAAGTTTTTAATGAGTGGACCGGACCTATCATTTTGACGCGGTTTTTACCTCAATTTTTGAGTTTTTCCAAAATATTCAAAAATTTTACCGATAAAAAACCTTTTTAAACTATTGAATATTTATCAAGAATCAAATTAAAATTCATCTACAAATATGGATTTTGATTTTGCTTGATAGTTTTTGAGAAATCGGGTGGAGGGGCCCAGAAAGGGAAGGGTCTGTGGTCGACCCCGTCCGATCTGCCAAGTTGAGCAACGTCGGCGCGGGTTAGTCGTGGGTTCGACTCCCATGGGCTCCCCTCCGAGCGCCCCAGCCCGGCCATCGGAGTATCATCGGCTACGACAACTACACTTCTGCCTCAGTAAATGTGGAAGGGGGTTGTGATCTGCGCTAAGTGCGAAGACAGATCAAATCATTATTATTATTATTATAAATCGGGTGGACTTGATAGTTTTTGAGAAATCGGGTGGAGGGGCCAGAAAGGGAAGGGTCTGTGGTCGACCCCGTCCGATCTGCCAAGTTGAGCAACGTCGGCGCGGGTTAGTCGGACCTATCATTTTGACGCGCACTGTATTATACTGTTTTCTAATGAGCTTATTAGGTACTTGCAAAAGAAACTGCGGATTGCTTCCGAGGACGAAAGTTTTTTTTATTTGAAAGTGTGATGGTTTGGTTTAAATTGTACTATATTGTATTATTATTGCTTATTCATTTTAATTATTTTCACAACTATTGCTATCATTAAATATTAGATAATCTTCGGTAGAAGATGACGAATCAAAAACAAAAAGAGTACCAAATGTTTGTAAATGTTAATGTAAAATGTGGCAAGAAGGCCACAAATGATTCTGAAAGTCTTTTATTACATATTAGATTGATTAGATTGGTCAGATTGTAGAAATTAGCTTTTAATTGATCAAATTTTGATTAGGAAACTAGATTTTAGTTTTTATACAAAAACCTTTTACCCCAAAAAAGCAAAAAGCGGTAGTTCGTCGACAGAGTATGGATCCTTTGGGAAATAAGTTTGAAAGAAGGCACTTGTTGTCACTGAAATTTTTCTTTTTACTGATAGCTGAATAGATTTTGTTTTATTTACCTTCTGTTTCCGCAAAAACTCCTTTCAATAATCGTATCGTGGTCGCTGCACAACAAGCCCCAAAGAAGCCTCTCCAATAATTTCTCACAGAGAAATACATTGTGGTGACCTCGATTGAGAAAAGTACTCCTAAAAGATACTAGATTTAATTCTAAAATCCTAAAAATCCTAAAAATCCTAAAAGATATTATATTTAAACAGATGTTAAAGCATAATAATAGAAAACGTTTAAAAAAACGCCGTCAAATTTCTCACAATCCAAAAAACTAAGCAAATTCAAGTTTTATATCAAAAAATTCCTTGCGTTCTTGGGTATATACTGGATGAAAATAGATCTGTTTAACGAGTTCCGCCAAAATTTTCAGACAGTCTGCTGCTCTTCGATTTTTCTATTACCCAAAGCTCCTTCGAGTATAAAACCCAGTTCCCCCGCAAACCCTGATTTTAGGCTTCATTTTGATACTAAACATGACTACCGTAAATACTGTAATAGTGCCCCACTCCCATAATGACGGTGTGGAGTGTTGCGTAGTCTAGCTTTGAACTAGTTTTTCTCGACACTGGTTTATGCTACAATGCGCGCTTAGGTATCAAAAAATAGCTGAAATTCAGGGCTATTTTTTGATATTAAAGATGCATTTTTTGAAAGTACGGACGCTTTGAAAAAAATGAAATACTAAAAAACTTTTGCAACTACGCGACTGTACGAGGGCGGTGGGGTACTATTACAGTATTTACGGTAGGTTCTGTTTTGCCATTCTTGATTTCGATCATTTTAGGTAAAAATTTTTCTGGAATCGTTAAGCTTCTCGAGTCAGGTGAAAGATTGATCGAAATCTAAAGAATGACAAAATAGAACCTAGTCATGTTTAGTATCAAAATGAAGTCTAGAATAAGGGCTTGAGGGGGAACTGGGTTTCACGCTTGAAGAAGCTTTTGGTAGTAAAAAATCGAAGCGCGAGGCAGACTGTCGGAAAATTTTGCCCTAACTCTGTAAGCAGGTCTGGGTGAAATAGTTTAAGAAAGTTAATATTTCATAGATAAAATTAGCGTCAAAATGTGTATCAAATGATACTCAGTTGGTTAACTGAATATCTTTAGAAACCCAGTAAAACTAGCGTTGAAAGCATCGAGTAAATGATTAAATGAATATCTTTAGAGATCGATGAATATTAGAAACTTTGTGCGCTCTTTTATCTATGAAATATTAACTTTTTTAAAAACTGTTTCACTAATCATGTAACAAGGAACTTTTTGGAATAAATCTTGTTTGAATCTAGAGTCTAGAGTTTGAATCTAGCTACGTATTGTAATTTAATCATAAGTAAGCAACTTGCAAGATAAAGCTATGGAATTTCTCAATGCTACAAAGTTATTGTTAACTCAAGTTTGTTTTTTTGGATTGTGAGAAATTTGACGGCGTTATTTTGAACGTTTTCTATTCTGGCACGTAAATGCAGTTTCACCTCCAACTGGAGCACTGAAAGTACAAGCGACCCCAATGGCACAAGCAGCTGTCAGTGTCTCGATTCGTCTAGACTCTGATCCAAATGCTCTATCAAACCGTGCAGCAAATAAACACAATTGATTGGCCAAAATAGAAGATATGTGCACAAAAGGACCCTGAAATAAATATTATAAAGATTTTTTTTGCTTCAAAACTTAATTTACCCTAAAGTCTCGAGTATAAGTTGATCCGAGTATAAGTTCTGCCTTAATTTACATTCGCTTTAATTGCTTTGAATTTCTTTTTGTTGGGTTTTTATACATTTTTATTGTTATATAAACTTTTATTATTGTTCTTGGAGCGCGGGATACTACAGGGTGACAGCTTATCACCATTGCTATTTGTTATGTGCATGGATACATCCAGACGATAGTGTTGAAGAAGGCGCTGGAAAGCATCTCTTTCGACCGTCGACGTGGACTTTGGCCGGATGAAGAGGCCAGGGAGGGATCCATAAGACTGAGCACCGGAGAGGAGCAGGGCGGACGCGCCGAGCCACGCCCGGAGCAACAAATAACAGCATAAAATTGCTATAACCCTCAATAAATTTACTTCTATTATTGTTCTTAAAAAGCAAAAAAGTTATGCTGCAGCGGGGTTCGAACCCTCGACACACCGCACCGGAGACAGCCGTCAATTTGCATGCGAAAACCAAACAGAACTTATACTCGCGACTTTAGGGTACCATTTTTCCAATCGGCGCTCCACTTCCCAATGAAAAAATCAACCCAACGACTTTTGATAATAAAGTTCGAAAGGTTAGATAATCTTTCAAAATCACTCCACGAATTATTGTTTTCATTTCTGGAAGACCGGATCCTAAAGTTGATTACTTAGCGAAAATTTAAATTCTTTTCACCAATCGCTTGAGGTGCAATGTAATGAACAAGAGTTGCCGAGGTGACAATCATCAAAGTAAAGAAAAGCACCCAAGCTGTGTACATCGAGACAAAACCAGTGAAATTCTCCTCAGAACTCATGTTGATACTCCATTCTTGGACTGAAAACTTTGAAGTAATGATTTTTAGTTTCTAAGTACTTTGTTGAAACCAAACAACAATTGTATCAATTGTAGAGGAGAGACAAGCTGTGAGCACTCCGAGAACAGCCAGGAAAACCCAATCGGCGAACACCATTCGAACTGTGTCGGCTCGATTGCCTAAACAATAAAATAGAAAAATATTGGGTTGGTGAATTGAAAACTGTGGGCTATTGTCATTTGTGACAGTTTGAGCACTTTCTTCAAAAGAAACCCATTTTGGTGCCAATGAAAAAGTTGTAGAGAATCAAAATTAAGCTTAGGAAAGGAAGGACAAGTGTCTCATCCAGATCTGGATTATAAGCTTGTGCTTATAAGTCTTAATAGTGTAAACAAGTTCCTATGTTAACTATGACAAGACTACGATAGCCACTGGTTCTAGCGATAAAACAATTCGTAAAAGCTCATCAATCTATTGGATTGGTGCATTGAAAACTGCGGGCTATTGTCATTTGTGACAGTTTGAGCGCTTTCTTCAAAAGAAACCCATTTTGGTGTCATTGGAAAAGTCGTAGAGAATCAAAAATTAAGCTTATATCCAAATTTTCAGAACGATTCAAAAACTGGTTTGCAAGAAATACCAAATTTACGAATTTTCACAAAACTTGCATTTTAAGCGAAACTACTAAGTGTATCTTTTTGGAAATTTGGCTATAAGCCTAATTTTTGATTCTCTACAACTTTTCTATTGACATTAAAATGGGTTTCTTTTGAAGAAAGTGCTCAAATTGATCATCTCCAGGACATCTCCAGTCTTTCATTTTTGAGTCTCACACTTGTCTCACACAAACCAAAATCCTACTACGAAAGAGGAATCCGCAAATTGCCTGTAAAATGGGCAGAAGTCGTCAATAATAATGGAAATTGTTTGGAATGAATTGATGGTTTTATGTTGAATAAATTTTAGTTCAAAGTCCCCACAGGTTTCAATTCACCAACCCAATATTTGTAGTGTGAGTGGGATGAGTGAGGGGAATAGGCTAATGAAGAGATAATATTGGGAAAATTTTTGATAGATTTTGTAGACTTTTAGCATTTAAACTACAATGTGAACAAGATGGTAACTTCTTTATTTCTTAACTTCACAATAAGCTTCTCTCAAAGATGTTTCAAGAAATAGAAACTTAAGCCAATAAAAAGCTGGCTTTTTCATTAAACAACACTGCGAGTTCAATGGATTGTTTTTTTGAGAATGATTGGTTTTCAGTCAAAATATCCAAGACAATAGCAATTCAGAAATGAATTTGTTCAAAATCTAGCAGGAAGGCACTAGAAATTGAAGAATTTTAAAGAAATCAAAAGGAAATAAGAATTCTGAACAATCCACTGACAAACAAAAGGTTTTGCTGTAGAAAGGGACATTGACACCAAAATGGGTTTCTTTTGAAGAAGGTGCTCAAACTGGGACATCTCCAGTCCTCCATTTTTGAGTCTCACACTTGTCTCACACACAAACCAAAATCCAAGTCAAAAGATCGTTCTCCTCCACGACAACGCTCGCCCTCACGTTGCAAAACTGACTCTAATAATAACTCGCTCTAAAATAAACAGCCTTGTTTGGGAACTCTTGGCGCATTCCCCATACAGCCCGGACCTCGCCCCTTTTGATTACTATTGATTTCGGAGCATGAGTAATGAGCTTGCGGGAGAACACTTCGATTCAGAAGAAGCAGTTAAAAATTGGCTTTAAAAGTTTTTCGATTCAAAACCAAAATCCTACTACGAAAGGGGAATCCACAAATTGCCTTTAAAATGGGTAGAAGTCGTCAATAATAATGGAAATTATTTGGAATGAATTCATGGTTTTATGTTGAATAAATTTTGGCTGAAAGTCCCGCTGTTTTCAATTCACCAACCCAATCCAGCGAACGGTTGGAAAAGGTGAATGAATCCCTGAAGAAGAATAGGTCCTCCAAGTCAAAGATCGTTCTCATCCACGACAACGCGCGCCCTAATGTTGCAAAACTGACTCGCTCTAAAATAAATAGCCTTGTTTGGGAACTTTTGGCGCATTCCCCCATACAGTCCGGACCTCGCCCCTTTTGATTACTATTTATTCCGGATCATGAGTAATGAGCTTGCGGGAGAACACTTTGATTCGGAAGAAGCAGTCAAAAATTGGCTCGAAAAGTTTTTCGATTCAAAGCCAAAATCCTACTACGAAAGGGGAATCCGCAAAATGCCTGTAAAATGAGCAGAAGTCGTCAATAATAATGGAAACTATTTGGAATGAATTGATGGTTTTATGTTGAATAAATTTTAGTTCAAAGTTCCGCAGTTTTCAACTCACCAACCCAACAGATGCAAATGATAGCTCTAAAATTCCACTCATCTTCACTTAACCTGAAAATCTTGAGTTGAACATTGAGATTAATCTAGGTTCATAGAAAAAAGATCGATATTCATTTCGAAAACTTCGAATACTTTCCGAATCCATTGTTGAAAATTTTTGATTTTCAGCTTTTAAAACTTTAGATGAATCATTTTTTAATAGTTCACTTTGCGGAATTTCTGTTTGCAGAACAGAATACCGAAAATCGGATAGGGACATTAGCTTCTCGTTGAATTTGACCTACTTCAGACTTTTCACAAACCTTTTTTTTTTGAAAATCAATATGCAAATTTTGAATGCTTTCGTTTTTCGAAAGGATTAGAGTTTTTTTGGGAAATGCTTTTCGAATGATCGTAGAAACCACCTGGTGAGCACGTCACGGTTTTTGAAACTTTTGATAAAGGAATAAAAATGCTAAGATGCTTTAAGATATAAAAATAGTGAGAATTAATATTTAAAGGGTACTCTAGAGTAATTATTGAGAGTCAAAGGAAATTCTAATCAAATTCTATAGTCTAGATCATAAATGAATGATTAAGAGATTCCTAATGTTAGCCTGAAACCTTGATTTTACCCAAAACTCACCAAGCTCCTCGCATACTTTTGTGAAGATCCCAAAATTCCATTTACTCTTCTTTTCTATTGGCTTTTCATCAAAATGAACCGTTGTGAAATCTCCATTTTTCCCATTTTCATGAATGTACAGTTTGTTGTCGGGTAAGCGCCCGAAACGACCAAGATTCTAAATTGGTGAAAATGTTCTATATATTGAAAAATATGGAAATATGTTTCAATATATAGAAATATGTTTACTAAAGCTTAGAAAAGTTGTTCTATATGTTTACTAATTCACATTAGCTATGTGCATTGGGATATGTGCCAAATTCATTCTAGAAAACGACTTTTCTTTTATAAAACGTTAATACAATGCGATTTGACCCTTTAGAAACCAATAACCATTTGCTAAAATGCATTTGGCATGATGCCACATGAATAGCTCACATTCTTCAGTCCTCTTAAATTAAGAATTAAGCAATCCATTTATCAAAGCCTTTACGTCAACGATTCTCAGCCTCACAAAGCATTCATTTCCCTCTAACAAAAAATAAAACTTGGAGTTGGAGTTTGCTTTGTAATTACCGAGTAAAGGAGTAATTATTGAGAGCTTGAGGAGAGAATTCGGAAAGGAAGGAGACCCAGAGAACGACAGGAAATTAGCAATCTTGAAAACATCGAGTCGCTCTTTCTTTCGAAATGATTTCAGCTGCATTTCACAAGGCTTCATTCCTTCATTTCATTCAAATTCATTCAATATTGATATGGATTTCATTTGAAACCTTTTAACCATTTCATTCGTAAGTAAATGATTTAACAACTAATAATAAGCAATATTAGAACAAAGAACTAAATATCCATCAAAGGATTTTATTCAATCTAGCTGGATATCTCTTTTTACTATCAACAAAGCAAAAGAGAAGTCCTCGTAAATGACTGGCGTGGTGTTCTTTGTGCGGCGGGTAATCGCTCACGATCAGGCTAACCGCCCTGGCATAAGGTACCTCCCTTTTCGAATTCATTAAGGAAAGGGGGCGACTCGTTATTGAACTTTCACTGTGCCCAAATTTTTGGCATCAGGTTTTACTCGAAATTTGCTGTTTTTCTAGAAATTCAAGCGTTTTTGACGATTGAGCATGGCTGGATTGACGTAAAAACTTTTGACTACAAAATAAAGATCTAGCAAATGAATTGTATACTGACCGGAAAAAAAGTGGCATAATTTTGAAACTAAAAATGGTTAGACTTCTCTTTTATGGTATTATTGAGCTACGGACAGAAATAGGAGATAAATCTAGAATTGAACTTTGTAAAATACTAGTTTTTAGATTTAAGAATCAACATATTTATCTAGGTTTTTAGAAATAAATTAGATAAATATTAGATTTAGATTATTCCCAGAATTTGGCGCTATTTAGTAGACATGGGTTTCGGTTCGGATTTCCATTCGGTTTCGGTTTCGGTTCGGATTTTCGTTCGGTTTCGGATCGAACCAAACCAAAATTTTTTTGATTTCAGGCAGTCGCTAATTTCGCTAAAAAATTTCGGCTAATTCGATTTTGCAGCGAATTTTTTAAGGCCAGTCGATAGCACTTTACTGAAAGCGCAAATTTCTTATCTCATTTATTTTGAAATGCAAATTTATCTAGAAAAGATATCCAGTTTATTGATACTCAGAGATAAAGAAAAATTTCAGTAAAGTGTTATCGATTGGGCTTTAAAAATTCGCTACAATTTCACTACAATTCGCTACAATTCGCTACAAAAAATTCACTACAAAACCGAATTAGCCGAAATTTTCGGGACTGAACCGAAATTTTCGGATTTTCGGATTGAAACGAACCAAACGAACAAAACGAATCGAAATTTGCGAACTTTCGGTTTGAACCAAACCAAAACGAAAAGAAAAGCTATCCAAAACCCATGTCTACTTTAAAGTATCTCAAAAGCTTACCAATGTTCGTTCGTAATCATATTCATGTTCAAGCTTTTTCAGCTCTTTTTTCAAATCACCGTCCATTCATCGAAATTCTCAGTTCCGAATAGAATTCAGTTTTCTAAAGTTTCAAAAACAAAACTCAAGCTTTAAAGTCCCAATAGTCCAAGAGATTTACATGCAAATTATGTTTTTGTCAAAAATATCGTTCAAATATTATCTGTAGTTTTTTAAACCAAAAAAAAAGTGAAAATGACTTATCGAATTGCAAAAAATGCTGTCAAATTGTGAAATTTATGAGAAAAATTTGAAAACAATTTAGTTTATATTTATCATCTGATGAAAAATTTCTAAATTTCCCTCTTTTTATTGACATTTTATGCCATCACGATATCAAAACGTAAAAAAAATAAAATCAATATAATATTTTAAAAAAAACTAAAGGTAATAACTTGCAAAACGCTTGTCGAAATGTGCAAATTTACCCTGGATTGTGTGAATTTTTGTCTCGTTGAGCGGATTATTTTGTGTCATAACTTGAACTTCGATAACAATTGAAAGAAATTTTGTTAGATCAAATAGAAATCAAAAGTCGAATGACATCGAACTGACAAGCCTGCATTGGTTTGTCATTAGAAGAGTTTGTCCATTAGAAGAGTTTGTCCACTAGAAGAGTTTGTCCATTAGAAGAGTTTGTCCATTAGAAGAGTTTGTCACATTGTTGTAAAGGTCTTACTCTTCAACTAAAGTTTCATTTAGAGATCTATCTCTGAATAACTTGAGGTTTACCCTGTTTCGAATCTTTATTAGTTTCAGTAAAAGCTGGCATTTTATTATCAAAACTTCTAACAATTCACTTTTTTACAATAACTTTTATTTGATATAATTAATTGATATAACTCTAGTAATAATTGATATAACTCTAGTGGTAATTGATAACTCTAGTAATAATTGATATAACTCTAGTAGTAATTGATATAACTCTAGTAGTAATTGATATAACTCTAGTAGTAATTGATAACTCTAGTGGTAATTGATAACTCTAGCAATAATTGATAACTCTAGTAAAAGAGTTATCAATTATTACTAGAGTTATCAATCATTGCTCTTCCGCATGAGCTTATCTAACAAACCAAATTGAGTTCTTTTATCAGCCTTATTGTCTTCGCATTACTTACCATGGTTTGGCTTGATTGATTCCATGACATACTACTGGATAACGCTAACTTAAACATATCAGTTATATATCGAGGACTCCAGATGTGGTTTATTCAGCATGATAATCACAATTCTTGACTAATACTGCTAATACACAGAATACTTGGCTAGGTCTTAACTTAATCCACGCCAGGCGGCTCTCCAATCACTACTCTTATTGGACGATCCCTATAGAACCATTATTAGACGATAGAATGTTCTGACGATGGCTGAATAGCTTCTTAAGAACCTAGGCCATGAACCGGTCCACCGGGAGCGGGATCGAACCCTGAGGGCTGGACAGCCACACTGGCGTTGTTCCACCCTGGCGGTTCCGATACCCAGACGATTGCGCCATATATTTCATTGAAACCCAATATTGTTTCTAATTCGCCAGTTGATTTCACTCAAAGCCTTCCTAATTTGATTCCAATTATAGACTTATCACTTCTATTCTATTTTCGTATATTCCATTTGTCTTTGAGTGTGCAGATGTCTCCATAACATCATAAACTTACAAATACTTTTTTTAGATCCCTTTTGCAACCACCAATTAGGGTCAAAAGCTTCTTTTTGTGATTTTTCCATTTCTTTCACCTGCCCATTTTGGTGGGGGAAACCCATAAATTTCCTTGACTTGGACGAAAAGTCAAAGTTGTTTTTCTCAAAATTTTTTATCTTATTTCTGAACCAGGAAAAGTTTTTCTCTGGCTTTTAAAGCTTGGTTATCAGTCTTGTAGAAACTAATTCATCAGCTCAACTCTTAATAAAATCTTCCATTAATTCTAAGGATATCAGCTACGCAGCCGCGCGGATATTCTACCTAGAGGTACTGAGGGCACGTAGCACAAATCTGATTGCAGATTCAGATTCCTCGCCCCCGAAAACCCTCGAGTACAAATTTTCAGCTTTCTAACTCACTTCGTTGTAATTTTACGTTACGTAATTTGTATTGTCGCGTAGGCGTGACAAACGGACGGAAAGAATTTTATTTTCTTTGTATATAGTAGATTCAGCAAACGCAGTATCGGGGATGGCTACTTTGCGCCAAATTTTTTTGTGCAACAGGTTCGTTTGCGCAACTCGCCATATCTTTCTTCTAAGTAAGCCAATCTTTATGATTTTGGTGTCATTTTGTAGATCTCAATAAGGGCAACAAAATGAAACCAAATTCATAAAGATTGACTGACTTAGAAGAAAGTTATGGCGAGTTGCGCAAACGAACCTGTTGCGCAAATAACCCTGTTGCGGAAAAAACTTTGGCGCAAAAGAGCCACCCCCCCGCAGTATCAAAACGTTCAGTGATTCAATTTGTTCTACATAATCGATAAGATTTCACCGAAAAATTAGCAAAAAAGCACAACTTGTTCTCGAGATAATTTCTCTTAATTGAAGAATTCTTTCGAGAAAAATTTCGTTTTTGTTTCGAGGCCCAAATTTGTTTTTCGCTGTTTCTCAAAACTTCACCATTTTTGTTGACACACCTATTTGTTTTCGGAGAAATTCAACTGCCAAATGAGATTATTTTATTTTGTCTACGAGTCTTACAGTTGAATTTTACTTTGATTTCTTATTGTCCTTTCCCGAAATGAACTATTCAGCTATTTTTAGAAAACGATGAAATTCCCCGGCTTTCCCTCGACTTCATTGAAAGGATTGACCTCATCAATGAAAGCACCTGCAAGATGGATACAAAATAATATGCCAACTCTACCGTCTACATCTAATTGTTTTTCTTCATTCAGTTCTTGCACATCGAGGAGAGGATTCTTTGCCTCGAGAAAGGTAAGTCACAAAATACAAGGCTTTATAAGGCGAAAAAAAGCACAACTTATTGCCAAACGAGGTAGAATACCGTATTCTCTCTAATAGTAGTGCACCTCGCCGAGTTGGTGATTTTACGGTTGCCAAGCTTTTGCAGGAGCTCAAAACTCAAATCCCCCACTAGATCTCATCGTCAGCTACATTTTCCGACCCCACATCAATGGGTTCTGATAAGCGGTTCTCGAGATTTCGAGCAATTTAGGCAACGCTCAGGGTGAACTACTATTAGAGAGAATACGGTACTCTGGAAAAACTCATTGAACATGCACTCAAAGTCTGGTTTCGAATTGGCCTATTAGAAAGAGAATCAGCAGCAATTTAATATCGCGGAAACTTTACGCCAAATTTTTCCAACTTATTATAACTTTTTTCTAGTTTAATCTTTATGTTTTTAATGTCATTTTGTAGATCTTAAGAAGTGCAACAAAATGACATTAAAATCATAAAGATTAGCTCACTGAGAAGAAAGTTGGCAATTTGTCGTAAAGTAGTGATTCCCAATATCTTTCGTAAAAACAAAACCAAGACTGTCATCAATTTTGCAAAGTTTGCATTTCAGAAACGCTCGTCTTTAAGTGTTCAACCATGCGAGTGTAAAAATGACAACACACATCCCTCGGATCACAATCGAAACTTGAGATCTGATCGAAAAATGAGCATCTTTAATGGTAGAGATCTATTCAAATTTTAAAAAATTCAGTGTTTATACTTTTAAATCGTCTTTGGACCTGAGATTTTGCACAGATTAGAATTGAATAGATTAGATTAGTTTTATTGTAACTGAGTTTAAAACCCGTGCTTTTTCTAGGCAGTCTAGGCTTTCTAGGCATTCTAGGCTTTCTAGGCTTTCTAGGCATCTCCATCTCCATCCCCCGTGCTTTGTTTTGATGCCAAGAAAAAGCTTTCAAATAAATCATGAACCTTTTTTTTATTTATTTGTAGTCATTTGCCTCAATCCCAGGTGGCCAAGTTATACAGAAAAAGCTCTCTAATTTTTGACCAACTAAATTTTCGAATGATTATAAATTATAGTACTACAGAAAGTCATTAAATGAGTGAATGTTTAAAAATCTGAAAATAAATTTCACCTGAATTGTTTGTTTTAAATTGTTTTCATTTGAAAAATTTAGAAACTAAACCAAAGAGTGAAGATTTCGATGATCCGCCTTTTACGATTGCTGACAAAGTGATGCCAAGAAGATTACCACCATTAAGGTTTCTTTTCTTTTCTTTATTTGTTCAGGATAAGAATTCTACATTCATTTTATTCATCAAAACTTTAAAATATTAAACCAAAAACCAATTTCAGAGCTCAACAATTCACTGGAAAAGTGGAGTTGATCAAGAAAACGCACAAAGCGACAAAGAGCAGCACAGTGGTTTTGACCTATTGACGCTTGATTGAAACAATTTTTGAAGAAAATTTGAACAAATTTATAATTTATAAAAACAAATTTATTCTGCCATTAAAGCTTTGATTATGAATAAAGTTTATAGGACGAATTTCAACAAAATGCAATAAAAACACAAATGTTGCCAGTCACCGATTTTTCATTGACAATTTATAATAACACAATTCAGATAATATCAACGATTTCACTTTTTGATAAACTTTAAATAGCTTTTAGTTATCGATTTCATCCTTCACTTGTACAAAATTCTGATCCTCATTTGAAGTTTCCGCTTTCAAGAGTCCTCGAAGACAAGAAGGACATGGGAGATCAGCTTCTCGACAGGATTTATGAGTCCATCCATGACATTCTTCACATTTCAGCCACTCCACTGGCACAGTCAAATCGTCAGGCAGCGTTTGTAGGCAGATTGAGCAGCTGAAATGGGCTGTGTGTTAACCTTTGGTTGACTTTGCCATGAAGAAGTACGAACATTTTATCAAAATCTTCTCTAAATCTAACAATTTGTTCATCGTCTGTAAAAATGGTAAAGCTCAACACTCAACAAGTTCAGAATATCAGAAAATTTCATAACTTTGCTTTTGGTTTGAGTGTTAGATTTAATTTTCAGACTTGATACCAACCTCCTGAAGAGACCTTGCCTATCATCATTTTCGGAACTCGTATCCTGCTTCATTCCCTAAAACTTGTCTTTAAAATAAGCTTTCTTCATCTTTTTACCAGAATCCCCATATCGAAAAGATCCTCATTCTTTGCAAATTGTCCTCCAGTTGTTGAGCTTTCTCCTTCATCCAAATTTGCCATCATTTCAAGACCTAAAACCAACGATTCAATTCTTGGTAATTTTTATACCTGCTATGTAATTAGCGGCTTGATTCAAATCAGTATTCATCAGAAAAGTGGCCGTTTGGTGAATCTTCGGGTAAAGCTAAATTTGGTAGATTGTTGAGAAATTATTGTCTTAGTTCAGGAAGTTTAAAAGACTATTGAATGTTTTACCTTGCTTAGCTTGAACTTTAGTTGATTACGAAGCGTGCTTGTGGAGGATTGGGGTTGATATGGGAGTGATCTGAACGTCGAGGATTTCAAAATCTTCATCGAACTCTCCGCCTGGCGATCAACTGGTTGTAGTTTTAGAAGTGAAGCTTGTGATGGTCGAACAGTTCTCTAAAAACAATAATTGGGTTTTGAGGCCGATTGCGCCTTCTGACGCACTTGTGGGGTTGGGTAATAGAACCAGTAAAGCCTTTCTTGTTTTTTTAGTAAAGTAAAGTAGTAAAGCCTTGTTTTTCAAGGAAAACGCACCTTGTTCCTAGATGGTGTTGTTCTTGAAGTAGTCGGCTTGTCAAGCAATTTGTCAATCCCTTCTTTAAACTCTTCTTTGCTGTGGTGTCGATGAAAGTGCATTTGGAGAGATTCCTTAAAGTCGTATCCCACTTTTCCGGCTTTTGTCAGGGGACATAACCAACAGCTGGAAATAATCGATTACTTTTTCAAAACTGAGACTTACTAGAATTGAAGTCGGTCAGTTTTGGCGGCTTGCCCAATGCTTTTCGAATCCATTAGTGCGGGGAACATTCTCGTGTCTGGACTTCCTAGAAAAAACTTCCTTTAACTTTTGATAACCATTTATATTTCTTTTTTAACTTTAGCTAAACAAACCAGCAAATGAAGAACTGGGCTTTTCGTTTCCAGCCGTGACCAAGTCGAACTTGCCGTTTCTTTGCATCATTTCACCGTTTGATTGAAAGTCTAAAAGCTTCATAGTTTTTGAAGAATGACTTGATTAAAGTTAATGAATATAAAGCCACAACATCGTTCAATATCCAAAAACAAAATTTCAACTAACCTTCATTTGTGCTATACGAGACGATAGCCGTTCCAATCGGCACCCCATCACTGTCAAAACATTTCCAGATTCGTCTCTTCAACGATCCAACCGGGAAATGTGAGTGATTTTGGCTGATGTACACTTGAATATCATATTTGAAGCTTTTTCCATCTTTTCCAATTTTCTCTCGACTCATTTTCTTGAAGTTGTCGTCAAAGTAGAAGCGGTTCATCAAAGATGGGAAGTGGCGACGGCTCCAATAGCCTAAAGATTGTTGTTTATTTGTAAATCAACTACAACCTATAATATTATATTTCTTACCAAGATTATCATATGTCAAAATTCCCGTTGTTTCTTTATTGTGCTCGATGTAGAAGCTGAAGCTCATATTGGGCTTTAAAGCACTCGTTCGCAAATTTGGCACTTTGCTGAGGCATTGTGGCGGTTTTCTGGAAATAATAGTTAAAAATTATTTTACTTTTATCATGGCTACATACATATTTTAGATATTTTAAAGAAGTAGCATTTCTTGGAGTTTAAAATAAAATTTAATAATTCCAATTTACAAAACTAACTTCTTGCCGATGAGGATCTCCGTGGGAACATCTTTCAGCGATCCGTAGAAATCAAAGTCAACAATGTCGCTCGAAACCATCTCCACTGTGTCACTCGCATCAAGGCCATCAAGAGCTAAAATTTAAAACAGTTAATGATCTAACTACTAATCAACTATCAGCAAGCTATTCTTGAAGCTACTCACCCTCCTGCTTCGGCGCAAAAGGCGACTCTTCACTCTCCTCTTCATCAAAGCCATTTGACGGTTCTTCATCCGAATAATCGGCAAAAGTATGGCCTAAATAAACTGCTGATATTAATCTATAAGCAGAATTAACTATTCTTATTTTGTACCTTGAAACAATTTCTCCGTTTGTGTTGTCTCTGCTGGCTTGAATAGCTGCTCCAGGACATCGGACGGGCTCAGCATTTGATCCAGTTTTCTAAAGAACACAAAAAATTTATAGTAGACTTGTAATTGCAACTATTAGATTGGCAACTTGAAATTTGGTACACTTATTCATTGCACTTAGAAATAACTAGTACATCAATCTACAGTGTTTACTAATAAAAAGGCCTATTTATTCTCTAAAACAGGCTTTTAACGGATTTAGAAAAGCTTCGATTTATTAGGTTTTTAGGGGGCAAGAAGTTGAGGAACCAAAAAATGATGATCACTCGATGAAGCGATTTGAACACTTTCTTCCACACAAACCTATTTTAGTGTCAATAAAAAAAAGAGAGAGCATAATAAGTTAGATAAATAACCAAATTTTAAACTAGATTGAACGAGTCGTTTTTGTTATAGTTTCATTTAAAGAATTTTCAGAAAAACTTGAATTTCTCCTCAAATTCGTTTCAAATGTTACCCAAATTTGCTTAAGCGTGCCTTAAACTACATAATAAATAGCTTTTATTTGAAGAAGTCCAATTCAATTAGCATATTAAATATATTTTATGGTAAATACGAAAAAGTGTATCAACTTTCAAGTTTCCAATCTAATATATAATCAGAATATTCTTGATCAAAAAAAACCAACCGTTTCCTTGCAGCTTCTCCATTGCCAAGTGGAAGGGTTTTCAACGAGGGACCATCGATGAGACGTGGAACGGGTTCTGGAAAATAAACATTTATTATGTTTAAATTTCCAAACTATAATTAGGTGTCTAAACTTTATTTCCTTACTTCTGATTCCTTGAGAAGCTGTGGATGGGGTGGACACATTCCTCAACATCGGTGGATTCTCTCGCCGCTGCAAAGAGCGCTCTGAGTGCCGGGTATTGCCTTGAATCTCTGGATGGAATTCTTGAAAATCTAAAAAAAAAGAATATATTTTTCAAAGCCTTCTGCCACTCCATAAACAATTTAAATCAAAACTAGCCGTGTCCAACAGAATACGAAATGATGGCTGTTCCAATCGGCTTGAAATCGTAGTCAAATCCTTTCCAAATTTTCCTCGATATTGATCCGATCGGCTCCGCCGAATGATTCTTGCTCGAATAACAGAGAATCTCATATTGGTAGAGTTGATCCTTTTTCACATTTCTGAACTTTTGATCGTAGTAATAGCGATTGACAACCGATGGAGCGCCTCGTTTATTCCATTTTCCTGTAAACTCAAGTTTAAAACACTACAGCTATTTATACTATTCAAAAATGTATAATCCAAATAGTTCAATAACGAACCCAGGTTGTCTAACGTCAAATTGTTGCTTGTTTCTTCAGTGTGCTCGATGTAGAAGCTGAATTCCATGCCAGCTTTGAGGGCGAAGAAATTCATCTGTGGCACACTTTGCAGCGCTTGAGGTGGAGTTCTAAATGTTTAAAGTTAGGTGTAACATTTCAATATAAATGTTCTTAATATAAAATCTTAAAATACTAACCCCATTCCTAGAATAACCCGTTTGTCGATATGCTTCGTCAATGAGTAGA
The DNA here is from genome assembly GCA_958450365.1 of Mesorhabditis belari. Lineage (NCBI taxonomy): Eukaryota > Metazoa > Nematoda > Chromadorea > Rhabditida > Rhabditidae > Mesorhabditis > Mesorhabditis belari. The sequence goes on from CAUEEP010000152.1 coordinate 64,162, forward strand.
AGCGCGGATCTATGATTTCGGTGGAAACTTCTTTCAAATCAGCGGCGATGGCTCCAAAATTGGAATCTAAATGGTTACTTGTCAGTTACTAACTTTAGAATTTTATTTTTAAATTTATCAGTTTAAAATTTCTGTAAACACACACCTTTGGCTATCGGTGTTGATGCTCCTAGCTCGTCCAAGGAGTTGCTCTCTTCCTCCATTTCAACATCAGAAAGCTCTTCTCTAAAAATAAACATCTTAACATAATTAAATACTATTAGTTAAGCTAGATCTAGTTTAGATAATTTTAGAAACAATAGAACAATTGAAGTTAAAACTAGGATTGATCTTATTGTTAATACTGTTAAAAATAAATACCTCTTCATTGTCGATTTCCTTATTGTCAGTTTCGTATTGTGAAGAGAAGTCGAACTAAATCGGAAAAATAATTAGGTACTATGGGCTTTGGGGGGCACTTTTTTTCACCAAAACGATTTTTCCTGGGGTAATTGTTGATGCTAATCACGAAAAAATTGTTTTTCAGGCAAGTTATTAATGAAAAAATGTCCGTTTTTAAAACTCCAGGTGCTGTAGAGGTTTGACTATAATATTATAGGCTCCTAGATTTACCTTGGCTTTGCCTCCGCACCTTAGAGGCACGTGGCTCCTAGGCTATCGTCTAAACTCACGTCAGCCGTAGGAGAATCAGGCGATAGCCTATGAGCCACGTGCCTCTAAGGTGCGAAGCCAAAGCCTAGGTGTTGTTAGGAGCCTGGAATGTTGCTAAAAGTTAAGAAATGTTGTGTGAAACCATCACCAATCGATTCAGCATAGACAAAAACACCTAGGTCCAAAGAATCAGCTCATTTGGCGAAAAAAATTTCGTCCCAACTACTATAGCAACTTGAGTTTTAAAAACGGACACTTTTCCATTACTAACTTGCCTTAAAAATAACTTTTTCGTGATTAGCATCATCAATTACCCCAGGAAAAATGGTTTTGGTGAAAAAAAGTGCTCCCCAAAGCCCATAGTACCAATAACTAAAATCTTTATAAGCAAAATCACAAAACAGTTAAGAAACTAAGTTAAATTATCTGTTTAAGTTAAATGATCAGTCGCAACTAACCTCCAGACCGATTCTTCGAGCAGATGTGCGAACAATTGTGCGTCCAGTTACGTACACGTACAATGTACAAAAATTGTTCATGCACCTTTTCATCTATCATTTTGTGAAGAGTACACTTGTGTTTTTCTGGCTTTCCTAGTTTCATGGGTTTCGTGAAAAGGTGCTCTTTCTATCGTAAGACAAGAGTCGCTCCGTGTGAACACTCGTCAGTTAGCCTGTCTTTTTGAACTCTCGTAGGCCAATGGTTCTCATAAAAAAAAGGCTAAAAGATGAGTTCATCAAAAAAAAAGACTATGAAATTAAAAATTTCAACTATTCGAATATGAGTCAGTGATTTAAAAACCGGAAAAAGTAAACTTTTTATTAAAACCAGTGTCTCACCGAACACGAAGTTCTGTAGAAAGATGATAAAATGATGATGTTTTAATCCAATATAAAAGAAAGCTATTTTACTCATAGATTATCCCAAAACTAACAAATCTATTCTTGTATTCTTTCAAAAATGAAGTGCCTTTTCGCTTTCAATATCATATTTGTTCTATTAGCTTTGGCTGAGGCTTGCTGTGATCATTACAAGATTGGAGAAGTAAGAAATTCAATCCTTTAATCATTTTATTCCAATTGGTTATAATCAAAAAGCCAATCGAAATATTCCAATTCCAAACTCCAATCCTTATTTAGTGCTGTGGAAACGGCCGTTGTAACATCTTTTGTTGTAATTGTGATGGAGGTTGCAATCAAAATTGTCATACAGATGGTAAACTTTTACTTTCTTTTCAAGTTCAACAAAAGCTCAGTGGACAGCATAATCGACAACTCTGCAAAGATACTTGGCGCTTTAAGAGGAAAGAGAGAAGTCTACCAAACAACAAACGCTTGTAAGTCAAGCTCTTTGTATTTTAGCTTCATAATATTTCTATTAAAATGAATCCAATTGAAGAATTGCCTTATACAGCTTCGATTTTTAGATAGCCAGCGCCGTCACACCGCTATCAAACGCTTCAGCGGAATGGATGAGAACGCTGACGGATACATAACGATAGAAGAGGCACACCAATTTCTCAATGAAACCGTTGGATTGCTTGAGTTGCTCTATGAAAAGCATCCATCTTGGTTTATTATATTCATTCAACAAAAACAAATACCTATTTTAGGTTTGAGCAAATCGATACAAATGGAGACATGAAAATTCAACCATATGAACTCGATTGGCATCTTGATAATTAAATAAACGCTTAAAATTTTACAAAATCTTTAATATTTAATTTAATCAATTGATTCAAAATTTTTCTTTACTCAAAAGTGTTTATGATCAGCAAAAGATTTGATTAGGATTTGATTTTGAGATTTGAAACCGGTCATTTTCTGCCTTTCGTAATGATGCTAAGTGTAGAAGGCAATGCTTTATGCAAAATGCACTATTAATTGAAATATTTATTTTAATAAAGTAAATAAAAACAATTAACGACTTCATTTCGTTCAGATTTCATCTAGACTCTAGATTCTAGAGTCATTATGACAAAGTAAAAGTATCAAGGAGCTGTTCGAAAATCTGATATTTCCCCCATCTTGCCGATCTTTTATATCATTCAGCCTCAAGCCTTTCATAACTAAATAACTAAATGCTTCTTCGAGTACTATCAATGTAGTGATTATTGTTGGTTTAGATATAATCTTTATTACAGCAATAATAGTTGGTTCAGTGGTTTGGTATTGGGCGAGTAGAGACTCCACGGCACACGTCGGCAGCTCGTTCACATTGCTTTTATATGGAACTCGGGCGTTCGTCTCGTCTTCCACACAATGGAGTTGAACGGATAGCGACGCATATTAAATCTCACACAATAGGCGTTCGTCCACATAGGTGTCTATCTGGCCATTTCCATACGTGGCGATCTCGATCACGAGATCGTCACGACAATCAAATTCTCCAAAGCATGTTCGCTTATTGAATATCTCAAATCTTCTAGTTAGCTCATTTGAAAGAACCTTGAAAAAGTCTTCTTGATTGATAGCATATCTCCGATTTTCCTGCTCAGGGTCATTAGCTCTCGATTTTTATTTCAAGAAAATGACGAATTTGTTCATACTTACACAAGATTGGGCAAAATTAACCGGACAAGAGTGCTTCGTTGTAACGTTAAAGCCAGCCAACTTAACCGCAGAATTTTCTCCATAGTATAAAGTTATTCATTTCTTAATCTATTGGGAAAAGTAATGAAAAGAAAAATTCGTTGACCAGCTTTTCTATCAAATCACAAAGTATCGGGAAAATTCGATCCTAGCGCGGAGCTTCATTTTTCCCCTTTTCAGCGCTTTTTTAGTTTCTGAAAAATTCGAGAAAAAACATTAAGATTAGAAAAGTTTGACTACTTTTTTCGAGGATAATTAAGAGTTTATAGAAAAAGAATTATAAGAGTTTTATTGACGAATAACACTCAAACAAACAGGTAATCTTGCCATGGTTTTTGAAATTGCTTCTAACTTGAAGGAAAATGAAGAGGTACAAGCTCAAAAGTTCACCGCAATGTCACCAACTTTTCTATTTTCTTGCAAGCAAGACTTGAGAACTTTCAGCTTGAAAAAGCATTAAATAAAAGACATTTTTCTTGCCTCCAAATTCCCGAAGTTTTCATTTTGAGTGCCTATTCGGATAAAATTTCCCGGTGATAAGCGCGGCGACACAAAAGTCGAATCAATTTTCAATCGTTTTTCTCGGCAGCTTGAAAAATTTCCAAAAAGAAATTTTGCTTTTAATGCGAACTAATCTTGAAATTGAATGCGCAATTCTGAGATTACTTTGAGCTAAACAAATTCTGAAATTCTGTTCATTGATTTTTGCCATAATGAGTTCAAAAATCGAAATCGGAAGAGGGACATTTGGGATAGTGTTTCTGGAAACGGATTTCCATCCGTAAGTTTTGTTTCATTTTCTTTTATTAGGTTGGCAAGTTATAAACGATTCGTTTTTGGGTAATGTGTTTTCTGAAAAAACAGCTTATCCAATCAAAAAACGGTTTGCTTGATTCAAAAGCCCTATCCTTAATCTACAAAATGGCTTTTTTTGAATTTTTGAAACATGTTTTATTTTAATGTAAGGCATTTTAATGTAAGATTTCAAAATCCTGGTTTCTAGCATTCATGAGCTAATATATTTTTGAGTGACTGCATAGTTTTAAAATAAAAACGCTTCATCGATTAAATAGTTTCCCAAAATTTGAGAACAATCCAATCTTCGGAAGGTTGATTTTTAAATTAGGCTTAAAATGCACTTTTGTGCTAATTTAATCCATTTTCGTTTGAATTTAAGCAAGATTAAAAAAAAAAGATTAAAAGAAAGAGAACGGTTCGATCGATTGGATTGTTCTGTAATTTTGGGAAGCTATGTAATCGATGTTTTATTTTAAAAAGTATGCAATCACTCAAAAATATATTAGCTCATGAATGCTAGAAACCAGGATTTTGAAATCTTACATTAAAATGCCTTACATTAAAATAAAACATGTTTCAAAAATTCAAAAAAGCCATTTTGTAGATTAAGGATAGGGCTTTTCAATCAAGCAAACCGTTTTTTGATTGGATAAGCTGTTTTTTCAGAAAACACATTACCCAAAAACGAATCGTTTATAACTTGCCAACCTAATACAAACTATTTACAGACTCATTTAGCGTAACAGCATCCAAATATATTCTCAAGTCAAGCGATCCGAAAATTGAGCAGACATTTCAACGAGAATGGGAAGCGCTAAAGCTTCTCTCTCATCCAAACATTGTTCAAGTCTATGAGCTAAGTGAAGAAGACTTTTGCGGAAAGCCATATCATGTGATTAAAATGGAATTTTGTGTTAGAGGGTCACTCAGACAAGGTAAAATATACTTGTTAAAATAATAAAAACATAAATAACATAATCTTGTTAACAAATTTGGCATTTCGTAGTCGTTAACTCTTTTACTGATAGCTTGGTGAAGATTCAAAAGATAAACTAAACTATTATACTCATTCGATAGCCCTAAAGCTCCTCTTGAAAACTAGTACAAAGTTATCGTACATTCTGCGAAATAAATAACAAAAGTCGGTACTAATAAACTTGGGGGAGCACATTTTTCGAGATTTTAATTTTTCTGGGGTAATCGAGTCGACACCAAAAAATTATCGTCATTAGTTCAGCCCATCGGTGGACCGTTAAAAAACCCATTTTCTTTAGTCATCAATAATCGAAAGATCATTTACTCGATGAAAACATTTTCTTGTTGGGCGGAACATCTTTTAGCTGGTTTGGTCTGTCTTGAAAATCATGGAATCATTCATCGAGATTTGAAACCAGAAAAGTAAGATCAGTAAATTATTTAATTGATTCTAATCTAATCTCAGTGTTCTGGTGACTCGAGATTGGATTTTGAAAATTGGGGATTTTGGATGTGTTCGGAGAGAAAATGACACAAAAGAGTTGAGTAAAGATGGCACTCTTCGATATATGAGTCCCGAATGTGCTGGATTTGGAATGGCGACCGGGAAGAGAAAGGTTTATTTAACTAATTTGCAACTAAATTACTAGAAAATCAGAGATTTTCACTTAATTTATTGCAATTCTTAGTTTCTTTATTGCAAATTTGATTTCAGGTGACTTGCAAAAGCGATCTCTTTATTTATTTAACTAATTTGCAACTAAATTACTAGAAAATCAGAGATTTTCCCTTAATTTATTGCAATTCATAGTTTCTTTAGTTATTTGATTTCAGGTGACTTGCAAAAGCGATCTCTACGCATCCGGGCTAATCATGTGGGAAATTCTAGAAAGAAGGTAGAAACAAATCTTCAAAAACTTTTTGGAATCTGGTGATTGACCCTAGCTGGCCTAAAAACTTGCCAACGTCAAGGCTAGACCATAAAGCCTGGAAATCCATTCAAGTCGTCTGATCCTGGTCTGGCCTGGGACTGTAGTCCTAGAACCAGCTCTGGTTGAAACATTTGAACTTGAACATTTACTCTTTTGTACTTTTTAAAAGAATGATCTAATTAGTATTACTTTAGTATTATAGTACGTATTTTTCTAGCTTATCAAAAACTTTTCTTTTTCAGAAAAGTTTTCACAGAACTCTCAGAATATACCGTTCTTCAAAATCTCATGCGTGGCATCAATAAACTCGAATGTTTAGATGCTCCTTTTGAAGTAGTGGATCTCATTTCTCGGTAAGTATTTTAAAATCCCAAGAAAATAATATTTAGCTGTACTCGAATAGAACACAACCAAAGACCAAAGGTGAATGATGTTCATAAAGTGATGGTTGGAATTCGGAGGGTTTGTTTATCAATGTTTCTTTGTTTATTAGACTTAATAAAATCCCTTTTAGGCTTATTCAAATATCGAATTTGAACCTATAATCGAAATTGACAATGATACTTTGGTAAAACCAATCGCTTTTGAGCAATTCAATGTAAAGCAAAGCACCTCGACAATCGGAATTATTGATGATTCATCGACAAACAGTCAATTAAATACAATTATTGACCAAGTTATTATCGAAAATTTACCTGAGCAAATGTATTTGAAAGAAATTGAGGAAATCAAAAAGACAAGTAGCTATTTCTCTGAAGAGATTTCGAGAAAAGCTTTTGAAGTGATCTTACCATTGCTAACGAATAACCCAAATCAATCAACTTTACTTAATAATCTTGAAAAACGAAAAGCAGAGTTTGAGGATATTTTCAAGAATTGTGATTTCTCATTTAATCAACTTTCAAAACCACCAGAAATTCCGGAATTTTTCAATCAAAGCCTCATTGAGCTATTTGTCTTATCCAAATTTGAACCTATTTGTGGAAAATCGATCATACAAAATCTTTGCTCTTGGCGACAACAATTTCTCCAAGATTTTCAAATGATTTATTTAATCTATGATGAAGCTTTGTGTTTATTATGGAAACATAAAGAGCAAAAATTTGATGAAATAGCTAAGCAATCAGGTCGAGATTTTCATCAAAGTATTGAGAAATTGGAAAGTTTAAAAGCACATCCATCGGGTTTACAAAAGTTAGGGATTACTTATAAAAGACGGGAGAAAGATGAAACGTTTCAAAGGATTTTGAGGAAACATTGTCCTAATGAAAGCGAAGGATTGGTGATTGATTGGACGATTTTGTTGAATGCTTTGAACTCGTTTATGGAACATCCATACATAACAACGAATTCAATGCAAGAAGATCCAAACAAATCCACTTTTCGTGGCATGAGCACCTCAATTTTGGGGAAAAAAGTGCGAAATCACTCTCGAAAGTATAAGTATAACTTTGAAAATTACATTTTTGATTGGTTCTATTCACCGAATTCGAAAGTTTGGTGCTGGCAGTCGACTTTAGACCAAGAAAGCCTGAAAGACTACGAATTATTGCATGGCACAATCTATAAAATCTTTGATCATTATTTTGGGTCAAAAGATGAACGATTTAGGCCATTAAATCTCTTTGATCAATCTCGAAAAGGACAGGAAAAAGATGAAGAGATCAAGAGATTTTTCTCGAAAAAATACAAATGCCCTAACTATTTTTTGTTTCATCGAGCAGCAAATAATGAAGAAAAACATCTTCGCGATCTTTTGATTCCATTGGAGATTCCAAAAGAAGCTGACAATGAAGAGAGATGTTTATGTTTAAATTTAAAACTTGGTTGTGTTATGTTTGAAAAGTTATCCTTGAGAAATTATGATTTCGATTCTTTTGCGGTGCTGACTTTTGAGGAAATTCATCGAATAATATCAACATATTTGAGTTACGCTGAAGAACAACTTGGTTAGTTGATTGGGTACTTATTGGTTATCTTCCCCGCTCCCAAAAAAAAGAAACCCACCATTTAGCGGACTGAAATTTTTCCCATCCACCTCCCCACCAATTATACATTTCGAGTGTCCCCCCTCTGTCCCCTGAGTAACCCCTAAGTGCCCCCCTCCTTGTCAGAGGCATTTCGCGTTTTTCTCAACGTACAATTTATCAATTAGGCTGTTTTTGGTTTCATTGGATAGAGGAAAGTTAGACGCATCGAATGAAACCAAAAACAGGCCAATTGATAAATTTTGCGTTGAGAAAAACGCAAAATGCCTCTGGCAAGGGGGGTACTCAGGGGGCAGAGGGGGAAGACACTCGAAATGTACCCAATGCTCCGGTGCGCTTCGTGGTGCAGTTAAATGCTAATTTCGCGCATATGCTAATTTCATTTCTGGTTTCGTATTGCCTGTTTAGATTGTTTTAGATCTAGAACCTATAGAAAATGTTTTAATTTTTATGCAAATTTTATTGCTTAATAATGCTATGAAGAGATGGGAGCTCCACTCCGAAAATCAGAATGTTATATGCAAATTGATCAATGTAAAATGATCAATGCCATTTGATCAATGCAAATTGATCAATGCAATTTGATAAATGCAATTTGATAAATGCAATTTGATCAATGCAATTTGATCAATGCAATTTGATCAATGCAATTTGATCAATGCAATTTGATCAATGCAATTTGATAAATGCAATTTGATCAATGCAATTTGATAAATGCAATTTGATAAATGCAAATTTTTGAGTGAGAGGGAGATAACCAATAAGTACCGTTGCTTGTTTTTAACAATAATATTGTAATTTTTCAGCAAACTTATTAAATGAGGATCGTGCTCCGAAAAAACGTGCTTTTTTAAGTCAACTCCTTTCTATTTATTTTCTACGGGAACAAGTTGATATAAAAGCTTTAAACAATGAACTTTGTTCTATTGAATCTGTTAGATTTTGATGAAAATTTTGTAAATAAACCGTGTTGAACATTGGCTTTGTATTTTGTAGCCACAGCCTTACTACCTAGCTTACTACCTAGCTTACTTGTTCAAGATTCAAGATCAAAATTTACAGTTTAATCTTCGATTTTCTTTCCGGTGCTCTTTTTCAGAGCCACAAGGGTTGCTTATTTTCTTCCAATTTTTTGGCTTAACTGCATTCTGCTCGAGATTCGGATTTTTTGTTTTCTGAGAGAACGGCAAAGAGTTGCTTCATTTACCGTATGCCCGTTCTTTTCCAACCGACTCTCTCCATTTTCTGCACCCAATAACATGTTGTTATCTAGTCAAAAAAGGACATTTTAAGCGCATAGCAAATGCTGAAATTCTCAATGAATGAACACCCAAAAAGCTAATGGTGAGAATTTTCGAGTTTGTTACATTTAGATTTGTTATGCGCAATTGATTTGTTTAAAGCAACGGTTTAAAAATACAGAGTGTTCAATATTTATGGGTATTTAAAGTTTTTAACGTTGTTTTAACGACCAATAGATTACTAAGGTTTAGAGCTCATTTTGTACAAGTTTAAAAGTTAAAAAGGAGTAACTTAAGAAACTTATCAATACTTATCAACTTATCAATCAATATCAATCAATCAATATCAAACTTATCAATCAAACTTATCAATGTCAAACTTATTAACTTAGGAAACTTATCAATAAATCAACTTAACAACTTAGGAAACCTATCAATTCGCCATTGATAAGTGTGTTTCCTTTTAACATTAAACTTGTACAAAATAAGCTCTAAACCTAGTAATCTAGTCCTCAGAAATATTGAAAACTCTATATCAAGGCTGATAAGATTGCTAATAGTTTTTAAAAGTCAAATTGTATGATTTCCAGATGAGAGACGTTACCATGCTCTCGAGTTCGGTTGTGGTTGGGGAGCTGGTTGCATTGAGACTTGCATCGTTTATCCGGCAACGAAAGTCTCTTTTCGGCAACAAGTTCACGGGTACAATGTGCTGGGAGCGATTCGAGAGGTAGTGAAACAAGTAGAGCTGAGAAAATAGATAAAAAGCTTATCCACACAGCTTAACCAACTATAAAATTTACGTGATGCTTAAGCTTTAGAACAAGCATCAGTATGCTGGTTTGCTTTGTGAATAGAAGCTACAAATGTGAATAGAAGCTCCAGACATCCAATAACAGCTAATAACGAACTGATCTTCCTAACTTCAACTTCTAGATCCGTGCCGAGGGCATTTCTTTGTTGTATCGAGGTCTTCTCCCTCCACTCCTCATGCGAACCACATCAAGAGCTGTCATGTTTGGACTTTACGACAATTTCTTGGTAAATCGATCAAAGTCAATGTCAGCCAATGTCAGCCAATGTCATACAATCTTTCAGACACACTTTGGAGGCGCAAAATACACTAGAGGCTCTTCTTTGTTTACCGTTGAACGAGCGAAAGCTGCATTTTTAGGCAAGTTTGCATTGAGTTGTTATCTCAAATTCCAGTTTAGCTGGCGCTTGTGAGGCTTCATTAGCTCCTCTAGAAAGAATTCAAGTTCTTCTACAAGCCGACAAATATCATAAAGAGTTTAAAAATTCTGGTTTGTTATCACCTTTCTTTAGCTCTATTTTCAAGTTTTCTAGGTGATGCTGCTGTTAAAATTTTCAAATACTATGGAATCAGGGAATATTATAGAGGGATCTCATTGGTGATTGCAAGAAATGGATTATCAAATATTCTTTATTTCAATCTACGAGAACCCTTTAAAATGTTTATTCTTGATAAAAGCAAGATTGAGAGTCACACAGCACTGCAGTAAGTTTAAATCAATAAAGTATTGGGTTGTCCAGTTATGAATGCGCGTTTTTACTATTTTCTAAATTTCTCTATGTAAATATCGAACAGATGTATATGAGTGTTATATATCATTCGAAAGCTGAAGATCTCCTCTACATTTTGGAATAAAA
>CAUEEP010000154.1:0-25642 GCA_958450365.1 Mesorhabditis belari
CAAAAATACCCCAGCCTCCACGTCCCCCGTTGCCGCCTTTGCCAAACATGCTGCTTCCACCGTTGCCACCATTTCCCCCGTCGCCCGTCCAAGCTAAGCTTCATTATACGACAAAGTTCAAGTCCAGCACAAAGCCGTGTTGTCAAACATAACTACTAAAACCCACCGTCCCTAGTCATGAATCTCGATATCCACTGCATCATTCCAGCATTTCCACCATCACCACCATTTCCCCCCACTCCATTCATTCCACTAGCATCCCCTCCATTTCCCCCATCACCGCCACTCCACAGTCCACTCCCTCCACGACCACCATTTCCACCGATACCGTAAGCTTCATTTGTATCACCTCCGCACTGTCCAGCACCACCGACCAATCCTAAAACTTTCATACAAACATGAGTCTTCCAATAGAAAAACCAACCACTCGCACCGTTTTGTCCATGTACACCATTAATGTTAGACATTTCAAAAGAAACAAGAAGTGAAATAACTAAAAGAAGTTTTCTTGAAATTTGAACAATATTCATTCAAAAATACGCACGTATACCTTATCTGAAAAATAGGAAAAAACAAAAGTGATAAAGCCACGTCTTGGGAAAGCGGCAAAAAAATTGATTGTGCAACGAAATTTTCTTGCAAAAGAAAATTGTGAACTACGCTACTACCCATAACTCTACAGGCAATCACTAGTTGTAAAAATTTACAGTTTGAATGAATGAACAGATTTGCTTTGGTTCAGCAAGAGAAATCTTGGTAGTCAAAACTGTTCAGGTCATCTCCTCCATTTAAAATTCTTTAGTAATGTGAACTGAAAAGATTCGAAGAAATATATTTGAAGGAATTGTCTTTTCTTAGCTTCAAACTATTTTTGTGTTTTCTGCTTTTGGCTGAATATTTTGTACCTCTCTTCCCTTCTCTACCTATATTTTCGCATTTCACACTTTTGTAAACAATAAAACCGTTCTCTTGATGGATAGGATCAGAGTTGGTAAAAAAGCGATGAAATATCAAAATCGTCTAGTGCTTTGCTGGAAAAAAGGCAAATGGTTAAATGGAGATAACAAGCAAATACTTGGAAAGATCGTTCAAAGGACTTAGGCTTTTTATACATCAAAAACTGATTGTTCTTTGATTATTGGGGGATCGTTTTGCGTCTCATCAAAACGAATCAACGAGGGAAAATCTCAATCAGCTTCAATTGGATTGTTTTTTGTTCCAGGATGCACTACAAAGTTTGTTCAATGTGCAGATGGGGCTTGGAATGGTCCTTTTAAGGCACTGATTCTACAGTTTTACGTGGATTGGATTTTGCCGCAGGCACCTGAACGGACAAAAGGTCGGAACCCAAAGGCCCCTGGAATACACATCTACTTAAAGTCCAGATGAACTGATATATCAAATCCAAATTCTTCCTCACATATCTCAACCCACTTAAAATGGGTTGCCGAACAAACTTCTCTTGGCGGTTTTTGACGGTTTTATCCGCTTTGGCTAAGATCAAATGTCACATTTATTTTTATGTTTTCTTTGGCTCAACAATTTTAATACATATATCTCGATGTAATTTCTGTTGTCATATTATTGAGCCAATGCGAGATACCACTTTCACTTCGGAACGAAGGTCATTTAATTGATTGCGCAAACTAATTTTATGTCGTCATACTATTGTGCCAAAGAGAAATATTTTTATCTAATTTTCTTATCAACGCTAGTATTAATTTGAACTTTTTTGATCAATCACGCATTTGAATCTGTTTCTGAAGTCAACTAGTGTACGGCTTTCAAACAAATTGCAATAAAACTAAATAATTCAGGCTGTTGACACGTCTAGCATTAATGGCGCACATGGACAAAGCGGAGCAAGTGGTTGGTCTAAAAATGATCTTCAAAAAGTCAAGAAAACATTGCATCTAGGACTTTTTAAGTTTAACATTCAGGATTCGTCGGTGGTGCTGGACGGTGCGGAGGTGATACAAGTGCAGCTTACGGTACCGGTGGAAATGGTGGTCGTGGAGGGAGTGGACTGTGGAGTGGCGGTGATGGGGGAAATGGAGGGGATGGTAGTGGAATGAATGGAGTGGGGGGAAATGGTGGTGATGGTGGAAATGCTGGAATGATGCAGTGGATATCGAGATTCATGACTAGGGACGGTGGGTTTTAGTAGTTATGTTTGACAACACGGCTTTGTGCTGGACTTGAACTTTGTCGTATAATGAAGCTTAGCTTGGATGGGCGATGGGGGAAATGGTGGCAACGGTGGGAGCAGCCTGTTTGGCAAAGGTGGCAACGGGGGACGTCGAGGCTGGGGTATTTTTGGTAATGGTGGTAATGGAGGCAATGGTGGTGATGGCTTTCGTGGCGGCGGTGATGGAGGCAAAGGTGGCTATGGGGGGAAGAGAGATGGTGCAGATGGATCTCATGGACTGGGTTCGCCTTTTGAAAACCAGGTTCGAAACAATTCTGCTTTCAATTTCAATGACCAACCATTCATTTCAGCAACCAACAAGAAGTCAAAACGATTTCCCAAGACTCTAACAAGAAAAATGTGTTTTTAAGACAATTTTTAATGCAAAATAAAGCCATTTGCACGTCATTCTTGTTTTATATTTATCGGTATCGTTTCAACCGTATCTATTTTGTGAGCTGTGAACTGCTTTTTAAAAAACACTTTCCCAAAGTTTTAGCAGCTATGGGCGGTAGTGGGGATGGTGGAGATGGAGGATGGAGTGTTTTCGGTGATGGCGGTAATGGAGGTGATGGCAGCAACGGTGGCAACGGAGGGAACGGAGGATGGAGTGTTTTCGGTGATGGCGGTAATGGAGGCGATGGCAGCGGTGGTGGTGGTGGAGGGAACGGAGGATGGAGTGTTTTCGGTGATGGTGGTGATGGAGGCGATGGCTAGTATGTTTGGCGATAACTGTAAAGATGGAAGCGGACAATATGTTTTGATGCTACAAAAATGTAATAAAATGTACATTTTAAAACAGAATAACAGAAGAACTACGTACAACCATGAAAGGCATTTTGAATCGTGGGACAACTCTGCTCACACATAGTGATTAATTGTCTTTTTTTGAAACTGGTGAAACGCTTCCAAAAGTTTGCTACGGTCAAGTACAGTAAAGAGAACAAGAATTTCTGTTTCAGCACAGTTTCTAAGTGAATCCTGTTTTTGACCGTAAACAGAGTATCACTCTTTTTGCAACACAAAAGTAGAGAACAGTTTTTTCTCGATCAGTTTTGTGTTTCAAAGCTAATTTTCTGTAGCCATTTTATTCGATGAGATCTCGTTTTTTCATCTTCTTTTTTTCATCTCGCGATAAAAAAATAAAGGTCTCTGAAAGCAGTAATTCTCTTGCATTCTTACTTGATTAATTACTGAGCACTTAAGATCTTTTCATGTGGCGATAATATATGTTCTCTAAGCCGTATTCAGTCACGATTCAGCAGTTTTTTCACCTTGAATGGCGTACATAAACCGAGATAAAAATCTTGAGTCAAGCCCTATTCAGCCGTTTTTCTTAATTACGAAAGGAAAATTGTGAAAGGCTAACTATGGAAATGGTGATCGTAGAGGTGATGAAGAGTTCCTCAAACGGAACATTGTACAGAAGAAGGGCTCGGTTCTAGGAAGATTGGGTAGCCTAATGGGAAACGAACCGTAGACCAATTTTCCAAATTTGCAAACTTTAGTTACACAGATAGACTCAAAATTTTTGCTCTTAAATCTCTTAGACACCGCCGCTTGGTCACGGATTTAACAGAATGTTTCAAAATTGTAAAGGGCAGACAACCTATCCCTCTTTTTCGAGATTTGTTCAAAGTTAATCCCACGGTTAGTTCAAGGAGAGGTTCTTTCGTTTTAGAAATTCCAGGCACCTCCAATAAGTTTGTGTATAACTCTTTTCCAATAAGAACTGCCAGAATTTTAAATCGATTCCCCCAGAGTTTTGAGAGCGTCCAATAGTCTCGAAACCTTTCAATTATCTGTAGATGATCTTGATCTTGAAGTTCTAGTGGATCTTTGACGTTATCTGTGCTACCCATATATTACATATATTATATCGTCTCGACCCTTTTCGTGTTATGTGTATCAATTCGTGTGTATTATATGTATCTTAAATCTAGCGCACTTTATCTCAGGTCCTGAATAAAGTATCTATGTCTATATATATATAAATGAGGCGTGCAGAAAAAATAGACTGTAAAGATTGACGGCGCAGCAAATGGGAACAAGCCACCACCGAGTCAGATGGATCAAACGACGTGCAACGCTTTTCTACTCATTACATTCTTGATAGATAATCAAACGTTTTTGTTTCTCATTGCGCAAAAAAAGAAACAAAAGAACTGTAACATGCAGTTAATATAAGAGCACTTAACAACCAGAACAGAAATCCTGTCGTTCGCTCAACCGAATTCGAAAATGATTTCGCTTCAAAAATAGTTTGAAGCTAAGAAAAGACAATTCCTTCAAATATATTTCTTTAAATCTTTTCAGTGCACATCAGTCGAGAATTTTAGTTCATGCACTCAACAACACTACAACCTCAACACTACATTTATGAAGCTACAACCAGGGTTATTCCTAGAAGCAATTTTCTGGGCTCTATTCCGATGATTTTATGACTCAAAAGAACAACCCTCTACTAACAAATAACTCTACAAAGCACCCACACTTCTTTATTACAACTTGTATGATTAAACAAACTTCATTTGTTCTGTAAGTGCAAACGGATTTTTTTTTACAAACGGATTTTGTGAAAAAGTTAAAGTTGCTATAGGTGGCATTCCTGGTGTCAAAGCTGTTCTTTCTGTGTCTTTTTTGCCCCCGAAAACCCCGGGTGCAATTTCTCCGTTCAAAATTTTGATGTTTAAAATTCAAAAAAGAAGATCGCTGTGTGTTCCCTGTGCGCGTGCACAATCGCACTCGATCTGGCATACTTCGCTTGCAGATATCGTCCTTTTTTCACTGGACATTCGGAAGCGTCCATTTTGGGTCATCCGGTAACCTATCCGTTGTCTGCCCCATATGGTCACCGCTTCCCAAAACTAACTTCGGCTGTAGAATTGGCAAACCCAGTTCCGGCTCATTTTGGCCACAATGGTGGGCTCCGCCGGTCGAAATGGGATCCCAAGTGCCTGTAAAAGGGTGCTGAAGGGAGCCGCTGTGAATTTTTGGATTCATCCCAAGGATTTCGGTCCGCAGGGGCTGCAAAAACTCATGAGACGACACTACAGGGTGGCCCGAAGAAAAAATGCTTTAAGTTTTAAAAATATTTCTGGTGGCTCAAGGTTCTTGGGCCCCCCCCCCCCATTTCGGAGCGAAATGGTGTTCTCTATCAGAATTCAACGTTTGAAAAACCATTCGACGCAGAAAATTGTGCTGAATCGAATGGTGAAGAAATTATCGAAATCCGTCTGACTCGATTTTTTAAAATCGCGTTTAAAGATACTTTATTCAACATGAATAAGTGGATACAACACAACGGAGGACACAATTTTTACTCCTACAATGTAGTTAAGAAAAGACCCCAACTTAATGGGAAAAAGAACACACTTGATTTTGCCAGCGAGATCGAAACCTCGACCTTCCGATTAGGAGACAAGACTCCTAACCAGTCGGCCAACTGGTTAGGTTACCAACATCTTGGTACCAAAATGATCTTTGCACACGTCCACACAAAAGTTATCGGTTATCGGTTATCTTTCGACCACGCTGAGAACGAGCCACCGGAAGTTGGTCGCGGCGAGCGATTTGATTGTAAAAGTGCGGTTTTTTCGATCAAACGCGATTTTAAAAAATCGAGTCAGACGGATTTCGATAATTTCTTCACCATTCGATTCAGCACAATTTTCTGCGTCGAATGGTTTTTCAAACGTTGAATTCTGATAGAGAACACCATTTCGCTCCGAAATGGGGGGCCCAAGAACCTTGAGCCACCAGAAATATTTTTAAAACTTAAAGCATTTTTTCTTCGGGCCACCCTGTAGTGTCGTCTCATGAGTTTTTGCAGCCCCTGCGGACCGAAATCCTTGGGATGAATCCAAAAATTCACAGAAAGAACAGCTTTGGCACCAGAAATGCCACCTATAGCAACTTTAACTTTTTCACAAAATCCGTTTCTAAAGGCCCCTTTTTTGGGACACCCTGTATCTGTATTTTTAAAAAAGTAGTTCACAGCTCACAAAATAGATACGTCTGAAACGATACCGATAAATATAAAACAAGAATGACGTGCAAATGGCTTTATTTTGCTTTAAAAATTGTCTTTAAAACACATTGTTCTTGTTAGAGCCTTGGGAAATCGTTTTGACCTTTTCTTGGTTGCTGAAATGAATGGTGGGTCATTGAAAGCAGAATTGTTTCGAACCTTGTTTTCAACAGGCGAACCCAGTCCATGACATCCATCTGCACGCCATTTCTCTTCCCCCCATAGCCACCTTTGCCTCCATCACCGCCGCCACGAAAGCCATCACCACCATTGCCTCCATTACCGCCATTACCAGAAATACCCCAGCCTCCACGTCCCCCGTTGCCACCTTTGCCAAACAGGCTGCTTCCACCGTTGCCACCATTTCCCCCATCGCCCGTCCAAGCTAAGCTTTATGATACGACAAAGTTCAAGTGCATCACAAAGCCGTGTTGTCAAACATAGATACTAAAACCCACCGGCCCTAGTCATGAATCTCGACATCCATTGCATCATTCCAGCATTTCCACCATCACCACCATTTCCCCCCACTCCATGCATTCCACTAGCATCCCCTCCATTTCCCCCATCACCGCCACTCCACAGTCCACTCCCTCCACGACCACCATTTCCACCGGTACCGTAAGCTTCATTTGTATCACCTCCACACTGTCCATCACCACCGATCAATCCTAAGACTTTCATACAAACATGAGTCTTCCAATAGAAAAACCAACCACTCGCACCGTTTTGTCCATGTACACCATTCATGTTAGACATTTCAAAAGAAAAAAGAAATGAAATAAAAGAAGTTTTCTTGAAATTTGAACAATATTCATTCAAAAATACGCACGTATACCTTATCTGAAAAATAGGAAAAAACTAAAGTGATAAAGCCACGTCTTGGGAAAGCGGCAAAAAATTGATTATGCAACGAAATTTTCTTGCAAAAGAAAACTGTGAACTACAACTGGGAACAACTACAACTCAACTAACTTATAACTCTACAGGCAATCACTCGTTGTAAAAAGATCGGAACCCAGAGGCCCCTGGAATAGACATCTACTTAAAGTCTAGATGAACTGATCTATCAAATCCAAATCCTTCCTCACATATTTACCCACTTAAAATGGGTTGCTGAACAAACTTCTCTTGCAGCACAATTTTTTCGCACAATTCTCTTGCACAATTCTTCTGCATTTGTGGCTTGATTAACTATTTCTTAGCTATTGTGAGAAAATGAAAGATGATGACCAACGCTGTATCCTGTGGAATTGAATGAATTGTAATGAATCAAACGCCTTTCATCTCCTTATCTTTTTGTTCTTTTCATCTAGATCTATGAAATATTCTTCAATAAAACTTTTCGATACTATTGCTTTTTACTCGCAAAAAAACTTGTTCAGTCGGCGAACGGTGGTAGAATTAGTTGAAAATTGCAAAGTGATTCAAAATCGTTTCTTCGTTTCGAAGATGACACTTTGGGCAGTCTCAAAACAGATGAAAGAGCGTGAAAATCATTTCCTGTAACCATAAGATGGTGTTATCTAAGCCGTATTCAGCCACAAGTCAGCGCTATTTTCACCATCAAAAATTTCTCGGGTTGTTTTCACGACGACCTGCTCGAAAACCTTTGATGATTCTTAGACACAGGAGGCTCCGTTTGGAATTCGCCTGCACCTACCAACATTGGTCGAACATTGGTCAACATCGAAGACTGGAACGTGTCTTGTGGACTGATGAAACCTAGACCAAATAAAACAAGCTATAAGAAATCGAAACTGTTTATAAATTCTCTAAATCATCCTGCTCGTAAACGAAATAACGATGGTTTAACGACACTTGACCAAAACCTGTATATGGATTTAGATATTCTGTTAAGTTCATAAGTCTTCTCAGAGTAAAAATATGTTTATTGAAAAGAAAGAGAATTGATCAAAAAGACGAAATTTTGGTAAAATGCTTTGACTTGACGTTTTCAATAAACATCAGTGGAACGGCCAGTGCCATTGCCTCCATTTCCGCCGTTCCCGAAGAAACTTCCACCACCGTTGCCACCATTTCCACAGATGACAGCTGAAAATTGTATTGAATTGGCTATTAGCATTGGCTGTCTAGTCAAATCACATTTAGAGCAAAGATAGAACATATAGCTTCTACCAGTCTTCCAGTCATTGCTTCCATTGCCTCCATTTCCGCCATTTCCGAAGATACTCCACCCACCATTGCCTCCATTTCCACAGTGAACCATGATTGTTTGCTGAAGTTTTATTAATTATAACAAAAATAGAACATGAGAAAGAGGGTGGCCAATTTTCACAGGGTACTTTAGCGCAACTTTTAGAGAGCAAATCGGCGAGTTAGCTGTTTGGATATTTGTCGATCTGCTCTCGAAAAGTTGTGCGAAGAGCTGTAAAAGAAGCCACCCTAATAACAAGAAGTTAGCAGAGTGAAGAACTACCCAGAGCTTATGTAGGCCCATTTTAAAAGATCACGATCAAACGGAAAAAGATAAGCGCTCGAGTTTTCTATTAAGATGGC
The DNA here is from genome assembly GCA_958450365.1 of Mesorhabditis belari. Classification (NCBI taxonomy): domain Eukaryota; kingdom Metazoa; phylum Nematoda; class Chromadorea; order Rhabditida; family Rhabditidae; genus Mesorhabditis; species Mesorhabditis belari. The sequence goes on from CAUEEP010000154.1 coordinate 8,739, forward strand.
GCCATGAAAAAACAAATCCGAGCAATAAATCGTATTTTCAAGTAAGAAAATGTTCAATGAAATTTTCCGTGACCTTTTTTTGTTTATGAACTGATTAGAATACAATGAAAATGTTCGTGCAACGAAAATTTCTGTTGCTGAACAAAAATTGCTTACAGAACAAAATTAAGTTTGTTTAATCATACAAGTTGTAAGTCAAGTTGTAATAAAGAAGTGTGGGTGTGCTTTGTGCTTTGTAGAGTTATTTGTTAGTAGAGGGCTGTTCCTTTGAGTCATTGAATCATCGGAATCGAGCCCAGAAAATAGCTTCTAGGAATAAGCCTAGTTGTAACTTCAGAAATGTAGCGTTGTTGAGGTTGAGCCTGAATGCATCAAATAAAATTCTTTACCGATGTGAACTGAAAAGATTTGAAGAAATATATTTGAAAGAATTGTCTTTTCTTAGCTTGAGACTATTTTTGATGCGAAATCATTTTTGAATTGGGTTGGGCGAATGACTGAATTTGGAGCTGAACTGGAAATCTGGAATCAAAGTCTTCGTTGAACCACCAAGTTGAACAGTTACCATTTTCCTGAATAAAGAGAGATATTCTGAAATTAAACAATTTCTAAAAGCAAAAATCAATTATTTATTTTATATTTTTAACATTCCATGAACTCTTTTTGTCTTGTTAAATTTCAAATTTCAGAGTTATGCGTATTTTGACGCACTTACCACTTTTGGTTAAGGTCAAATGTCACATTTATTTTTATGTTTTCTTTTGCTCAATGTTTAATCCATATTTCTCGATGTCACTTCTGTTGACATCTTATTGAGCTAATGCGAGAAACCAATTCGGAACGAAGTTCATATAATTGATTGCGCAAACTCATTTTATTTCGCCATACGATTGTGCCAATGAGAAATTTTCTTATCTAATTTTCTTATCAACACTAGTATAAATCTGATCTTTTTTTGATCAATCAAGCACTTGAATCTGTTCCCGAAATCAATTAGTGTACGGCTTTCAGACAACCTGCCAATCAAACTAAATAATCCAGGCTGTTGACATGTCTAGCATTAATGGTGCACATGGACAAAGCGGAGCAAGTGGTTGGTCTAAAAATGATCTTCAAAAAGTCAAGAAAACATTTCATCTAGGACTTTTTAAGTTTAACATTCAGGATTCATCGGTGGTGCTGGACAGTGCGGAGGTGATACAAGTGAAGCTTACGGTACCGGTGGAAATGGTGGTCGTGGAGGGAGTGGACTGTGGAGTGGCGGTGATGGGGGAAATGGAGGGGATGCTAGTGGAATGAATGGAGTGGGGGGAAATGGTGGTGATGGTGGAAATGCTGGAATGATGCAGTGGATATCGAGATTCATGACTAGGGGCGGTGGGTTTTAGTATATACGCTAAAAAACACGGCTTTGTGATGGACTTGAACTTTGTCGTATAATAAAGCTTAGCTTGGACGGGCGATGGGGGAAATGGTGGCAACGGTGGAAGCAGCCTGTTTGGCAAAGGCGGCAACGGGGGACGTGGAGGCTGGGGTATTTTTGGTAATGGTGGTAATGGAGGCAATGGTGGTGATGGCTTTCGTGGCGGCGGTGAAGGAGGCAAAGGTGGCTATGGGGGGAAGAGAAACGGTGCAGATGGATCTCATGGACTGGGTTCGCCTTTTGAAAACCAGGTTCGAAACAATCCTGCTTTCAATGACCATTCATTTCAGCAACCAACAAGAAGTCAAAACGATTTCCCAAGACTCTAACAAGAACAATGTATTTGAGAGACAATTTTTAAAGCAAAATAAAGTCATTTGCACGTGATTCTTGTTTTATATTTATCGGATCGTTTCAACCGTATCTATTTTGTGAGCTGTGAACTACTTTTTTAAAAAACACTTTGCGAAGCAGCTATGAGCGGTAGTGGAGATGGTGGAGATGGAGGATGGAGTATTTTCGGTGATGTGACCATGGCAGCAACGGTGGCGATGGTGGGAAGGGAGGGTGGAGTGTTTTCGGTGATGGTGGTGATGGAGGCGATGGCAGTGGTGATGGTACGGGCGGTGGCGGAGGGTGGAGTATGTTTGGCGAAAACGGTAAAGACGGAAGCTGACAATATGTTTCGATGCTGCGAAAATGGAATAAAATGTACATTTTAAAAGAGAATAACAGAAGAACTACGTACAACCATGAAAAGCATTTTGAATCGCGGGAAAACTCTGCTCACCTTTTTGTTGAAGCGGGAGCTTCCAAAAGTTTGCTACCTGCAAGTATAAGTAGTTTCTAAGTGAATCCTGTTTTTGACCTTAAACAGAGTATCACTCTTTTTGCAACACAAAAATAGAGAACAGCTTTTTCTCGGTCAAAGCTAATTTTCTGTAGCCATTTTATTCGATGAGAGCTCGTTTTTTCATCTCGCGATAAAAAAAATAAAGGTCGCTTAAAGCAGTAATTCTCTTGCATTCTTACTTGATTAATTACTTTAGCACTTAAGATCTTTTCATGTGGCCATAGTATAGGTTCTCCCGGCCGTATTCAGTCACAATTCAGCAGTTTTTTCATCTTGAACGGAGTACATAAATCGAGACAAAAATCTCGAGTCAAGCCCTATTCAGCCGTTTTTTTCATTGTGAAAGGCTAACTATGGAAATGGTGATCGTAGAGGTGATGAAGAGTTCCTGAAACGGATAACAGGGAATGGAGGAAAATTGGATAATAGGGGGGAGTGAAACTGGGAGAAGAGAAAGATGGAAACATTGTACAGAAGAAGAGCTCGTGTCTGGGAAGATTGGGTAGCCTAATGGGGAACGAACTTTATAACAAATGAGGTATGCAGAGAGAATAGACTGCAAAGCTTGACGGCGCAGCAAATGGGAACAAACCACCACCGGATTAGATGGATCAAACGACATGCAACGCTTTTCTACTCATTACATTCTTTATAGATAATCAAACATTTCCGTTTCTCATTGCGCGAAAACTGAAACAAAAGAATTGTAAGATACAGTTAATACAAGAGCACTTAACAAACCAGAACAGAAATTCAGTCATTCGCCCAACTCAATTCAAAAATGATTTCGCTCCAAAAATAGTTTGAAGCTAAGAAAAGACAATACCTTCAAATATATTTCTTCAAATCTTTTCAGTGCACATCAGTCGAGAATTTTATTTGATGCATTCAGGCTCAACCTCAACAACACTACATTTATTGAGCTACAACAGTTCCTCCCAGAAGCAATTCTCTGGGCTGGATTACGATGATTCAATGACTCAAAAGAACAACCCTCTACTAACAAATAACTTTACAAAGCACCCACACTTCTTTATTAGTGTATGACTTGACTTGTATGACAAATTCTATGATTAGAAAAACTTAATTTTGTTCTGTAAGCGCAATTTTTGTTCAGCAACAGAGATTTTCGTTGCACGAACACTTTCATTGTATTCTAATCAGTTGGTAAACAAAGAAAAAAGGTCACGGAAAGCGTCATCCAACATTTTCTTCATTGAAAATACGATTTATCGCTCGGCTTTGGTTTTTCCTAGCGCCATCTTAATAGGAAACTCGAGCGCTTATCTTTTTCCGTTTGATCTTAATCTTTTAAAATGGGGCTACATAAGCTCTGGGTAGTTCTTCACTCTGCTAACTTCTTGTTATTAGGGTGCCTTCTTTTACAACTTTTCGTACAACTTTTCCTGAGCAGATCGACAAATATCCAATCAGCTAACTCGCCGATTTTCCCTCTAAAAGTTGTAGAAGCGCTAAAGTGCCCTGTGAAAATTGGCCACCCTCTTTCTCATGTTCTATTTTTGTTATAATTAATAAAACTTCAGCAAACAATCATGGTTCACTGTGGAAATGGAGGCAATGGTGGGTGGAGTATCTTCGGAAATGGCGGAAATGGAGGCAATGGAAGCAATGACTGGAAAACTGGTAGAAGCTATATGTTCTATCTTTGCTCTAAATGTGATTTGACTAAACAGCCAATGCTAATAGCCAATTCAATACAATTTTCAGCTGTCATCTGTGGAAATGGTGGCAACGGTGGTGGAAGTTTCTTCGGGAACGGCGGAAATGGAGGCAATGGCACCGGCCGTTCCACTGATGTTTATTGAAAACGTCAAGTCAAAGCATTTTACCAAAATTTCGTCTTTTTGATCAATTCTCTTTCTATTCAATAAACATATTTTTACTCTGAGAAAACTTTTGAACTTGGCAGAATATCTAAATCCATATACAGGTTTTGGTCAAGTGTCGTTAAACCATCGTTATTTCGTTTACGAGCTGGATGATTTAGAGAATTTATAAACAGTTTCGATTGTTATACCTTGCATATGTCTTTCTCTAACAAACACTAACCAATAAACGATCCAGCTATTTCTATCGGAGAGCATTTCGGACAATTCTATTGGGTTGGGGACTATGACTCGGCGCCAAACTTTAAAGGGACTTTTTGCACACATAAAGCCTTCTTTAAATATACCTTTGGTTTCATCAAAAGGATCCACTATTTCTCTACAAAATGACTTTTGAGAGATTCCACAAAGCTTTTCTTTCGTGGAGTTTATGGACTCCCAAACACAGCTAGTCAAAATGGCAAAGAGCCCGACTCATCATTTGAACAGTTTCTTTCACATAAACCTTCTTTGGTGTTTATATAAAAAAGATAGAGCACATTCAATTACTTAAGTTGCCAAATTTGCAGGAAGATCCCACCAATGGTTTTTTCTAGATGACAGTTTGTAGTTTTTGTGAAAAAATGGCTTTTTCTTGAGCGGAGGCGCTGTTTGAATTTTTTTTAAATGTCATTTTGTAGAGAATTAGTTAACCATTCTACTGATATCAAACGCATATTATTTGACGAAGTCGAATAGAAGTTTTAGACATTTTTTTGATTTTCGGCGCCGAGTCATAGTCCCCAACCCAATAGAAGACAATCTGCAGTCGTTTGTAAACTGGACCATTGTAAAATTCAGTGTAAAAGCCCAAATAGTCTAAGTAAGATGAATATCTTTCAGAATTGTTACATTAAATGCTCGATGGTACTTTGAAAAATCCTCTCCTTTCTGCAATGGCTCTAACAAATGATTCATCAAATTTTTCTCTTTTCCTTGACAATCAAATGGCTGATGGGTTTAGATGAAAATCTTTTTGGTGAACAAGCTGGAATGGATTGAGTTGTGATGACTGATTTCTAGGACTGCCTAGTCTAATTAAGATCTAACAATGTCAACAACCATGATCTACTATCAGGGTGGTGCAAAAGAAACTGCCGATAGGTATCAGCTCTCATTTATAGCGGAATCCTCGCAATTTTCGTTTGACATGCACCCAGAAATGTTCAATAGGGTTACAATGTTCGATAAGCGAACAGGGTGGTTTTCGCAGCAAATTGACATTGTTGAGCCGAAATCAGCCAGGCAATCTCACGAAAACTCCAGGTCGGATCTTCGGTTTTCGTCCCAACACCAATTCACTTGTATGTTTTGGATCCCCATCCTGCTGGTACATCCAGTTTGGACTCATTGCTACATTTGCGTAAGGAAGCAAATCGTTTTACAGCATATCCCTATATTTCACACTGTCCATGATTTCATCTATGCCCGTTATAGGGAAACCAGTTGAACAGTTAAGCTTACAGAACAAAATTATGTTTATTTTAATCATACAAGTTGTCATACAAGTCAAGTTGTAATAAAGAAGTGTGGGTGCTTCGTAGAGTTATTTCTTAGGAAATCTGGAATCAAAGTCTTCGTATAAAAGGACGGAAAATGGGAAGGGGAACCACCAAGTTGAACAGTTACCATTTTCATGAAATAAAAGGAGATATTCTGAAACTAAACAATTTCTAAAAGCAACAAGCAATTATTTATTTTATATTTTTAACACTACAGAAACTCTTTTTGTCTTGTTAAATTTCAAATTTCAGAGTTATGCGTATTTTGACGCACTTACCACTTTTGGTTAAGGTCAAATGTCACATTTATTTTTATGTTTTCTTTTGCTCAATGTTTAATCTATATTTCTCGATGTCACTTCTGTTGACATCTTATTGAGCTAATGCGAGAAACCACTTTCACTTCGGAACGAAGGTCATATAATCTTTATTACAACTTGACTTACAATTTGTATGATTAAACAAACTTAATTTTGTTCTGTAAGCGCAATTTTTGTTCAGCAACAAAAATTGCGATTCGTTGCACGAACATTTTCATTGTATTCTAATCAGTTGGTAAACAAAGAAAAAAAGGTCACGGAAAGCGTCATCAAACTTTTGCTTACGTGAAAATACGATTTATCGCTCGGATTTGTTTTTTTTCCTGGCGCCATCTTAGAATGAAACTCGAGCGCTTATCTTTTTCCGTTTGATCGTTTGATCGAGTACAAAACATTCGCATATTGCTTAACATTGTTTAACTTAACTACAGCTACAGTATAGATACAAAAGAGTGGAATTACAGTTAGCACTCGCCATAAAAAAAGGTGAACAATCAGGCAAGTATCGAATTCTTTTGTAGCAAAGTTTTTGGATCAAGCGTTGGATTTCTTCTTGCGATAATCTATCTTCTTGCTTAAAATCTATTTAAGTTTGTTGCATTTCATGCTTTGGTTTGAAGCAGACATCAAAAATGAGTTCTCCTGGTAATTTAGTGTCAAAGTCCCATCCGGACGGTGAAACCTAATAGTTGTTATTCAACTGACTACTTTATCACACGGGATTTTAGAAGCACTTGAACAAAAATGCTTGTTTTTATAGCCTTGACAATTCATCAAGCTCTTGCGAGGGATTAGTAACCAGCAAATCCGTGACCAAGCGGCGGTGTCTAAGAGATTTAAGAGCAAAAATTTTGAGTCTATCTGTGCAACTAAAGTTTGCAAATTTGGAAAATTGGTCTACGGTTCGTTTCCCATTAGGCTACCCAATCTTCCTAGAACCGAGCTCTTCTTCTGTACAGTGTTTCCATTTTCTCTTCTCCCGGTTTCACTCCCCCCTATTATCCACTTTTCCTCTAATTAAGCTTTCATTTCTCTGTTATCCGTTTGAGGAACTCTTCATCACCTCTACGGTCACCATTTCCATAGTTAGCCTTTCACAATTTTCCTTTCGTAATTAAGAAAAACGGCTGAATAGGGCTTGACTCAAGATTTTTATCTCGGTTTATGTACTCCGTTCAAGATGAAAAAACTGCTGAATTGTGACTGAATACGGCCGGGAGAACCTATACTATGGCCACATGAAAAGATCTTAAGTGCTAAAGTAATTAATCAAGTAAGAATGCAAGAGAATTACTGCTTTAAGCGACCTTTATTTTTTTTATCGCGAGATGAAAAAACGAGATCTCATCGAATAAAATGGCTACAGAAAATTAGCTTTGAAACACAAAACTGATCGAGAAAAAACTGTTCTCTACTTTTGTGTTGCAAAAAGAGTGATACTCTGTTTAAGGTCAAAAACAGGATTCACTTAGAAACTGTGCTGAAACAGAAATTCTTGTTCTCTTTACTGTACTTGACTGTAGCAAACATTTGGAAGCCCCAGCTTTCAAAAAAGGGATTTCATCACTATTTGTGAGCAGTGCTTTCCCTCGATTCAAAATGCTTTTCATGGTAGTACGTAGTTCTTCTGTTATTCTGTTTTAAAATGCACATTTTATTTCATTTCCCAGCTTTCCCAGCTGGTTGGTCATTGAAAGCAGAATTGTTTCGAACCTTGTTTTCAAAAGGCGAGCCCAGTCCATGGCATCCATCTGCACCATTTCTCTTCCCCCCCATAGCCACCTTTGCCTCCATCACCGCCGCCACGAAAGCCATCACCACCATTGCCTCCATTACCACCATTACCAAAAATGCCCCAGCCTCCATGTCCCCCTTTGCCGCCTTTGCCAAACAGGCTGCGTCCACCGTTGCCACCATTTCCCCCATCACCGCCACTCCAGAGTCCACTCCCTCCACGACCACCATTTCCACCGGTACCGTACGCTTCATTTGTATCACCTCCGCACTGTCCATCACCACCGATCAATCCTAAAACTTTCATACAAACATGAGTCTTCCAATAGAAAAACCAACCACTCGCACCGTTTTTTCCATGTACACCATTAATGTTAGACATTTCAAAGGAAAAAAAGAAGTGAAATAAGTTGAAGTTATTTGGAAATTCAAACAAGAATATACGTTATCAGAAAAAGAGAGAAAAACTAAAGTGTTAAATATTAGGATAAAGCCACGCCACGCCTTGCGGACAAAGAATGAATTGTGCAACGAAATTTTCAAACGAAAAAAGAAAATTGTGAACTACAACTGAGAACAATTTCAACTCAACTAACCTATAACTCTACAAGCAATCACTCGCTTTTTTAAGTTTTTTCAAGTTTTTCAAATTTGCAATTTGAGTAAATGAACAGATTTGCCTTCAGCAATACCGATTTTTGATCAGCAATATCGATTTTTGTTCAGCAAGAGAAATTTTCGCAGTCAGAACTGATAAGGTCCTCCCCTCCATTTCTCCGCTATATTCGCGCTCTTGAAGTCGCTTACTCGAAATCATTGCACCTTTCCCACCTTTTATTTACAATTTAAAAGTGTTCAATCAAAAATTGTAAAAATTAATTGACTTTCGCATTTCACATTTTTTGCAAAAAATAAAACCGTTCTCTTGATGGATCAGAGTTGATAAAAACGAGATGAAATATCAAAATCGTCTAATGCTTTGCTGCAAAAAAGGCAAACGGTTAAATGGAGATTACAAGCAAATACTTGGAAAGATCGTTCAAAGGACTTGGGCTTTTTTCAGATATACAGTCGAACCTCTCTATAACGAACCTCGATATAACGTAAACCTCTCTATAACGTAAGGCGTGACCGGTCCCGGTCGACGTTAAGCTATAGAAAACGGCACTCTATATAACGTAAACCTCTATATAACGTAAGCTATAGCCGTCCCGTGAGTTACGTTATAGAGAGGTTCGACTGTACTTGTTTTAAGAGACTCCAAACAATATCAACAAAATTAAATAGCCTTTTCGGTGGCAGCCAATATACAATAAATACGGTAGATTTGTTTTGCTGTAGAGGTCAAATTTCAGAAATAATTTGGTGTTTGAAGAAAATGGAAGAGTTGAAGTTCAACGAATATTCGCCGGTGAAATGAAGCTTCAGCTCCAATTTTCTCTTCCATAAATCTCATTTGGGAACCAACAAAAAAAGACAGAAAAGAAATCCTCTGAGAGAAGACTTTAAGGTTTTTCAAAGTTTTCGGACTTTTTTAAAACTACTTCCCTTTTTTTGTTCAGCTCTTCGCCACTTCCTGTTTCCAGGAAGTGCACCAGTGCGAGTGGACAGAAAGACAATCGAGGACGAGTGGGTTTGCTATAAGTAAAAGCCTTCTGTCAGAAAGTGCGCGATTGTGTCCGCGCACAAAGAGCCCTCAAAGAATACCTAGTTTTTCGGCCGTTTCTCAGCCATATTTTGACGCATCGGGCTCGTTTTTGCGTCAGAAGATGCATCTTGAAATTCTCCATCGATTGGACCTAGGGTTTGTTTGGAAAAAGTGAGTTTGAGTGGATGGAAGCGCGATCGGAGCTTTTGACAGTGATTTCAATTCCAGTTCTAATATTCATGAAGTCATTGAGATCTGATGCTCGGATCGATCATGGATCACCAATTTTTCGGTGATTTGTGGGTCACGAATCGTGGATCGCAATAGATGATCCGTGGCCGCTTAAAAGTTTGGTGAAATCGATCCCGTTGGTGGATCTCGGATCTTTTTGTTGCCGCAAAATTTTGCTCTCCAATTGGTAATATAAGCCAAATCACGAGCTGAGTTTTTCCGCTCATTTTGGCAAAGAAGCAAAAAGATCAGCAGTTGCACTGTATCGAAGGGAAAACTTTGGCCTGAAATTTCGTTGCTGATCTTTAGCTGTTCGATGGATGACAAACGAGCTCGTTGAATTGTTCGTTGAATTTGAATGTTTTCAGTTTACAACAAATGAACTAAAACAAATCTACAAGAAATCATTTTCGAGATTATCTAAAAAGCATACCGTAAATACTGTAATTGGACCCCATGGGGTATTATTTTTTCCCTCCCCTTCTAGGGTGGGGTGAAATTAGAGAGGGGGGTACTATTAGGGGACTTCAATTTTGCGAATATTTCATTAATTTCTTCTGCCATGTCGACCGTTGATGCTTGCCCTCAAGTCCCCTTCCTTCAATTCGATCCAATGTTTCCGGATTTTCTATGCAGTTTACGTGGCCACAATGGCTATTTTTGGGATCACAACCAATGGGATGCTGCTGGTGGCAATTATGAAGAATTCGAAGCATTTTCTGAGCATTGATATATTTCACATTACAATCTCGCAGACGATCATCGGATGTGTGTATCTGAGTGGTTTTTTGACTGTGGCTGGTCCAGGTGAAGAGAATCTTTTTACGCCAGTTGAAGCTCTAAAATTCTCATGATTCAGCGAAAAGGCAAAGGCGGGAGGGCCGTTGAATTAACAACTGTTACCAAAAACTGTTATTACAATTTGATATATCTAAGTTTTTTGTTTCTTAAAAGCAAGCAAGACTTAAAAACAAAAGATTTACAAGCAATTCTACAAAATTCTACCAATTACGGATTCTACGAAACGGATCCGGATCTCAAAAGCAAAGAAAAAGCGACAATGATCTTTTTAATAATAATAATAATAATGTATACCGGGGTTACCGGTGATTTTACTTTACACACCCATATTCACAATCTTGTGTTCGTGTCTTTCCCTAGTAAGTCACTTACCCATTATAGCTGCGGCTTTTTCTTGGTTATTTTAAACGTACTTGCTACACTTTTTTTAGAGAACTACTTTTCTTTCTGTTTTATCAAAAATGACACAGATTTACATACATCAAAAGAGTGAATGTCAAATCACTTTGACTTGAATCAACTTTACTCTCTAGACGCTTCAATGTTTCCTCATAACGGCCCCATCGCTCATCGGAGCTTTCGTCTTTTGGTTTATTTTTGCTTGGTTTCCTAATAATGGCTATGTGGGGATTTTTCCGACAACTCTAAATGGTTTAATCATGTTCATCAATCCCATCCTGCTCTTCATTTTCAAGTTTATCTAGTTATTGTTATACAAACAAAACGGTTTAGGTACGGAAATCGATGCTTTCAGTGTTCTGCAGGGTTCAATCTAGATGAAGTCAAAAATTGGAAAAAAATAAAGTATTTCTCTTTTTGACAGCTTCTTTGCGGTGTCTTCTTTCTTTAAAAACTACAAAGTTTCATCATTTGAAAACAATTTCGAACTCGAGTAATCAGAAAACAGAAATACTGTAAACGCTCTGTTATGCAGAAGGTCCGTTAAAAGGTCTACGCTCTTAAAATTGAGAGTGAGAATGTCACACACACATCTTAATGATAATTAAAAGATCATTATAGCGAAGCTTTCACTACAAGCTGGAGTTAATAGACTTTGAGAGTGGCTACAATTAAATCCCCAGCAAAAATTTTGATTTTCGGGTATCAGCATTGCTGGTCCAATCGGACTTTCAAACACATTGAAATTAGCTTTCCTAACAAAAAATAGGCACGTAAATTGACAAAGGTTTTTCGAGCTTAAGCTTGCTGTTCTTCTCAGAATGTTCTAAAATCTTGGCAGCAGTGTATTCCTCCATAATCATCGGACAACTAACAGAAAAACAGTGCCGCCTTACGCTATTTTTGATAAATTGTATGAAGAAGCCAATTAGAGTAATTAAACCGACTACAAGTCATTAAATGAAGATGAACTTTCACATAGTTACACGTGAAAAATCGAAATTTACTGTGCCTACAGTTAGTGTATTGTATGAGGCTGCACGAAGAAACGATTTTGAATCGCATTGACTTTGAGTCCGGCTTTTCGAGCTTCAACGATTCGCACAATGATCTTCCGTTGCCACTTTTCTCCTCTCTCGTTGCACTTCCCTTGTTACCCCATTTTCCTATTTATTTAAGCAGAAACTCGTAAACTTCTTGCGTAAAATCGTTTTTAGTTCAGCAGGTCCCCGGCTGAACAAGTTTTTTTGCGAGTAAAAAGCAATAGTATCGAAAAGTTTTATTCAAAAATATGTCAGATATAGATGAAAAGAAAAAAATAAAGAGATGAAGGACTTTTGATTCATTATAATTCATTCACTTCCACAGAAAACCGCCTTGGTCCTCATCTTCCCAGATGTCACCAATGTGACAGCCATTGCTTCCATTGTCTTCATTTTCACACTCCGTGAAGATAATCCAGTCTCCATCGCATCCATTTCCACAGTGAACCATGATTTTTCTAAAATTTGGGGGCTATTGATTTTAAACTTGAAATGAAAAACATATTGTAAATGTTCTATTAGGAGAACGAGTAAAAAATCGAGTCCACTGAGTATCTTGAGGTTTTGCCCCAAAGTTATTCAATGACTACTTAACTTTTCACCAGGCCGACAAAAAGAGCTATTACGGTATAAGAGAAGAAAATCGGCTGGTGAGCGCTTGAATAGAAATTTCCATCTCTGTTTATATACTCCGTTCAAGTTGAAAAAACCGCTGACTTGTCGCTGAATATGGCTTAGATAACACCATATTATGGTCACAGAAAATTATTTTCATAGCTAAGAAACAATTAATCAAACAGCAAATGCAAGAGAATTACTGCATCCTTTACTCCGTGTCAGGTCAAAAACAAGATTCACTTAACACACAGGGCGAAAAAAATTGTGCTGCAAGAGAAGTTTGTTCAGCAACCCATTTTAAGTGGGTTTAGATATGTGAGGAAGAATTTGGAGTTGATATATCAGGGTTATTCCTAGAGCAATTTTCTGGGCTCTATTCCGATGATTTTATGACTCAAAGGAACAACCCTCTACTAACAAATAACTCTACAAAGCACAAAGCACACCCACACTTCTTTATTACAACTTGACTTACAACTTGTATGATTAAACAAACTTAATTTTGTTCTGTAAGCGCAATTTTTATTCAGCAACAGAAATTTTCGTTGCACGAACACTTTCATTGTATTCTAATCAGTTCATAAACAAAGAAAAAAGGTCACGGAAAATTTCATTAAACATTTTCTTACTTGAAAATACGATTTATTGCTCGAATTTGGACTACGTAGGCTCTGGGTAGTTGTTCACTCTGCTAACTTCTTGTTATTAGGGTCACTTCTTTTACAACTCTTCGCACAACTTTTCGAGAGCAGATCGACAAATATCCAATCGGCTAACTCGCCGATTTGCCCTCTAAAAGTTGTAGATGCACAAAAGAAGATATAAAATGAAAAGATTTTAAGTGATAAAGTATTTAATCAAGCAAAAATGCAAGAGAATTAGTAACTTGAAGTTTACTAAGCTCTTCTTGCGTAAAATCGTATTTAAGTCTTGGCAAAAAACCAATTTATCAAACTCTTGCGAATGTTTAGTAACCAGCAAACTTGGCTGCTAGCAAACTTCTGGAAACCCCAGCCTTAAAAGAAGGATTTAATCACTATGTGTGAGCAGAGTTGTCCCGCGTCTCAAAATGCTTTTCATGGTTGTACGTAGTTTTTCTGTTATTCTGTCTTAAAATGTACATTTTATTCCATTTTTGTAGCATCGAAACATATTGTCAGCTTCTGTCGTTACCGTTATCGCCAAACATACTCCATTCTCCATCTCCACCATCTCCACTACCGCCCATAGCTGCTAAAATTTCGGAAAAGTGTTTTTTAAAAAAAGCAGTTCACAGCTCACAAAAAACACTGCTGGACATAATTTTACAAGCAGTCGAATTTTTACGATTTTTTTGAAAATACTGAATATCCAATAAAATTGTCTTTTAAACATCATTACTATCATAATTTTACATTTGAACTGGAAAAATCCAGGAGATGACAATTGAAACTTTTCAGAAAAACCAAATTTATTCAAAAAGTGCCTCTGGCAAGTGGTCATAATTTTAAAGGCATTTGAAAAAGAATAATTTTAACGAAATGAGCAATAACTGATAAAATTAACAAAGCCATAATCGATTGGACCTCCGTGACGCTGAATTACTTGAAAAAGTCTATTGTCGCTGCTTTCCACAAGGCTATCAACGAGATTCTGATCGACGGTCCTCCAAGCTTTAGTAATTGCCTTTTTAAGCTGACTGACCCTTCCATAAGTCTTATTTTCTCCATAAATCTTTCTGACCATATAGCCCCAGATGTTTTCTTGGGGATTGAAATCCGGTGAATTAGCTGGCCAGTCCAAGAGTGGGATTCCCTTCCTTTGGGGCCAGGCTGTCGTGCTTTGACTTGCCTGAATTGGCGTATTGTCCTGGATAAACACCAAATTTCGATGACGATTGTGGCTCCAGAAGGGAAGTAGAGATCGTCGAAGCACAAACTGATACCGGCTCAAGTTCATTTTCTTTGGCATAAAAACCAATTTGATCCGTCCGGTCGATGAGAAGGCCGCCCAGCACATCACTCCTCCTCCTTCGAAGTTTCGCCGCGAAAAGTGCAGTTTGTCTTTACGTAGGTCGTGCCAATAGTAGCAATCACCATCCGGCCCATCACAATTGAATTCTTTTCATCTGACCAAAAGATCGAAAGCAATAAAAAATTATCAAGCACAAATTTAATTGACTTACTGAGCTCCAGTCAATTCGCCGGTTCTTGTCTGCGAAGTCCAACGGCTTCTTTTGATTTATCGGCTTAATAAAATGGGCTTTTCGCATGCGCCTGCGAGCAATCAACTTGCTTTTTGCTAAAACTCTCGAATTTTCCTTGAGGAGACTCCCAGATTCAGATCTGCTTTGATTTTTGAGGAGGTTGTTGTTGAGTTTGAGGCCGTTCGAATCGATCCCTTTTTGTAGTTTTCGGTTTCCTTTCGGAATGCTTTTTGGTACCATAGCCAGTTGGATCCCTGACATAAGAGTCGACTACAGAAGGAGATCGGTTGATTTCTTGATCGGTTGGTCGTAATATCGCGGTTTCTCCAGTTGTTCAGATTCAAGGCATCAATGATGCCTTTTTCTTGATCGAAAAGCCTTTTTCCTTTACCCATATCCAAAAAATAACATGTAAGCATTTAAAAAATGAAAAAAGATGCATTAAAAATCCAAAACAAATGATTGAAGGCAAAATTGTTAACTTTTTTTCAAATGCCTTTAAAATTATAACCACTTGCCAGAGGCACTTTTTGAATAAATTTGGTTTTTCTGAAAAGTTTCAATTGTCATCTCCTGGATTTTTCCAGTTCAAATGTAAAATTATGATACCGTATTTACTCTAATAAAAGCCCCCCTCTAATAAACCCCCCCTCTAATAAAAGCCCCCCTCTAATAAACGCCCCCAGAGGGGTATCGAAAAAATAAACGCCCCCCTCCAATAAACGCCCCCCCCAAGTACGAAAATTTACAAACTACATAGGAATAGCGACTTTTTTTTGATAATTTTTTGGTTTCTCTTTTAAACTTTCTAAGTAACCATTTTTACGTTTTGTTGATTTGCCGTATACTTTTGAAGTACCGCCCCCAAGTGTCCCCAAAAAGTTTCCCCAAAGTGTCCCCATATGGGAACTCTTTTTGATACTGAAATGCTTTGTTTTCTTTTTTTCTCTAGAGCTTTTTTAAAATCCTGTTAGAGACGAAATTGTTTAAACTCTCCATATTAGATTTTCTCTTTGGGGACAGTTTGGGGAAACTTTTTGCGGACACTTGGGGGCGATACTTCAAAAGTATAAATTGTTGAAATAATTTTTTTTTAGTTGGACTTCATGGATGTACTCGCCGATTTTCGAAATCTTCATGAAGATGAAATGGAAGGATTCTGCGAGGCGGGTCGGGAACATTTCGACAAACGATCCGATTCACGTGAAAGTTTGAACGACCCCGCCGACGACAATCCAATCCACAACGAAACAACGATTGGAAAACGACCGAGAAGAACATTGGACGCGAAGACGAAACTCGAGGTTGCTAAGATGGCGAGAGATGTTTCCATTCACTCGGCGGCGAAATTCTACTGCATCGATCGCAAAGTGGTCAAGCGATGCCTGAAAAAGAAAGAAGAGCTGGAAGAGCTTCATGGGAAAAGGAAACGATTGGATGGAGGAGGCCGCCACCTGAATTCGGCTGATGTCGACGAAGCTTTGGCAATTTGGGTGCGGAAACAACGGGCTGAAAAAAAGAGGGTCACTCGTCGGATACTCTTCAACGAAGCGGCTAAACGTTTTAAGGAAGTCGGTGTACCTTTCATTGGAAGCAACGGCTGGATGGAGAAGTTCTTGGAACGGCACAATTTTTCGCTTCGCATTCCTACAACGACCACCCAGAAGCTACCGGCAGATTTTGAGAAGGTCCTCGTCAATTATTTCCTCAATCTTGGACAAAAATTGGCTGAAAACAACTACAAATATGTGTTTGCGGCCGACGAGACTGCTGTCTGGCTCGATCACTCATCGAACAAGTGCATTGATTCGATCGGAGCGAAAGAAGTTGAAGTGCTCACAAGAGGTTACGAAAAACTCAACGTTACGGTGATGCTTACTGCCAGAGCTGATGGCTTTAAGATGAAACCGTTTGTTGTGTTACCACGAAAAAGAATGGATAAGAAAGTTGAAGAAAAGTTTCGCAAACGATTAATCCTTTATTGGAGTGGTAAAGAGCAAAAATGCTTCGATAACTCAATCACAACTGATTATTTGGAAATGACCTTTCGGGGGATTGGGTTCTTTGACAAAAAGGAACGCTCTTTATTAGTATGGGATCAACACACGGCCCATCGAAGCGAATCAACGATGAAATCTTTGACAAAACTAAAGCTAGACTGCTTTTTTGTACCTGGAGGCACGACTAAATTTGTTCAATGTGCAGATGTTTCCTGGAATGCTCCCTTTAAAAAATATATTCGACCTTCCGGATTTAAAGCA
>CAUEEP010000155.1:0-11571 GCA_958450365.1 Mesorhabditis belari
TTTTGATCTTTGTAATTTCTAGAAGTCAATTTTCCAACTAATACGAAGAAAGGGAATTGCAAAGCGGAATTCCAACTGAAAAACTAATGAATTCTGTAAGATTCCTCCCAGAATATGTAGTTGTTCCTCTTTCAACGCTATGCTGATTTTCTGAGCAAACGAACAACACCCTGTGTATAGCATAAGTCTCAACATCTGGCCATGTCAATCGGCTTGTCACATAGAGCCAAGTAATGTTTAGAAAATGATTTCCACAATGGAATAACGAGATTAGCACTATTGCTTTTGTCGCTCGAAGCATTTCTTGTTGTTGATATCGATAATTGAGATCTCGATATTGCCCGTTCAAATGCTCTCTAAAAAATCTCTTTAATTTCTACAAAACATATGTTTTTTGAATAGGAAATGCAAACTTTTAAAGATCAGACAAAGTTATTATAAAATTTTAGTACAATTTACTGAGCAAAATGTACGCCTTGGTCAATTTAGAGAAAAATTACCTTAGTCTTCTTTTTGTTAACCATCGAACAAATAATAAAAGAGCGATAGCCAATAAATTGGCCGGGAAATCGATAGAGATTATGTCAAAGATATTCAAGACTTTTTGATTAAGAAGTGAACAATATGAGACATAGATTGGATTAGAAGGAACAGTGATGAAAGCATAGTTGAAGTTTTGGAAGAAAGTGACCAAAAAGGAAACCCACTAAAAGGAATAGTTAGGTGAGAATGGGTTTAGAAAGTCAGAAGCCAACCAAGTTAATATAAAGTCAGTCAGACTTGGCTTTGACTTCAGCTCAGTGCACAAAAACTGTTGGAAAGCCATAGTCAGACTAAGGAATCGGCTGATTGTTAGCTTGTCATTGTGGCTTGTCATATTCAAGCACTTACCATAAGCACTGTTAGAATTATTCCCAATATCGGAAAGTTAATCCTTTCAATAAGATTTGGCAAAAAAAAGGTGATAATCCGTTCTATACAAAACGCCGGATACGCCCAAACACTCATGAATTGAGCTCGAACATTGATCACTTGACTAGCTTGACAATATTGAAACACTTCGACAAGGCTACATGGATCCTGAAACAATTCTAAAAGTCACAAGAGATAAACTCACCCCAGAGAAGATTTTTCTTAGTTGCCGGATTGATCGGAAAGTTACTAGAGTGGCTTTTACAATCATTCCGAGAAATAAGCTCATTACAATGATTCGTCCATTGGTGTTGAAAATCTAAATGGGAATTTGATTTAGACGAATAGTTAACATATCTACAACCAAGTTTTAAGTTCGAAAAACAGGCTTTTTCTCTGAAAAGTGATCTTTTGGCCAAAAAAAGTCAGTTTCAAAACGATTTTCATATCAAAAAAAGTTTTGTGGAAGGCTGGTGTATCCGACACAAAAACGTTGGCTTATTCTGCCACTTTGAGCGCACGTTGAAGCACTTTCAACGATTAAACGACCAATAAACTATATGGAAAGTGCACATCGATGCGATCATTTTACAGCAACATCTACACAAAGAAATGAAGGCTGTGAAACGTCTGTAGTAAGGCATAAGGCCATATCCTGGTGGAAATGAGATCCGTGTCTTTGTAGCTCATTGGTAGAGCGTTCGTCTGGTAAGCTAGAGATCGTGGATTCGAATCCCGCCGATCATCTTTTGTATTCTCAGCCTATAAAAGGATTGGCAAGTCTAGCTCCGTCGTGCCAAAAATATGTGTTTTAAAACGGTTGTTGAATATATTAATGAAGAGAAAAGAGGGAAAAGGCAAGAAATTCAAAAGACTGGTGTTTTTGAAACCATGAAATTTCCAAAAGTCTATGTTTCAGCGCTGAAAGTCAATTAATGGATCAGATTAATCTGATCAGCCAATGTGAATGAGTGAATTGCTTTTCACAAGAACTCAATGCCCAAATGTTGGCAATGAAAAAGAGAAGTATATTGGCTTTGATTTCATTTAGTGTAGATATTCAAATGTGTTGTCTTTAGAAGTTTCTTTTTTCTTCTTTACTTTCAAGAACTCACATGCTTTCTCGCTAGCGCATAAATAACAATCAAACTCAGAACAGTGCCAGTGCAATTCAAAACGATGGCCAACATATTAATGAATGGTTGAAACCAATTATCATAGATATCGACAGCCTCAAGACAAAGCTTTTGATCCATAAGATTGATTTGAAAAAGAATCAAACTTCAAAAAGTGAACGACACAACAAAATTTCATTTTTGGTTTTCTGATTCATCTCCCCAGAGATCTGTAAAGTTTATCTGATTTGGCCGTGTTTTTATAGTACTCTGTTCTTTTTAAAAATGATCTCGAATTGTAATTGGATCAAAAAAACGGATAGTTGAAGTGATTGAAAGATTAAAAAGCATAAATGCAATCATAAATCTGCCTTAATTATTTATTTTCACTTAGGCGCTGATTAATAGTTCATAATGACGTCAGGAAACTGATTGATGATTGAGATATCCACTTTAATGATTGAGATATCCACTTGAAAGGGATAAATGCTTGACGACTCGATACTAATGTCTTCTTGGTGAATTGCTGCCGTCTGAATGTCTAATTTGATTAAAGATGTAGTCCGAATTGAGATCGAATCTCACTAATAATTAATTTAATAGATGCAAGTTTTAGAAAAAAGACAGCCTAAGGCCAAAATTGTTTCCAAAAATTTGGACAAAGTAAACGGCAAATCGATTGAAACTATTCATTTTATTGACTATACTTGGAACTCGGGTTTAAGTTGTCTAAACTTTTAAATAAACTCGAGAACTTATTAGCCTATTTTGGAAATTCTTATCTTTCAAATGATGCTTTTAGTTTCAAAGTAACTTAAATATAAATATTTTAGTGCTAGCACATTTCTGTAAATTTCAGGATGAAAAAGTAGATTTCACATTTCCCCTTCTTTGAGAAAAGCAACCCAATTTTGTAACCCAATTGTGCCTTAGACTCAACAAAATGTATAGCTCGGATCGATTCCCCGACCCAGAAAACCTCCATGTACAAATTTACATCTCAATATCTGGCGAGGTGTTCTTTGTTCTTTGTTCGGCCGCGTAATCGCTCCCATATGACAAACGACTCTAGTATAAAGTTTCCTTTCCTTTTGGAATCCATTGTACTATTAGGTTGTCCCATAAAAACCCAGAGATTTTGAATTTCATTTATTTTTAGCACATAGAAACAACGAAGAATCAGAATCAAATTATATATTTTCCAGATGAATTTATAACTTTTCTCCAACGTTTGGGTAGCTTGCCAATCCCTCGTTCGTAAAACCCAAGGCGCGAGCGAAAATAGTCGTTCAATTCATCCTCGAATTCGCTCTCATCTTTGAACTTTTTACCACGTAAGAAATCCTTTAGCGACAAGAACAAGTGATAGTCAGAAGGGTCAACGTCCGGAGAATACGGTGCATGAGGAAGGATATTCCAGTGTAGGTTGTCCTTCACAAAATCGATCGATCTTTCTGATTTGTGGGAGCTTGCGCCATCCTGAAGAACGAAAACGGGGCCGTTCCATTTGTTTTCATAGAGTAACCTTCCAACTTTTTGTTCCACTTTTCTCATATGATATACATAAACATCGATATTAAAATTTTGCCTCGGTTTAAGAAGTTCCCAGAGAAGGACGCCTGTTGAACACCAGTCGACACACAAGATTCGCTTCTTTTCGTAGATCTTCCATTTTGGCAGCATTTTACATGCTTGCCCTTTTTTCAATCACTGCCGTTGTAACACTCGACCATCGTAGAAAACCCACGTTTGATCGTGAGTGATGATGTTCGAAAGACGAAGCCGACCATGCCGGTATTCGCTCCACAAATGGTTGCATGTCAGCTTTCTTTTGACTTGGATTGTTTCCGATCTTTCGTATGGAATTTAGCGTTGTTTTCTACGATTTCTTTCCACTTTTCGCAGTCATCCCAGTCATCGCAGTCATCGCTACACAGTCATCCATCCACAGTAACTTCCAACCAATTCTCCGGTTGATCCATCGGGGTTTCGCAGGAATCGGTGCCTCAGAATCGATCGATCCACTTTTCAGGGGTCGGCCGCTTCTCCTCTTCCGTTTGATCCTTGTGTTGCCCGTCTTGAATCTGTGAAACCATTCCTATGCAGTACTCGTTCCAACGATTTTGTTGCCATAAAATTGATTGATTTCTTGTGTTGCTTTGGCCGCTGAAATCCCTCTTGAAGATCGTTGGAGCAGTTGGGCGTGAATTTCTTCTCGAGTTGGCTTCATTCGATCGACTGCAACTCTCTTCTCGTGTCGACCCCTAAAAAATGAATGCTAGTGCAAGAAAGAAAAAAGTTTTAGCAATAAAAAAGAAAAAAAGATGAATACAAAACGTAGTGTTGTGAGCGAGTAGTGATTAAAACAAAAATCTCTGGATTTTTATGGGACAACCTAATAAGATAATACAAATCGTTAAAAACTTTACATCCTTTTAAACCAAGATAATTTCATTTTAGCGAGAAGCGTTCCGAATTCGATTTCTCCTCCTTTAAGCTCTTCAATCAACATCAAATCTTTGTTAAAGATCTTCAAAGCTATAGTTCAGATTGAAAAAACCTTTAAAATCTGGATAGA
The DNA here is from genome assembly GCA_958450365.1 of Mesorhabditis belari. Lineage (NCBI taxonomy): Eukaryota > Metazoa > Nematoda > Chromadorea > Rhabditida > Rhabditidae > Mesorhabditis > Mesorhabditis belari. Next base: position 4,606 of record CAUEEP010000155.1, read on the forward strand.
ATTTAAGGTAAATAAAGTTTTATGCAAGCATCTCAGCCTTGAATAGCTGATAGATCGATTTCGTTTTGTTATGGCCTTTTGTTTTGCCCCCAAATGCAAACATTTTTTTGAAAATCTTCTTAAAACAACCAACTTTGTCAAGAAATATCTGTTTTCAAGGCTTTTCCCCCACTTATTTTCTCACTTTTTCCGTAAAAGTTGAGGAAAATCTCCGATTTTTTCCTATTGTGTATTGTGGTTTCGAAAGGAAAGGAAAAAGAAAGAAAAAGAGACAACATTTTCGATTTACGATCGTTCTTTTCTCTCTCATTTACACGAAATTTTTCAAAACAAAAAACTCAAGCAAATTTCGGAAGGAGGGGAAATTTTTGTGGGTTTTCTTGAATGGTATTTGTAACCTGTTAGCTCGAAACTTTCCTCAGAGATCTCCGACTCGCCCGCCAACCTTGGAATCACTTTTTTATTTTTATTTTTATTTTAAACTATTCAACTACACGATTTTCGAGTTAGCACAAATTATTTACTGCTTGACCTTGGATTGCACTTGCAAGTGTCAGCGCTGGCCACAGTTCAACCGAATAGTTAGCCGATCTTAAATCCGCTGACCTTGTTGAACTGTTTTCTCGAAACTTCTTCAAAAAACATTCCTGAGATTTCTTGCTCTGACCTCACTTGGATTTGCGATTCAACTCAGCGAAATTCTCGGTGAGAAAACTTTACTTAAAAGTACCCACTTATAGCAAAAAAAAAAGAAGTGAGAGATTGAACGCATTTGGTCAGACACACACATACACTTTTTCTCGGATATATAAAAAGAGAACACGCGCCGTGTGCTTGAGTCCGATCGAATCGGAACGAGCCCTTCTTGGATACTTTTTTTCTGAACAAAATCAAGACTATCTCTTTTTGATAGTTTTTTTTTGTGTTCACACCATCATTTTATCATTTCTTGAACGGCCTTTCAAGCAAAAGGAAGTATTTCTTGAGTTGGATCTTTTTTAAAATAGAGAAAAGCGATTATCTGCGAGTTGAGAGATTTGTTCGGCAGCTTTCCGATTTGTTCGGCAATTTTTCTATTGAATGTGGACAATGAGATGGATATTTATGCTGGTTTTGATTGCTGAGATGCATACAAAGGTTTGTCAATCTGTTTGTCAATCTGATTTTAGAAGTTTCACTCTTAAACTAAGCAAAGCAAAGCAATCACCACACAAAGTTATCACAAAGTTTACTCTTTAACATTGAATCGCAAAATCTGAGTTATAAAATGTAAACTTGAAATGTAAACTTGAATAACAAGTACACCTTTACTTTTACATCAATTCCTTTTTCGATTCATTTCTTTCAATGTAATTGTAAAATTGAAATTCTCAAGTGATTCCAAATCTTACCCTCAAAATTTTCGAGTTTAATTTGTAGTTTTCTACGTGGTTTTTATAAAAACATGCAGAATCAGTGAATCAAAATATATGACAAAACCAAACACCAAAAATTACGCTGTATGTTGTAGAGATTTTGTTCAAAAGTCATTTGATCAAAGGACCAAAAATCAGAATACTAATGATCTAATCAAAGAATGAGTAATTCTCTTTGAAAAATCAATTACCCTAAAGTTGCGAGTATAAGTTCTGTTTGGTTTTCGCATGCAAATTGACGGCTGTCTCCGGTGCGGTGTGTCGAGGGTTCGAACCCCGCTGCAGCATAACTTTTTTGCTTTTAAGAACAATAATAGAAGTAAATTTATTGAGGGTTATAGCAATTTTATGCTGTTATTTGTTGCTCCGGGCGTGGCTCGGCGCGTCCGCCCTGCTCCTCTCCGGTGCTCAGTCTTATGGATCCCTCCCTGGCCTCTTCATCCGGCCAAAGTCCACGTCGACGGTCGAAAGAGATGCTTTCCAGCGTCTTCTTCAACACTATCGTCTGGATGTATCCATGCACATAACAAATAGCAATGGTGATAGGCTGTCACCCTGTAGTATCCCGCGCTCCAAGAACAATAATAAAAGTTTATATAACAATAAAAATGTATAAAAACCCAACAAAAAGAAATTCAAAGCAATTAAAGCGAATGTAAATTAAGGCAGAACTTATACTCGAGACTTTAGGGTATTTAACTTGTAACATGGGCTGATTAAAGTCATAAACTCTGAGAAAACCAAAACTAAACCATTAACGACTAAATTTACTGATTATTTGTACAATTGAATAAGCAATTTAATTAATAATCTTAAATTTATCTAATCCTTTAGCTAATTCTTTTAGGAAACTTCTTTACTTGATGATGTTGAGCTGACAGTTGGAGATGTCATCTTGAGTGGATTGGATTTGGATGAGAACTCGAATCAGACAAGAACTCAAATCTCAACAACTGGGATAGCTATAAGCTCAACGTCAACAACATCGACAAGTGCTGCTACAACAGAAATCCCAACAACTTCAACTACAACAGAAAGAACAACAGAAACTGTCATACTCCATGAGAAGATTGAAGTAAAGAAAGAGAAAGGAGCTGAAGAATTTGTTGGACTAACAATGGCAACAAAAACTCCAACGACAACAACAGAAGCAACAACAACAGAAGCAACAACAACAGATGCAACAACAACAGAAGCAACAACAACCACAACTGAACCACCACCAATGACATTCCCAATCAATCCACACCCACCACTACCATCTGAAACAAAGTCAAACTCAAGTTTAGCTGAAGAAGTTGTTCAACTCGATGCATCAAAAGGAAAACAGGTATTTTAACGATCAACTAATTTGATTAACGTAACATTTTAACTATTGACTCTTATTAAAAACAAAACTTTTATATCTATATGCTTTATTCGTGGGGCGAATAGAAGCGAATCAGATAATCGAATCAGCGAATCAGATAATGTTATAACTGCATATAACATATTGCTACAATACTCTCACCGAAAAAAGAGAGAAAACTAAAGATAGTACAGTAAACTTCTTTAAACTTTTTGTATTCTGAAGGGAATTTTGGTTTTCAGATAATCAAGCACAAAAATGAGTCGACGGGTATCGCTTGGATTAGAATGAGTGACGTGGAAAGTGCTTTCAAAACTGAGAAAGGAGATGGAGTGAAGGAAATTGAAGGTTTGTGATATTGGAAGGTAATTGTAGAAGTTTAGTCTGGGTAAACGATATTTAATTTTTATATTCAGTAACTGTAGAAGGCAATAACTGTAGAAGTTTAGCTAAGCTTTTAACGATATTGAATTTTTATCTAAACCTCTCTATTCTGTTTATGAGTTGGTTTTGGTTCGAAGCAACTTCAAGAATCTACTAATCGCTCTACTTTAGCAAATACTCACTTTTTACTTCTCTTAAGAAATATTTTAACAAATTCTGGTAAAGTAAGTAAGTATTGTCTTTTTTTTTCTTTTCGTTTTCCCTCTTTGCTAACCTCGAAACGATTTGGTTGAGAGAATTTTTGAGGGAGAAAGCCCAGCGTTGCACTTGAGTGGATGCACTTTTCTCCCTCAAAATGTACATCCCAACAAATAACCTACTTCTTAAATCATTTGTGAAAAATGGGATGAAACCGGAAAATGAATTTGGCCAAAAAAAGGTGAAGTAGATTTTCATTTAGAAATGGAGGATCTCTGTCCAGATACGGTGAATGGGATCTCAAACGAGGCACGCTTGGCTGTAGTGGACTTTCACAATCGAATGAGGTAAGGAGAGAGGAGATTACAGGAATTGTACGATTGTACGCTTGTTAAGCATTCCTACTTTTAGGACACGACTTGCTAAAGGACAACAAAGAGATAAGCGCTCAATTTTTGCTCCTCCAGCCAAGGATCTCTTGAAAATGGTTTGTTTCATTCTTACAGTGAGATAGAACAAATTGGCTTAATAACTTAAAAACTAAATTACGAAAAGAAAATAATTTCGCGCGATTGTCCTAGCAAACAAAGAAAACTTTTAACTTTTAGATGTACGATTGTGATATCGAAGCTAATGCTCAATCTTGGGCTGATGCTTGCAAACACAGGTGAATCCAGCAAGCCAATTTCTCTAAACCCAAACTTTAGACACACCGACGCTTACACAAGAAGAAAACTGGATATTGGAGAAAATTTGGCTTGGATCCCAGGAAATAGAAGTGACACAGAACACGCTACTTTTGTGAGTACCATTCAGTGGTAATTGCCATTCGCTCTTCAGATCTACTATAGATGTCTGCCCGTCTGTCCAGACCTTTTCTCAGCCTTGTTTTCACCAATAAAACTTCTTTAGAAAACCTTAGAATATATTGTAGTTGTGCCATTTAAAATCCAAGATTAAAAAAAGAAAATTGGATGGCACTACGGTGGGCCGAACTAGGGCCGCGCGGTTGGCAGACAAGCGCGCTCCCGTCTAGGCCACATCAACGGATGTGGCCTAGACAGGCAAGCGCGTCCGGGTGACAGGCAAGCGCGCTCCTGTCTAGGCCACAGCAACAGATCTTCAAGGTCGCAAATAATCAAACAATAAACCATTTCAGTCGAGTTTCCTTTGGTGGCGTGAGGTGGAGAGCATCGGAATCGGAAATGATACGACTTTTTTGTACGATTTCTTGAAACAAGGATTAGGGCATTATACACAGGTAAGTTATTGATAAAATCATTTTTATAATCTTTAACTAGAACAAAACTAGAACAATCAAATTAATCAGTGTAAAGTTTTTGAAGAAAAAAGACTGTTTTAGATGGCTTGGCATGGATCTTTCCGATTGGGTTGCGGAATGAATCAGTGCAATGACTGGATGTATGTCGTGTGTCAGTACACACCAAGGTTGAAATCAAGAATCTTCTTTGCAAATCAAATTTACAGAGGTAATGGACCTGAGGGCAGAAAAATCTATACAATCGGTGATCCTTGTCAAAAAGATGATGATTGTCCGGGAAGAACGAAATGTCTTCAAGATGAAGCTCTTTGCGAAGTCCCTTCGCATACGATTAAGAGAAAAAGGAGATCAAATTTTAAATAGTTTATTCAATTATTTAATTTCATTTGTGTAAATAAAATGTTTTTGGTAAAAAGTACAGTTACAGAATAAAAAAACAACCAAAAATAGAACCAAAAAAGTTCAAGCATACAGTTAATGAAATCTCTTTGGTTTTAAGCATGTTTTTACATCGACAAACAGCTTTTCCAATTGTCCACCAACCCAAAAAGCTTCATAAAATGTTCATTATTCACACTTATCGCTTTAAATCCAAGATCGCAATCACATTTCCAACTATTATGACCTTTTGAGTCTGTTTGATAAGAATTTCGATCCTCGCAATCGTTTCTGTCCGAAATTAAAACAAGTTTGACTAAAAGTTGTTTAATATAAAGATTTTATCCAAAACATAAGGAATAGCATTTGTTTTGATCATTTGTTTTAATCATTTGTGCTTAAATCTTTCTCACCAGCACATGAAACTTTATTCCACTCGAATCCGGGAAAGCAGCCACATCTGTCATCCGTCCATCTGCCATGCTCCTCCAGAAAATTCATGAAAACGCATTCTGGATTTATTAAGGAATAGAATTGATGCCTACAATCAAGTGGATTCATTCCAAACTTCACTTTTTCCACAGTTGCATCAATATGCTTCTCTCGTGTTTTCGCAAATTCCATCAAGTCCGCATATTTCTAATCATTAGCGTACTCGTCAATATCATAAGCAGTTTTATTAAAAAAATTCTTGAAAAGTAACCAACTCTTTGAGTAAAGTGCTTACCTCACATTAATCGTTGTGAAATCGATAGGCTCGCAAAAGAAAGCTTCTTGATGAAGTTGATTGTTCACTGGGATCATTTGAATTGCATCACAATAGCATTTGAAATCTACAGAGGACATTGAGAAAAACAACTCTAAAATAAGGGTTTATAATAAGAACTTGTTCTTACCATTAAAGCTAATTGACCCTTTTTGGCCCTTAATGTAGTAGCTTTTAAAAACATAGAAATAAACAGTAAATTAGAGAAAGAACGGCTATGGTTTACCAAAAAAGTGCGACTGAATGAGCCAATTCAGTAGTTTAATACATAAAAATGTGGGTCATTTGATACATTTCTTCATCTAGCACCTCTTTCTATTAAATTTTATCTTATGCAAATAGTCTAAAGCAGTTAGAAGCTTGTAATTTCATTAAAAGTTTAACTGAAGGTGCGTAGATTGATCGATTGATTATCGAGAATTTTTCTAATAGTAAGAGAGGTTAAAAAACTTCAGTCATGGTTACAAATGGAGTCCTTATATCGACTCTATCTTAAAACTTATCCAGGATTGTGATAACTTTATAACTGCCAACTGTTATATTTTTTGTGATCATCTATTAAATTTCGATAGTCTCAGGGATGCTTGTTTTATTTCACATAACGTCAAAAATTTTAACCTATTAGAACATTTGGATCTTACGCAATAACAGTCGGGGGGCACTTTCTTCAAGTTATGTTTTGATATTGGGTTGGTGAATTGAAAACTGCGGGACTTTGAACTAAAATTTATTCAACATAAAACCATCAATTCATTCCAAATAATTTCCATTATTATTGACGACTTCTACCCATTTTACAGGCAATTTGCGGATTCCTCTTTCGTAGTAGGATCTTGGTTTGTGTGTGAGACAAGTGTGAGACTCAAAAATGGAGGACTGGAGATGTCCCAGTTTGAGCACTTTCTTCAAAAGAAACCCATTTTGGTGTCAATAGAAAAGTTGTAGAGAATCAAAAATCAGGCTTATAGCCAAATTTCTAAAAAGATACACTTAGTAGTTTCGCTTAAAATTCAAGCTTTGTGAAAATTCGTAAATTTCGCATTTCTTGAAAACCAGTTTTTGAATCGTTCTGAAAATTTGGATATAAGCTTGATTTTTGATTCTCTACAACTTTTCCATTGACACAAAAATGGGTTTCTTTTGAAGAAAGTGCTTAAACTGTCACATATGACAATAGCCCGCAGTTTTTCAATTC
>CAUEEP010000156.1:0-200991 GCA_958450365.1 Mesorhabditis belari
GGATTTGATAGCCTGTTAATCTTAGTGAATCTGGAAATGATTTCAGCCTGAGGCCAAATTCTTCGGGCGTTAAATTCTGAATTTAAATTTATAGTTATTTTAATAGCAAATATTATGCACCAGGATGTCAATAGAGAGTTTTAATTCTTATGGCAAAAATCTCATGGTGATAGTGTGTGAAAAATTGTGTAAGGCGTCAAGAAAACAAGAAATTTTCAAAAAAGTGTAAAAATTGCCTTAAAGAAAACATAGTTTAAATAATAACCGCCACCAATAGCGCCATTTAAAGTTTTTCTAAAATCTGTTTGAAAGGGCCTTTTTTGAAAACACACTGTAAGTCTGGCTCAAAAGCTTTAAAATTTTAGCTTAAAATGGTGAAAAATGATCGGAAAAGCTTATGAAACTTGATCGCAGCCAGTTCCAAACTCCCGCTACTAGTCAGTGTATGTATTACCCTCGTAAGGTTGATTGGATATCAAAATTACCAAGACAACTTCAAAGAGCAGAGCTTACTAGCAATTAATTTAGCTTTAGTCTGCCTTAACTCTAGCATGACAATTCCAAAGGCTAGTGAAAAAAATCATAGCCTCATAGACCAAATTTAACTTAATATTACTTAACTTAAGCAAAAAAGAACAAGTCTGTTAAAAAGGTTTAAAACAGAAGCTCAAAGAAGAAGCTAAACAGCTCAAATCAGCTCAAACTAAACAGCTCAAACAAACTATCAAATCCAACCTCTAAGCTGACTAGATTTAACATTTTTTTCAAATTTCATGGTGATGGTGAAAAATTTTCGTATATAAGGCGTCAAGAAAACAAAAAATTCTCAAAGAAAAGTGTAAAAATTGCCTTAAAGAAAACATAGTTTTGGCACAAGGAATGCCACCAATAGCCATTTAAAGTTTTTTTAAAATTGAGGTTGAAAAGGGGCCTTTTTTTGAGACACTGTAATTTGAAAAACTACCGAATCTTACTTTTAGATTTTGTTTGATTTCCTTTATTTATAATCTCATCCAATAAGGAATCAAACTGTGAATCGAATGAGAGCAAAATCAAGTAAATCAGATAAAATCTTAAGAAAAATTACAGTAATCTTATAAATTTGACATTTTTTTAGAAAACAAACTCGTAAAGAACAAATTTTAATTGCAAACTGAGTGACCAGGTGAATAGAAGGGTGGTGCACAATAATGAAAACTCGGTTTTTCGACTGTAACTCGACATCCAATTATTCAATTCCCTTAATTTAATATTTATATGAAATTTCAAGTTAATTTCTGCGCACAATTTCATTTTTTATTTCAGAAACACAGTGTTATGCTTTTTAAAAAGTACTTCGAAGTTCATCGGTACCAACCTCTTCACTGACGTTTTTTGGCAAGATTTGCACATATTTTGAAGAATTTCCCGCTTCATATTTACTCATTTTTACTTTTTATTAAGAAATAGCATTATCTGGAGCATTTTACATCAGAAGATTTTCAATAATTTCAAAATTTTGAGAGCCATTAGTTGAATCCCCTGAAAGCTGAGCTGAGCAGAGCAGCGATCTGTATAGTGACTCCTTTCATTTAAAATCATTCCTGATTTGCTGTCTTGCAAATTTAATGCATTTATTTTGTGATCTTTGTCTAAATTTAACTAAAAAGTAGAAAAACAACTAAATAAATTGATTGATTTGTTGAAAAGAACTATCGAAAACGATGATTCTGCCGAAAGGTTAGCACCTTTGAAATTGCTACACTGCTCAGCTTTTAGGGGATTCAACTAATAGCTCTCAAAATTTTGAAATTATTGAGAATCTTCTGATGTAAAATGCTCCAGATAATACTATTTCTTAATAAAAAGTAAAAATGAGTAAATATGAAGCGGGAAATTCTTCAAAATAAGTGCAAATCTTGCCAAAAACGATTCAGCCAAGAGGTTGGTACCGATGAACTTTGAAGTACTTTTTAAAAAGCGTAACACTGTGTTTCTGAAATAAAAATGAAATTGAGCGCAGAAATTAACTTGGAATTTCATATAAATATTAAATTAAGGGAATTGAATAATTGGATGTCGAGTTACAGTCGAAAAACCAAGTTTCCATAATTCCAGAAGCCCTTTAGCAAGATTAAAATCAAATAAGTGCATTACTGAAGCCTTGTAAACATATTAAAAAGCCAAAAAAGTGAAAAAACATTATTGTTTTCCCTTTTCTTTTGCTATCTTTTCAAATGCATTAATTTGAAAGATCTCACTAATATCGGTGCCGCACGCGGATGAATCAAATTAAATGCGAATCGCGTAGAGCGCTGAGAAATTGGCATGGTTTTAGAAAATCATATGAGGAAAATATGGCTTCCAGTGAATTTGGTAGCAATTTTATCGGGTTTTTTTGGAGAAAAACAATAAAGAGAATGAAGAAAAATAGGAGTATGTGGTGAGAAAAAAAGGCGGAAACCCTCTCGCAAATTCGGTTCTCTTTGAGAGAAAATGGGTTGTTTACGCTGACAATGGCTGTGACTTCTTGCGAAACATTTGAAAAGGAACAAAAGAAAACAAAGATCTTGGGAATGCTTGAAACAATGTTTTTTTAAAACTTTTATGATCAGATGATCAAATTTCCTATAGTTCAGAGATGATTCGGGGCCCATTCGGTTCCTATTCGGGTCCTTTACGGTTTCCATTCGGTTCCTATTCGGGTCCTTTACGGTTTCCATTCGGTTCCTATTCGGGTCCTTTACGGTTTCCATTCGGTTCCTATTCGGGTCCTTTACGGTTTCCATTCGGTTCCTATTCGGGGAACCGAATGGAAACCGAAAAGAACCTGAATGGGAACTAATGAGGAACCGAATAGGAACCGAATAGGAGCTGAATAGGAACCAAATAGGAACCAAATAGGAACCAAATAGGAAGCGAATGGGAACCAAATAGGAACCGATGAGGAACCGAATAGGAACCGAATAGGAACCAAATAGGAACCAAATAGGAACCAAATAGGAACCAAATAGGAAGCGAATGGAAACCAAATGGGAACCGATGAGGAACCGAATAGGAACCTAATAGGAGCCGAATAGGAACCGATGATGAACCGATGAGGAACCGAATTGGAACCGAATAGGAAGCGAATGGAAATCAACTGGGAAACGAATGAGCTGCTTTTCGTTCACGAAGCAAGTCTACTCTATTAGAGCTTCTTAAAAAATGGACAATTTAAAATGACATCATCTTTCCATCGTAAACTGAATTTTGATTTTATTTGATGAGGAATAAAAGTGTGAACTTTTTAGAAAATGCAACTAAAGTAGTTTTATTTTAACTCACAACTAGTAAAATGTTTTAAATTTTTAAGCTGGATACGGTAGGTAAAAGCATTCAGAAAACGGTTAATCAAATATATTATAAATCGGTTTCTTCATGGCAATTGAAAAAGCCCTCAGGAAACGGGCAATCAGTTGAAAGTTGAATCAGTTGAAGGCAATCAGTTGAAAGTGAAAGAAGGGTAAATTTTTAAATACATTAGTACATTTTGAAGTTAAGCCTGCATATTCTAAAAAAAACTCTATCATTTTAATCGTCTTAGTGATGAGATCTAAATCAATTTGACTTCAAAAAAGATTTGACGACCAAAAATTATCTTCACGAAGCAAAAAGTGTCTAGTCAAAATATTTTCTAAACACTCGGAGATTTTGATATCGAAACCAAATCAAAAATGAGAGCTATTTTTGAAAGGAATCTTTTTTTTTTCTCTTTGTGTGTAAAAAATGAAAAAACGGGGGAGAGATTTTTTTCTCAATGTTTTCTTCGTGTCAGTTCGTTGGAAAAAACGATGGTTGCCTTGGTAATGAATAAATTATCGCGGAGATGGGAAAGCGGGAAAGAAACGGGGAAAGTTGGCGCGAATGATTGGAAAAAGGACGGTGTTTAGAAAGTCTTTATATACTTTAGAAAGAGTTTATTTTGATTAATCATTAGCTACTGTTTTAAATGAGTATTTGTTCAACCTAAGGTATTTCAGACAGTTTTGGTTAGAGGAATGTAGAATTTCTATCAAAACTATAGCCAAATTTAAAGCAAAAGTTCCCCAGGGATTTGTGCATAATGATCCCTATAATGAAAGTGAAAAAGCTCAGTCCTTCACCGCTTAGAGCTTTCCAAAAAAGAAGCCTTTTATACCGAACGGGTTTGCCAGATGGAGAGCGATTATGGGACCACACAAACAACAACTCGCCAGTCATTTACTTTAGTCATTTACAGGATTTCTCTTTTACTTTGTAAATGGCCTCAAATAAAGATATTTAGCTGTAAATTTGTAACTAGGGGTTTTTGGGGTCAGGAAATCGATTGGCGCTATTTATTTTATCGAGTTACTAATTAGAACTCATGTTTATTTAAGTAGTGGTAGTGAAAGTAACGATATGTTATGGGATAGTAGTTGAAGCATGTGTAGCTTTTAAATCAAGAGTAAAATCAGTAGCTAACCCTCTTGTGAGGTCAGTAGCTTTTAAATCAAGAGATCAAGAATCAAGGCCAATAAACTAAGAGAGAACAGCAGGATGACTTTAAGATAATGAAAAAGAGCCAATGAAGAATGATTGGCTGATAAAAAAAGTTGTAAAAGACTTATTTCTAAAGCCCCGAACAATGCAGTTTATTGCCATTGACCTGGAAATTCTCTATGAGCTTTAATTTTTTGAAAATTGGGAAATCCCAGTCTAATTGGCATAAGTAAAACCGTATAAATTAAAATTCTTTCTAAAATTGTTTTTAGCTCAAACAAAAGTCTGTTTAATTCTCAAAAACAAGACTCAAATCCATAAAACGCAGGGAATATTGGCTGATGCAGAAGGCCCGTCTCTTTTCTTCTTCCACAAACCACAGACTGGCCTTTTGCCAATAGGATTCATGCAAAAAAAGAGTAAGGAAATGAGCGAGTAGCAGACAGAAAAATGCATTAGATGTGAAGCTAAATCGAAAAGAAAAAGGATGAGTGGATGAAAAAGGAAAAAAAAATGCAGAATGCAGAGGAAAACACGCGAGAAGCCCAATTTGCGCCCTTTCAACGCCAACGGGGAACCCCCTTTTCTAGAGAGATGCCCTGGGGGAACATCCCGGAAATTTCTTTAGATTTACTTAGGAAAAGAATTGCATTTTATCTTCTGAATCTTGCTTTTTGCAAGTAAACAAAAGTTTGACATTAAACTAGTTTGCTTAAAGTTAAAGTTAAAGAAGACATTAAAGTTCGAAAATGACTAAATGCTGAAAAATTAATGCTTCAGGAAAGTAGATATTTAATAAATGGCTTAGCTCAGTGCTTGAGTATTAAAATTTTACTTTGTTTAGCTTTGCAAAGCCAAGCTTTGCTTTACTATGCTTAGCTTTGCTTTGCTTTGCTTTGCTTAGCTTTGCTTTTCTTTGCTTTGCTTAGCTTTGCTTTTCTTAGCTTTGCTTTTCTTTGCTTTGCTTAGCTTTGCTTTGCTTAGCTTTGCTTAGCTTTGCTTTTCTTTGCTTTGCTTAGCTTTGCTTTACTTAGCTTTGCTTTACTTAGCTTTGCTTTGCTTAGCTTTGCTTTACTTAACAAATTGCTTAGTAAATTTGTGAGCAAACTGTGCTAAGCAAATTTGTGAAAGCTTTAAATCTTGACCCCTAGAAGTCTAGATTACAGCTTTCAATTTGAATTTACAATATTTTGAAAAATTATCTGTGGGTTTGTGTGTCTCTTATCACGATTTCGATCAAAAATGTAAGAATTTTGCAAATTTTGATTACTCTCCCCGTCTTTCACACTCGATTAGCCTTTTTTACTTGCTTTTAATGGCTCTTCTTTGTGTCTTTAACCTAAAATTTATAGAAAATCGTGGATACCCAATCTTGACGTAAACTTTTAAGCGAAATATCTCAAAATTTTCAAACCGTCATCCCCAAACGACATACACCATCGGAATCAGCGCAAAAAACTGAACAAGATGTGCTAGGTCTCTGCTCAAAACCAAGGTGTAAATCCAAAAGCATCCCTAGTAAGGGTAATCGAGTGTGGAAGACGGGGGGAGTGATCAGATTTTCAAAATTTACATTTTTGATATCAAATATGCAAATTTCTGAAAATGAATGAACCGACGGGAGTAAAATGAAAGAAAAGAGTGCTTTTGTATGCAAATTTTTAAGGTCAAGGCTAATTTTAGCAAACCGGATGCCAAAGCATAATTTTAGGATAATTTTAGCAAAGCAGTTCGTATAAACATGATTAGGCTGCAAAAAAAAGCATCGTTAGATTTTGATAGGGTTTAGATTTGATAAGATTTCTATAAGAAGTAGAAATTTTAGATCTTTTAGAAGAGATTCTATTAGTTAAACAGTCAATAAATCTTATAATAAGCGAACACTTTTCAAAGCTACCTTGAGAATGCAGCGTCATCGTTGGAAGAGCGATCGGCACCGTGGAGCTCTCTTTTCCTGAAACTTGTTCATAAAAGATAAAAGTGAGATTGAAAAACGATAGACATTGTTTTGATCTCGAGATTTAAGCGAGATTATTGAATGGATTGGAGAAGATACGAGAAAGTGTGATAGAGAGGAGGCAGTGGAATTTGACCGGAAAGAGGAGAGTCTATTTGCAAAGATCTTGAAGGATTTGATTGCTTTTTTTACATATAAGATTATAGTTAAAAGTTTATAGCGTTAAAGTTAAGGATTATAGTGTTTAAGGTCAACAAGCAGCTAAGAATTTGAGTGTTGAACATGGGTATTTGTAAGGTAATTGTCTTGGCCTATGGTTGAAGCTATTTCTCTTTCGGATACAAAGAAATTCAGATATTCAGAGAAAATGACGTCAAAAAAACCAGTCAAACTAAAAATTGATGATCTTTTCTTCAATTCCTTCCCCTGAAAGCCGGTAGTTAGATAAAAGCCTGGGTTTTCAACAATAACAAAGCTCCTGTCAGCTTGAGTTATGAATAGTGAGTAAAAAGCATATAAAAATATGAAAAGTAAAGACTTAGGCAAATTTAAAATTAAGATTTTAGCACATTTAACACACTGGCGACAATAGGAGTCATCGGTGGATCTCATAAGAAAATTGGTATACCTTAAAAGCTCTAATAGAAAAGCCTAAGCCTAAGCCCCTTCTAGGACTGTTGCGTAATCTAAGTTTACGCTCAAAGTAACCCTCATATCTAGCCCATACGCTCATACACGACGCTCCGTAATTACGTTTACTCTATCGGTTAAAAGGCGAAGTACCGTAAAAGCTCTAATAGAAGCACCCCCTATAGGAGCGTCTGTAGGACTTAAAAAAAGTACTGTAGCTAAAAACTAATATTTGATTCGTATTCCCCATCCCCAAAAACCTAGTATACAAATTTTCAACTTAATCAGCTCATAAATTGCCGTAAAAGCTCTAATCGAAGCACCCCCTATCGAAGCGTCATGTAGTCTAAGTTTACACTCAAAAAACCGCTCATATCTCGACACCAGTACCTTTGTCCATGCGCGCTTAGGTGTCAAATTAAAGTAAAAAGATAGGAGATTTTTCGAGATATAACACATATTTTTAGCATTAACCAGCGCTTAGAAAAAAAAGATTGAAAAGTGTGAAAACCGGGTGTTTTTCACCATTTTTCAATCACTTTTTCTAAGTGCTGGTTAGAGCTAAAAATACATATAATAACTCCAAAAATTCCCCTATCTTTCTACTTTAATTTAATACCTAAACCCGCAGAAACAAACGTACTGGTGTCGAGATATGAGCGTTTGTTCGAGAGTAAACTTAGACTATGCGACGCACCTAACAGGGGCTCTTCTATTAGAGTTTTTACGGCAATTTATGGACTGATTAAGTTGAAAATTTGTATACTAGGGTTTTCGGGGATGGGGAATACGAATCAAATATTAGTTTTTGGCTACAGTAACCCGGAATACTCGAAATAGGAGTTGGGGGATTATGAGAATTTCTCAACTTCGATATTCAAGAAACTTTTCTCCTTTTAAGATAAAAAAGTGTTCATTTTGATAAGAACAATGGATAATTTAGATAAAAATGCTTTAGATAGCTTGAATAATGATGCTACTAAGTAGCTAAATAATGTCTACAAAGTTTTCTTTTCTTTTCGACTCGAAACTAGAAACCAAGCTGTTGAATATTTCATCCCTACACCCTAAGCAAAAACGTTTTATATTTTAGAACCATAAATATTTGATTAAAGTCATAAAATACCTCAAAAACCTTTATCATCCCGAAGAATCTAGTCTCAATTTCTCTGTTTTTTAGCCCCGCCAAGTGAGTGACGCCAAGGGTTCACCCAAAAAGGAAAAAGATCGGTTTTGGCCTCCAAAAAAATCGCCAAAGTTCATTCTATTAAAAGAAAAACGATCCGAAACAGATCCATCTTTCACTTTTCTCAATGACACTATTGGATTTTTGATTTTAAAGAAAAATTCGAGCCAAAATCTGTGTCGACAATCTTTAGATCTTTTCCCGGTTTCCTTTGAGCGGTCAAGTGTCTTTTTGTTCATTCCTTTCCCTATTTGAACTTTGATTTTCGTTTTTGAATGAATGGAATTCAAGAAAAGAATTCAGTGATTAATGTAAATGGAATAGTGATTTAAAAAAGAGAACAAGTTTTCGTGGTTTAAGTCTGGCAAGAGATGTTTATTTAGTAGGGGTTCAAAAGCTCAAATCTAGGGAAAGCTGTAAGGACTTGGCTTTGGTGGATTGAATTGATCTAGCTTTATGGATAATCTAAAAACTTGCCTAGGATTGCACTTTCAATAATTTGTTGTCACGATAACACTCGTCACGATTTCACAAAAACTAAGCATCAGATTGGGATGAAACTTTGGCACAAAAAGGGCAACTCTCTACTGGTTATGCACAAAAAAATTCAGAAAATGTTATAGCTTATCTCTTTAGAAAATCGGAAATCAATGACGTGCCAAGTCATGCTCTTTTAAAATCACCACTTGCTTTGATTTTACAATTGCTCTTTTCTCTTGGGTATCACTGATTTAAGAACTGACCCAAAAATTGACTATTTTCAATCAAGCGGCTGCCCCTCAAAAACTGGGCATCAGATTGGAATGAAAATTTAGCGCAAAAAGGGCAACTCTGTACTTGTTATGAGGCAGAAATGTCAGAAGAAGTTATGGCTTAACTTTTTAGAAAATGGGAAAAAAGAAATATGCCAAGTCGTACTCACCAACTCAATAGATAACTTTTTGTTAGCACATTTTAAGTATTGTTTTCTTTGCACGATTAGCTTTTGAATTTCTCTTTTACCTTGATCTAAGCCTAAAGATGATAAAGGTTACTCCAAAAAGCTAAAAGCCAATCAAGTCAAGTCAAAAGACAGTCAAGCGGTCAAGCGTCAAGCGTATTTTCGGTCAAGCGACTGCGCCTCAAAAACTGGGCATCAGATTTGAATGAAAATTTAGCGCAAAAAGGGCAACTCTGTACTTGTTATGAGGAAGAAATATCAGAAAATGTTATAGCTTATCTTTTTAAAAAATCGGGAATCAGTAACGTGCCAAGTTATGCTCACCAACCCAATACAAATGGATACAATCAATCCTTGATATAATATAGTCAACTGAACAAGACAAAAAAGCAAAAAGGCCAAAAGAATCCTCCATAAATTGAGGATTGAATAAAGATCTCCAAAAAAATAATTCCTGATTTGATCACTAGGAAATTGTTTTCCAGGGAAAACCATTTCCGATCTGAAAATGATTGATCTCAACTCAAAACTGTTTGCATAATAAGTTTTGTTTCTAAAAACCAAAAAAACAAATCAAAAACGAACAACCTTAGACTATATTAGACTCTTAGACTCTTAGACTTATTTATTGAGAAATCTTAGACTCTTAGACTTATTGATTTCAGTCAAAAAGTTTCCGCCTTTTTTTCCATGTTTTGAACACAGCTGATTTGAGCATAAAAGTATTGAAATCAGCTTATCTCTTCGAATTTCTCTTGAAGTAAGCCGCTAAACTCTCATAAAAAGTGGGAAAAGCGGGTTCAGCCGGGAAAATTGTTTGTTTTCTCGATTTAAAATCCTCAAAATCAAAAATTTTAAAAACTAATCAAGATTTTTGATTAAGGTTTGCAGAAATTGTTGAATCAAAACGAGGAAAAACCTATAAAAATCATAAAGTCAAATTAGATTTTCGCAAAACTAAGCACTGTCATTTTATTCGTTCGAAAAACTAATCAAAGCTGATTTTTTATGAAAATAATCATTGCTTTGGACTGAAAAAAAGAAACAGAAACAGAAACAAAAATCGAAAAACAAAACCCAGCCAAATATCGTCATTTTTGAGCACGGCAGTGAAATTGACGAAACCAAAAATGACTAAACCATGAAGCTGATGATGATAAAGCAATTTTTGACCTTAGCAGTCTTATTCTTTGAGCTCGGTTGATCATTCGATTTGTGAAGTGAAAGAATTTGAGACGCTAGAATGTTTCCTTTGAATTCGAATTGGATACAAGGGACAATTTGCTACATATTAATTATACATGCGTCCGTCTCTCTACTTTGCTTACAAGCCGAATTGGACAGTTCACGTTCTATGATAGTTCATAAAGCACATAAGCTTTATGAGTTAAACTTTTTTACTTAAACATTTCAACACTTTTTAAAAGTTAAGAAGAATTTAGTAAAAAAAAGATAAGACTCAATAAAATAAACCATTTGCCTTTTTGATCGATTCACCGTTTCTAAAACGCTCAATGAAGATAGAGTCAAGTCACTAGCCAGATTGGCCAGGCTTCTGACTTTGCCTTGTCTGATTGCTAATGGCTTGACTCACAAAAGGTTCCTGGATCTGTTAATAGCCTGTCCTGAACCTGGTCCCGAACCTGAACCTGGTCCTGAACCTGAATCTGAACCTGACCTTGAACCTGACCTTGAACCTGAACCCGGCCCTGAACCTAAGCCTGAACCTGAGCTTGAACCTGGTCCTGAACCTGAACCCGGCCCTGAACCTGACCCTGGTTTTATAATTATACAGATTTTGGATATTTTAACTTTTCAAGATAAAAATACATGTATTAAAACTGAAACTCAAAAAAAATCTAGACAGATATCCAAAAAGTTGGCCACGTTCACTTATTGAAAAGAACAATCCGAACATAAGGATAACTGATTTAAACAAAAAGTAAAGTCGATCTAATTAGGGAAGTTCAATATAACAATTGATCACATTGCTAGAGTCGAGATCATTCCGGGAGAGGGGAACAGCCGCCTTTCCCCCTTACAACACATGCCCTTTTGCCCTTTGTTTCCCAAAATCACCATCATTTTCATGTGTTTCTCCATTTTTCTCCAACTTTTCCCTTCCAAGACTTTTTTCATTGGACAAATGATCCTTTTGGCTCAAAGCTCAATGTGAACAATTGTTCGCTGAGTGTTTAACCCCTCACGTCATTTTCTTCATTGAAATTGAATCAAAAATCTCTAGACTTTCAATTTTTGAACATATAATTGAACATTTAGTCATGGCTTATTTTTGAATTAAAGCTTTTAACTAATCGCCAAGCTGTGAATCACAAGAAAATGCAATGAAGTTTTAGGGAGAGTTTTTGTTATCATAATTTGAGTCACTGATACAACTTTTACGAGTGCTAACTCAAAATGAAAAAGAATTTGAAAAAGCTGAATCACTCAATATTATAAAGATTTAGATCAAGCTTCAAAATTAGCCAAAGTATTAGAAAAATCACCAAATTCTCAATCGCAGTTGACAAATTCAATAAGAGATTATGATGAGCTGAAGCAAAGAATCGAAGAATTCAACTATTAGGTTGGAAAGAAAGTTCTCGGAAAAGTTTGACTGGAATTTCTTAAAAACGAATCCACTAACTCAAGAACATTTTGTTTTATTATTTACAAGTCGACTCCAAGAAATGACTCATAAAAAATGAGTTCAGCTTTCCCTTAAAATTTTAGAGATTTTTCAAAAAATGATTATTTTCCGGCTTAAATTCAGCTCACTTTTTTCAGAAAAAAACGATTTCTTATGAGGTAAAGCTAGGATAAATGAGCAATACGCTCTATAATCTCTATTTTTGGTCAAAAATGTTTTACAGAGAAGCTGTATTTCAAAAAAATCATCTTTTGGTGTCATCTTCTTGGCACAGAGTGTTTGCTAAAATAGGTGATTCTGAAAAGTTAAAGCATTAGATTGCCTTAATCAAAATTTGCCTTAATCACAAATTTTCCCTATTTTAAGTACTTGATTTTAGGTTTTGAATGGGACTCATTGCCTATTCATTAACCCATTAAAACCTTGTCTAAAGGCTGGGCACTCAAAAAGTGACCAAGTCATTTCAGCTGAAGAAAGTTCTTTTGATCTCCGACTTTTTCTCCATTTCGTTCAATTTTTCTCCTTTCCCATGTGGTTCTCGATTTCTCGTGTTGTAAAGAAAAAAAAACACAAACGAACAATGAAGAACGGAAAATGAGAGAAACGAGTAATTAATTATCAAAAGATTTTTACCTCTTTTCTTCAGCACGCTCAACATTGCTTTTCACTGACGTTTAGAATCTGAAAAGAACAATTTAGAGAAAAGATTGAGGAAAAAATCTTCTCTATAGCGCTATTGAGAAGAATTTTCTAGGCTGACGCAAAAAAAATGGAAGAAAAAATGACTACTGATAAAATTAATCCCTTTATGAGCTTAAGGCTCAGAGTAATGTGAAGATCACAAAATCAAGAAGAGATTGTGCATTGTGTGAAACGAAAACGTTCTTGATACCAAAGAAAAGGTGTTAAGTTGATGAAAAGTTTTGGAATCAACAGTGAAAATTGTTCAATTTTCGAGCTTTTAAAGTCAATTTGGGTTCACTCCCAAGCAGATTCGGGAGAGTGAAAACGTGTTTTTCGTAAAAAAACTATAAAAACCTCTACGAAGAAATTGGCTGAATGAATTTCTATGAAAATTTGGCTATATACGAAACATTTTGTGCTCTACCTTTTATCCATAAACACCAAGATAGGTTTCCTTAGATAAAATGCCTGAATCGCATCATCGAACCGTCCCTTTTTTGATTTTTTGACTACCCGACTTTACGCTCCCAAAAAGATGCAGACTTAAGACATTTTAAACCCGTTTTAATGTTATTTTGCAGAAAAATAATTGGTCTTTTTAATAAAATAAACCGCAGTTCAATTGGTTCATTTTTTGGCTTTAAACAGAAGTACGAAAATGAACGAAAAACTGAACAACCTAATAACTAAATATTTAACATGCTTGTCAAAAATTTTTTCATATTGTTTAACACCAATATTCAAATAGATACCGTATTTTTCCTAATAGTAGTGCACCCTAAGCGTCGCCTGAATTAGCACGAAAACTCGAGAACCGCTCATCAGAACCTATTGATGTGGGGTCGGAAAATGTGGCTGACGATGAGATCTAGTGGGGGATTTGAGTGTTGAGCTTCTGCAAAAGCTTGGAAACCGTAAAATAGTCACCAACTCGGCTCGCCGGGCTTCACTACTATTAGAGAAAATACGGTATATTTTATTTAAGAAACTCTAAAATTCATTTACCATTTACTAGAATTTTAATATGTAATAAGATCTTATACTTGATCATAATTTAGATCATTTTGGTTTTTAACTATCAACCAGTTAATACAGCCACATTTTCCACATCGATAGTGTAGTGTTAAAAGCTAGTTTATATGATAGAAATGCTTAAAGATGAAGATAACATCATAACCATTCAAATAATTAAATCAAAAAAGCAGAATCATTTCTGAAAACTGAAAACTCTTTGAAATAGAATGAAACTGCTTTGCAGAATTAAAGCTGAGTTCTCCTTTGAATTGGTTACTTCAAAATCTCAATCGGGGTTTGGTGAAACCTCGCCAGTAAACCTTCAAAAGATTCCCAAACAAATAAAGTATTAACTTTTCTAATCCTTTCCAAACGATCCTTTTCATTTTTCGATAAGAACGCTCTCAAATTCTCTCCACAAATTTGCCCGTTTGCTTTCGCAAGCATCTCGATTTTTCGGTCACGTGGAGAGAAAATTTTTTCAATTTCTCATTCTTATAACTTTAAATTATACATAAACTAAAAACTATAGCTGCTTAAGATAAATTGTTTGTAGTAGTAATTACAGCCTTACCGTAAGGTTCATTCTGTATTTGTCTCTTCACATTGATGACATTACCGACTTTCAATGGCCTCTTAAAGCACATGGCAAAGTCTGAAACAACGATATACTATTAAAACTCAAAAATTACCGCGTCTATTGATTTGTGATAATGAATTTACAGATTGGCATTGAGTGATGAATACGGTAGATTTCGAAAGGAGAAGGATCATTTTAGAGAACGAAGATTCGGGGACTTTGCTTCTAAATATAGACAGTTTTTAGTTTGACTTTGATCTCATGTTTATATCTTATTATCAGAATCAACTCAATTGATACTCAACGGGTGACTTCAGCTTTTTAAATTCACCAAAAAAAAATCGTTGAAATTGTTTCCATCATCAATTTCCACATTCAACTTGTTTCAAATTGGCGAAGATTTTCTTAAATGCCGAAAGTTTCTTCTAATTAAGATCATTAAGATCATTAAGTTCATTAAGATCCAATATTTCTATCACGTCCAACTTGTGAAATGATCCTCGCAGATGAAAGAGCTGAAACCGACAAAGATTCTCATTAATCATTGAAATCATAAAAAGATGAGATCGTGATAAACTTTTGGCAAGCGTTTGACATCAACAAATATGTTGCCTGCTTTCATTTTAGAAGTGCATAATGAAATTCGGGCCTGGCCAAGCAAAGCCAAGGTTTAAGCCAATCCAGACTTGACCTCATGACCGATTTGCATCTTGAAACAATACAAAGCTTTTATTCAAACATAGTCGCTGCTTTATTCACGGAATTGCTAATCATTTGAAAAAGATTCTTCAACCTGAAAACTTTCTCTTTATTTTTACCATAAAGATAGACAGACTGAATAAATTATGGCAAGATTACGGTAGTTGCAGGCGCTTTTCTCGAAAGCCCGGACAAAAACTAAACACGGCATCGGATTCTTCAGGCATTTGCATCTCATTGCCGTTTAAAAGTCTCAAACCCTCTTTGGAACGTTCCCTTGTGAGTTCTTTGTTATAACGTATATTCATGGAGGAGTCCTCCATGAATATACATGTCTCCTCCTCCCCATTTGGCTCCATTTCTATAATTCATTTGAAAAACCCAAAAAAGATTGGGAACTTTCTGGAAAATGAAAAATCTAGTCACTAATTACATAACTATGGACTTTGTCTTTAAGCCGACTTTGTCTTTAAGCCGACTTTGTCTTTAAGCCGACTTTATCTTTGAGCTGGTCTTTGCCTTTGAGCAGACTTTATCTTTGAGCTGGTCTTTGCCTTTGAGCCGACTTTGTCGTTGAGATGGTCTTTGCCTTTGAGCAGACTTTGTCGTCGAGCTGGTCTTTGTCTTTGAGCAGACTTTATCTTTGAGTTGAGGAGACTTTGTCTTTGAGCAGTTGGTCCACTCCTAAAAGCAAATGTGTTAAAGATCAAGCTTTCTGAAGCCTCGTTAAATATTGTCTTTGATCGGAAAAACTCGGTGGAAAAATGCTTATCAATATAAAGAAATGCTATTCTAGTCCTTCTTTGGCAATAGACAGTTTCTCCAAAATCAATTCGATGATTCACATAAAACAAAATTCTTTCTCCATTCAATTTTATGCTGCAACCGTAATGAAAAGACTTATCCAGCTTTGGCAAAAAAATCTAAAAGAAAATAAAGGAAACTTTCAGATTGAATTTTAGTTGCACCTGCTTTCTACAATCACCATAAAGCACTTGTGTTTTATCGATTTTTTCAAATCTTCAAAACAGAGTTCATGCCCACTTTTTTTGAAAAATTCCACCTGTCCACCAAATTTGAGCAACAGTGCATGGAAATTTCACTTTTCGTAAAATAAAATGGAATCCCACTTGATTGGAGCCGATCCAATCCCGTATCGATCCGAAATAGCGCTGATTTTCTTACTCTTTGCTGCGATTACAATAGCTTTTATGATCTTTGTCGCATATAAAAGCACACCGAAAGTAATGATCGGCTATCGGGTTCATATTTTTGATAGTCTGGTGAGTGAAGTTGCGAGCATCGTAGTTTGAGTGTGTTCCTTTCGAGTAAATGCTCGAGTAAAATTCGCATAAGTAACTTTTACTCGATTAATCGACTTTTTTCGGTCGAGTAACTACGAGTAATCCTCTTTACACGCCTAGTAAATTGAATATCTTTACATTTGAAGGGAATTTTCCATTAAAGCAGTTCAACGGCTGAATCTCTTTAAAAGGATTCGTATATAAGCCGGCGTTCGTGATTTTTTGCGCCAATTTTTTGGGAGTTCGAGAAATGCTACCTTTTTTTGTGCAACGGCCCATCAGCGCACCTTTTTTTCGCGTTTTAAGAGCTCTAACAAGCTAAGATTACCAATTTCTATTCCAAAAGGTGCTTTCCTGGGTAATTTTAGGGAGTAAAACCCAAATTTTGACATATCAGAGCTTGTGGAAGCAAACGGACGGAGTTAGGCATGGGGAAAGTTTTCTGTAATTTGGGCTACCCATTTTATCTTTTAAATTGATTCCACAAGCTTTGGTATGTCAAAATTTGGGCTTTACTCCCTAAAATTACCCAGAAAAGCATCTTTTGGAATAGAAATTGGTAATCTTAGCTTTTTAGAGCTCCTAAAACGCGAAAAAAAGGTGCGCTAATGGGCCGGATGCGCAAAAAAGATAGCTTCCAATTTTTTGCAATAATTTTCGCTAAAAGTACGATAATTCTTCCCAAATGTGCGTTTTAAAAAACGCATGACTCGCGAGGAACACACTCTAATCGTAGTTAAGAGTGTTCCAATTGAGATAAAAAGGCCAGAGTCCGGTTTGACAACGGTGAGGTCAGGACCAGGCTCAGGTTCGGGACCAGGTTCAGGGCCAGGTTCAGGTTCAGAGCCAGGTTCAGGGCCAGGGTCAGGTTCAAGACCAGGTTCAGGACAGGCTATTAACAGGTCCAGGAACTTTTTTGCGGGTCAAGCCATAAGCAATAATACAAGACAAAGGCAGAAGCCTGGCCAATCAAGCTAGTGACTTGACTCTGGTGTAAAAAGCCTTTGGAACTATGTACCTGATCGTGGCTGCTTACCCAAACATTTAGCTGACAGATAAACGCAGGAAAGCGGAAAACAAGGAACTTCTCAAGGCTTAACAAAGTAGCATCAATAACCTTTTTTGCAGGTTGCTGCCGGATTATTCAGTTTTGCATATTCAATTCTGTATACCGCTTATATATTCACTAAACCGGGTAGTGAGAAATTTTATTTTCTTTCAATTTCTC
This sequence comes from Mesorhabditis belari, assembly GCA_958450365.1. Classification (NCBI taxonomy): domain Eukaryota; kingdom Metazoa; phylum Nematoda; class Chromadorea; order Rhabditida; family Rhabditidae; genus Mesorhabditis; species Mesorhabditis belari. The sequence continues at coordinate 17,355 of CAUEEP010000156.1, forward strand.
TGGCTTGCCTTCAAGATTCAGCGATTCCAATCAAAATTTTATTGGTACGTGCCTTTTGATTGAAACTTTACGCCTTTTATGTCCTTGCAGCTCAGTTACTACTTGGCCGAAGCGAATTCATTACGAGCAATCATTCTCTGTTTCAAATTTCGTTTCGAAATGGTCGTTTATGGAAAGATTAAGCGTTTGTATCTACGATATCACAAATATTTCTTCTATCCAGCAATTGTGATGCCATTTCCCGTCGTGGCCTTCATCGTTTGCAGAACCTGTGCACTGGGTGGATTCATTGTGGTTTTGGTGAGTGTTTAGAAGTTGGTAAAAAGCTGGTTAAACTTTGAAAAGATGCTGCAATATGGTAGATTTCCTAGAACTCTTTAGAAAACAATTTTAGTGATAAGAAAATAAACTTGCCTTTCTTTTGACTCAAGATCAAGATCACATCTTCAGAATATCACATCAACGCTTGTTCCAAGCGGCAAATTCTCTGTCGAACCGATCACCATTCAACTTGAACTGATTGATCTAATTCTTGGCGGCTTTGTCCTTTATGGTGCGACGATGCTTTTCACTTTTTATACTCTTTTCACATATCATCTTTTGTTTTCAAATCATAAAGTGGTCACTCAATTGTCTCCAGGATTGCTCAAAGCGCAGAGGGCGGCTTTTATGCGACTAGTATGTCAGGTTAGCAGTTACTGGTAACTTTAAAATAAGACCAACCTACCATAAATATTCTAATAAAACATCACCCTCATAATGGCGGGTGTAGTCTAACTTTGAACGTTCCGTTCTCCGCACTGCTTTAAACTACAGGATGCGCTTGGATGTCAAATCATAGCTCTGGAAATCTAGTACTTTTTGATACAAAAAGTGTAGTTAGGAGAAATCTAGCGACTGAGAAAAAAAATGATTTCCTAGAAAGAAGTTAGACTGCCCGATTATATAAGGAGATGGCGTTCTATTAGAATCTTTACGGTAATTGTAAGCCTTATCTTTACTCAGCGATATCAGCTAGTTAGGTTAATGTTTTGTTTCGATCGATCTATCTTCCAATCTGTAAACAATACTGGACCAGAACTAAGCTAGAAGAGCTAGGTTAGAAGAGCTAGGCTAGAAGAGCTAGACTAGAAGAGCTAGGTTAGAAGAGCTAGGTTAGAAGAGCTAGACTAGAAGAGCTAGGCTAACAGCCAGCCTTAGGTCTGGCTTTTGGTACTTTGATGGATCAGATCAGTACCATTAAGCCAAGCTTATGCAAAGTAATCGAATCTATAACCCAATTTCTATACAATTACTAACAAACATTGATATTCAATCACCAAATTAGGCTTTATGCACTCTCCTCCCTGGCCTACTACCATCACTCCTTGGCTACATTTGCTACTTCAACAATTCTTCCGTAGCTTTCTTTGGTATTCGATTATCAAAGCTTAAACCTAAGCCCAACTTTTAGCTTTCAACACGTTATGCTGGGGACCGTTGATGGGTTTCGGTTTCCTCTATCCATTTGTCGTTTTGCTTACGATGAAACCCTATTCGATTTACACGAAACAGCTATTGTTGGAGAAATTTCGCCTCAAAAAGAAGCCTCCCCCTGCAAAAATTGGCTCGATCACTTGGGTTAGTCCGTTCAATGCAACGAATAAGTTTCAACGAAAGAATATACAAATGTTTGATTCACACTTGGAGAAATAAATGAATGCCTCAAGATTATCAAATTTTGTTCTACCTCTGTTTTCTGCAAGTAACTATTCTGTGAAACGTTGTACTTTACTTCTGAGTCAGCTCAATCAATCGAATAATGAATCTAGAAGCTGGCTCAGCAAATTAAACAGCTACTGTGATCTAAATCAAGCTGTGAAAGACAAAAGACAAAGTTTAACATTTGATAATCATTATAGTTTTTTCAGAGGGGCATTTTCAAATAATGCCATTTTCAAATAATCATTTAACGAATCAAATCAAATAATCTAACAGCTAACGAATGAAATAATTAAATAAAGTTTTGTTATCTTTACCTTTTATGGCAACAAATCACCACAAACTTTAAAAAAGAAGAAGAAACCGGAGAGGGCCGAACCAGGAAATCTTGGACCACGAGCTCAGGCTTCGAACCACTCATCCACTCAACCAATTGGCTGAGCGTGAGAGTCCTCTTTAAAGCTTGCCAATCCCCAAAAATGTTTAACTTTAAAGAGAAAACCGACGGAAGGGCCGATCCAGGAAACCTCGGACCACGAGCTCTGGCTCCTAAACACTCGGCCACTCCGTTACCGATCGGACACGTGGGAGAGTCCCCTTCACCGTGCCAACTTCCAAAAATGTTTAATTTTAATCTAAAAACTTTGAAACCTTATAAGATTTCAGTTATTTTTAGCATTTAGCAGCTAAAAACTTCAGTAACTTCTTATTTTGTGATGTTTTTTACCCCCCTGTAATTTTCAAGTCAATTTGAGATGGCGAGTAATGAGTAGCCTTCTAAAACGTAATCCTATTACGTCAAAAACATCAACTGTATCAAGCGAGAACGAAATTTTGATGAAATTCTTTTATATGTATAAAAATATATCACATTTGAGCATCTTGGTCACTTACTGGAAATGGGAAATGTTTGAAAAAAGCTACAAATCAAAATATTGGATTGGTCAAAAAGCTACAGATCATTGAGGAAAAAACTATGCTTTTGTTGAGCTCATCGGTTGTTCGTAGCCTCGAATCACTTCATCTTGGCGAACCATTTCAGAGCTAAATTTTTGGCAAGATTCAATAAAGTTGATATTGATAGCTTGGGAGGATATCAACGACTCAAAAGAATTTTGAATTGACATAACTTACCCTCTCCTTTTCCTTCTTTTCCCACCACAAAGCGATAGGAGACAACAAATTACGAGAAGAGCCGCTCCAACACACATTGATACCAAAGCTTTCCCAATTTGACAACCACCTAGAAGTTTAAAGAATGAAAACGTCTATTGAAATCCGAGGCCTTATTTACCTCAAATCAGAACGATTCAATCCGAATCTTTGTTTTTGAGACCAATTCGACAAAAACCCAATCCCAACTTTATCTACGCTCTCAGATTGTATAAATGGAAGACAAGATCTCGATGAAGACGTATCAAACGGTGAATGCTTTAAAAGCTGCTTTGAAACGAGCCTGGGATGAAATAACTGTTCAAGAGTGCGCCACCATTGTGAGGAACTTCCCAAAGCGTTTAAAGAGGTATATCGAAGCGGATGGTGGAAATTTCGAGCATTTTTTATAAGTTATTTGTTGTTATGATTTGAATAAAGAAATTGTTATCAATTTTTGACTTTTTTAAGCTAGTTTTTAAGTCTTTAACTATCTTAAGAAGAGGCTCCAAACTTTTGCCGCACTCTGTATAATTTTGTACATTTTGTTTACTGACTCAAAAACTGTATTCTATTTTGTGCCTTTTTTACGTCGAAGTACTGTAGTTTGTGGTTTTAAAAAAGGAAATTTGGTTGAAAATTCATTTTGATTTAATTCTAGCAGATTTTTAGTGATTAGTAGAGTTATTGAGTGTTGATTTTCTTTTATGTTTTCTTGGCAGTTAATAGTTTTAGTTAGCTGCTCTAGTTATTTTTTTAGATATGAGCAATCACGGGTCGACGGAGCAACGTACTAGCACTCAAGGCGTTCGAGGATCGTTTGAAAATCACTGCCAAGCTCAAGCCAAAGTCGACGCTACCGCCTTTAACAAAAAAAGGCTTAGCAGTTCAATTCGAATTCAACATCGGATTGCTGCGTTGATTGAAGATGGATCCTAGACGTCGCTGGCTTGAAGGCGATCAACGAGAGTAACACGCTGTTGGTGGTTGCGGAGACGAACTCAAGAACTTTCGAGACAACCGATGCGGCGGAGATGATGAAAATGCTGGTGCAGAACGGCGCAGATGGCTCGTCCAAACTCGCTAACAACTTACTAACAATGAACCTAACCTAGCCAAATGCACAAAATAAAGAAAAGTTGATTCCAGAGAGGGGATTGAACCTTCGACCTTTTGCTTACCGTGTAATTGCTCTGCCACTGAGCTATTTGGACTCTTACTTTGCCAAGTGAAAGAAGGAGATGCAAGGAAGGAAGAAAGGAAGAAAGAGAAGAAAATGCAATAAAAGCTGAGATCTTATCTCAACGAGGAATTCAGATGAATGTGAATAACCGTATCTAACCCTAATCCTATCTAAATTCTCCTGATTTCAGAATCTAATCTTCTGAAAAAGAACTCTAACACTATCTAAAGCCATCTACAAATTTACCAGGGTTAAATCGATCAGCTTTTTCTCCACAAGCGTCTCTCACTTGTCGATTGTCCCAGCCAAACGGGTAAAGCACACCAGCTATTGAGAGTAAAATTGCTAAACTTTTTGTTTTAAGTTCTAAAAGTTTTTCTTTCACCTGCTACTATTTGAAAGAAGCCAACAATTGGAGCTGTTCCATGAGTGATCACGTCGCGAAGGCACATCGAGGGAAGGAGAAGAAAGACTGAAAGAAAGAGAAAGTAGTATTGAAAATGAATACAATAACCTATTTTATTAATCTTTTGAGGAATTCAGTTGTTCTTTAGCTTTATTCAACTCACCAAGCATAAGTGACAGAGCAGCGCCGGCGAAAGAAGCTACAGCCGACAATTGCCAGTACAATGAAGGCATTGCCGCGAAAGATTCATAGATTCCACACTCTGCTATTAATAACACTTTCCTGGCTTGCTGAATTGATTGATTATTGATTAATTTTTACAAAAACTTTATCAAATATCGGATAATTGCATCTCTTATAGATTCCGAAGTAGGCCGGCATATGACGATTCTCAACCACAACCTGACCGATCAACCATTCGGGTGAAAGAACCGAGCCTGAAGTGTTCAAGATAATTTTATGATTCAATTTCAACTAGGAATCAAATTCTAATCAAATACAGTGTTTAGGCAAATTGTTTTAACCAAATTAGGTCTAATGATATTAGGTATATGCATAAGAAATGCGGATTTCAACGTTTCCATAAATTCCCAACAATAGAAACCTGATATCGATGAATGTTATAAACTATTTGAAAGTTGTAAATCTTCTCTACAAAATAGGCTAAAACGTGTTTCAATTGTTTTGATCATCTCTTAAACACATCAAGTACCAGAGCTGGTCCTCTAGGATAAGCCATAGCTGGCCATTCCGGTAATTTGGTTCAGGAGCAGCTCTACTCAATAGTACTCAAGATTCCTGATCTTTCTCACCGAATAGGAAGCTCGATATGGTAAGATTCTGAGCATGAATCTATAAATAGAATACTATAGTATCCCCAAGAATTTCTAAATTGTGTTTTCATGTGCAAAAGTTAATTCTAAAAGACTAGAGGACTAACCGACCATCTCTCTAGCGCATCAGCTATTAGGTACTCTATCTAAATTTCTGTAAATGCATTCCCGTTAGACTGTTTTAATGAATTGATACGTAGTTATTCTTCTTTTTAAATCTTCAATTTTGGGAAGCTAACTCTATTTTGACCACACTAAACTTGTTCCTAAAGTGACTCGATTCCTTTTTTTGGTCACTCGCATTTCGCCCTCGAAATTTCTTCAATGGTTCGATCAATTGAACACGTTTTAGCCTATTTTGTAGAGGAGATTTACAACTTTCAAATAGTTTATAACATTCATCGATATCAGGTTTCTATCGTTGGGAATTTATGAAAATGTTGAAATTCGCATTTCTTATGCATTCTTATGTATAATATAATTTTTGATGAAGTTTTAGGTAGAAATGGATACCTGCAAGCGATTTTTCGACCCCAAAAAGAATAGCTTCTTTTTGTAACATTTAAAAAGCAAAGAAAATCTTTGTGTAAATGACTGGCCAAGTCTTCTCACAGCTCAATATCTTCTTTTCGTATCATTTACAATGCAAAAATCCCTATTTTAAAAATCGAGGTGTTTTTGAAGGAACCCGTGAGCAAAAGATGATGTTAGCTTCATAGCTCAACTCACTATTCACTACACCATCTCGCTTCTGTTCAAAATAGGCGAGAAGCCTCTTTTAATCCCTAGATGACTAAATTTGCACCACGTTTTTCCCAAAAATCATTGCCCATTCGCAAAAACTAAAAGCGCTATCATACTCGCCGTGCTCGACTTGTGTTTGCACCTCAAAATCTCACAGTCATTTCTGACCATTCCCTTGTGAGTCCTGCCGCTTTCTGGACGCCACTATGCCCAAATTTCTGGGACCAATTCCCGCTTCAAATTTGGCTGTATTTTTGTCAAAAATTCAGCATCCCGCCAAATCAAAACTAGCTGAAATACTCAAGACTTTGATGCACGATAACGCGAGTATCCATGCGTGTTGCTTCACAAGATGCATGAATCGACACTCTCGCTTGCAGCCCCGACTTGAACCCGAATCAGAATGTGTGGGGGACACTCGTTCGAGATGTCTGCAAGGGAAACAAGCAATATTCAAGCATGAATGTACTCGAGAAAGCCATTCAAGAAGTCTGCAACCGACTTCAGCCAACGGCGCTCCAAAACTACTTCGATACCGAGACGTCTTTTTCAAGTTGGACTAAAGCAAGGAGGACCCACACATTATTGATTTATTTGGTTTGTGTTATTATTTATTACTGAATTTATTAAAACAAGGTGCGTCTATAATTTTTTTGACAGAGTGTATCGGAACCGTATTGGAACCGGATTCGATCAAAATAGGAACCGTATTGGAACCGTATTGGAACCGTATCGGAACCGTATTAGATCAAAATAGGAACCGCATGGAACTGTATTGGAACCGTATTGGAACCGTATCCGAACCGTATCCGAACCGTATTGGAACCGTATTAGATCAGAATAGGAACCGTATTGGAACCGTATTAGATCAAAATAGGAACCGTATTGGAACCGTATCCGAACCGTATCCGAACCGTATTAGATCAGAATAGGAACCGTATTGGAACCGTATTAGATCAAAATACGAATCGTATTGGAACCGTATTGGAACCGTATTCGATCAAAATAGGAACCGTATTGGACTGATCATCTTCGGGAGTGACAAACTGACCTAAAAGCCCGATTTCGTTTTTTAATACCTTTTTAAAGGTATTAAAAAAGGTAATAAAATTGGGTTTACCATACCATGTAGACAATATTATTGATAAACCGATTTACTTTAGTCATTTCTACATAAACGTCATTAAAAATTATATTACTACACCAATTTGGTTTTAGCGAGAATCGATTTCAATTCAAACCCCTTCTTTACAGTTGAAGAATTTTGGGAGTCTCTCAATTTGAAGAAGCAGTTGGAAAGGTTAAAATATCAAGTAAAGATTCAGCTTATTTTGGTTCTTCAGCTTATTTTGGTGAGTATTGTGACTTTTCGAAGCCTTACCGATAATCAAAGCCGTTGCAATGAGGCTGAGCATAGTCCAAAAGTGGCCAATGCATGTTAGACCGGAGGCCATTTCGAAAAAAAATCTTACATCACGTCATGATTCGTTGATCAGATAATATAAAAATATAGTTTTTCGATAATCTGAAATCATTTTGTTCAAGTTTTTCCACAAGAAGTGAATAAAAAATTTACAAATCGCCCAAATCAAACTAGAAAATCTTAAAATTTCCTTTTCCAAACGTTTATTGAAAAAACTTTTCACGAAACTTTAAAAAGAAACTTTAAAATTAAACTTTTAAGTTTAATTTTCTAGATAATGAATACAAAATAAGATTTAAATAGTTAGAAAGAATAGAATTTTAAAGAATAGAAAGGGGAGTGGGACAAATGCGACCTTTTTTTTGCGCACCCGGACATTTGTGCACCCGGACATTTGCGTACCCGGACATTTGCGTACCCGGACATTTGCGTACCCGGACATTTGCGCACCCGGACATTTGCGCACCGGACATTTGCGCACCTTTTTTTCCGCACCTTGCCCATTAGGGCACCTTTTTTCGCGTTTTAAAAAAGCTCTAAAAGCTAATATTAACCAATTTCTATTCTAAATGTTGTTTTTCTAGGTAATTTTAGGGCGTAGAATTCAAATTTTGACATAACAGAGCGTGTGGAATCAATTTGAAAGGCAAAACGGTTAGATCAAATTAAATTGTCGATCTTTCTCTTTGTATAACTCCGTCCGTTTGTTTCCACACGCTCTGTTATGTCAAAATTTGAATTCTACGCCCTAAAATTACCTAGAAAAACAACTTTTGGAATAGAAATTGGTTAATATTAGCTTTTTAGAGCTTTTTTAAAACGCAAAAAAGGTGCGCTAGTGGGCAAGGTGCGGAAAAAAAGGTGCGCAAATGTCCGGTGCGCAAAAAAAAGGTAGCATTTGTCCCACTCCCATAGAAAGAGATTTTAGAGAAAGTTTTCTTATGTGAAGAAAGTTTTGATCATTCAAGCGTGAAACGTAACTAGATTTTGGAGAAGAGTGAATATCTTTTCTAGAAATGAATAAACAATCCTTGGTCTCTCAATTTTCACCAATGTCGAAAGAAAAACCTTTCAAACGAGAACAAAAAAGTCGTCAGGTCAACAAAAAAGAAAAGAAACGTTTACTTTCAGTGAAAAGAACACTCAACGCAATTGTTTTTTCAAAAACGAAGCATTAACTTAAGGCAAAAGCTTCAAAAAAAACTAAACTATAAAGAAATTTATTAAAAATTTGTGTTTTCGAGATGGTTTACAAGATCTTCTGCCAATTTTACTATTTCCCAGCGCTAAACAAAACACCAACGTGCTTAGGGCCATAAAACAGCTGGTTCTTATTGCCTTTGAACATATGTTTTGAAAGAAAAAAGAATGTAATTCATGAAAATTCTACTCAAAGTAGTCAGACATTAAAATGTTAAATGCCATTTAATCGGAAAAAGATTCTCTTGAAGAAATGGTCTAGAAACTGGTATAAAGTAATATTTTAGAAAGTTGAATCATCTGCAAGAATCAAAAATGTCTTCAGAAGTCTTCAAAAGTTAGTGTAATTTTTGAGATATCTAGTCAAAGATTGATTCTCATAAAGCAAAAGGAATTAGAATTGTTCTAAAGATGATTTTAAGAGCAAAATAAGGGCAAAACCTAGCTCAGGCCAGATTGGATCTTGCCTGCTTTGAATTGACCTCGATTGACTTACTCCAGCAAATCCTTGCCTACAAACTACAACAAAAAAACAGGGCATGTCAAAGCCCTAGGCTTACAAGCCAGATCTGACCTGGTTTTATAAACCTAGGGTTGTCTGGCCCTATAAGCCTAGGATTGACTTACTCCTGCAAATCCTACACACTACAACAAAGGCCCTGGCTCTATAAGTCTAGGGCTGTCGGGCCCTATAAGTCTAGGGTTGTCGGGCCCTATAAGTCTAGGGCTGCCTGGCCCTATAAGTCTAGAGCTGCCTGACCCTATAAGTCTAGGGCTGCCTGGCTCTATAAGTTTAGGGCTTCATTTCTAGGAGAAACACAGCCTTGTGAAACAGCAAGAACCTAGAGTACGGGGACTAAAATGTGAAATACAACCAATCAAGGACCGGGAACATTTCCTAAAGCATGGATAAGAGGTGTCACTTACAAGGATCGAGGAAATCGGTGAAAGGAATTGCAAGAAAAAGCGGCAGGTATTATCCCCACTTGGGAACCCCTTTCTTTCTGTGGGAAATGGGACACTCAGCACTCTCTCCTCTTAGACCCAACAAAGAAAAAAAGAGAAAAGACATGAAATCCTAGCCAATTCTTTTTCTCTTTTTCCTTCGTTTCCCCCAATAGACAGGTACGGAAGAACCTTTTGTTCTTACAAAGGAAAGGTTCCAAGCATGGGGAAAACTTTAGTTTAGGTCTTGTAAAAATGGCTAATGGCTAAAAATGGCTCAATTTTCGGAATTTGTAAGCATTTTAGGATGTTGAATGTTTACAAACTGAGGCTTTGACGTTAAAACGGGCTTTGTTTTAAAGAGGGAAGTTTCTAAGCGTTCTAAATCTTTAGAAAGAAATAGAAAATTTAGAAACATGTAGTTTCAGAATTAATTATTTATTTCTTGAGTAATCTATTGATCTATGACCTATTGATCAATAATCTATTGATCAATAATCTATTGATCTTCAGAGATTGTTTAACTAGTTATAGAATTGAATTTGCATTAGAAGAAAGCTTTTGCTTTTAATTCAACAAAGGAGGCTTCAAGCGAGCTCCAAGAAACTTCTAATTTCATAAGCCATCAAAAAATGTACTCTAAAAAATAAATAATTTGTTAAGTTATAGATTTAAAGTAAGGATTAGACTAATTGTAAGATCCAAATCGGTTGTGAGCCAACAAAACCTACAAAGAGCTCCTTGTACTTGGCTCTTTTCCGCTCTCTCCCCATTAATGTCCCCTCCCCCATTTCCTCAATCGAGTTTCCTCAATAATTAAAGACTTGCCATAAATTTGACGCCGACAAGAGAAAGGAAAAGAATGGAAAAAGAAATGAGAAAAGAAATAATGGGAAACGAGAATCGCGTGCTGAAAGCACCAATTTCCCACTGGTGCGATAAGGTATAGATTGAAAATGAATGGAAATTTGAAGAAAATCTCCTAAACTTGCTTTATCTTGAGGCTAAAATCAAGAAAAGCTTGGTTGAAAGGAATAGCTTGGCTCAAACCAAACTACTCCTTTCAACTCAATAATGATTTGGTTAGTGCTATGACTTGTTCTGGCTTTCCAATGGCTTTCCAATGGCAACTCAAAGTGCCAGGTGTTCCCATAGGAATTCACAATGACATGAATGGGGCTGGTTGGAAGTATGGATTATGGGAACCAAAAGGCATTCAATAGTAGATATATTACACAGAAATATGAGAACAAATTACAATATGCCTTTGTTAGTACAAGTCAAACATTGTCTCACACCATGTCAAAATCTCAATTAGTTTCAGGATTGATAGGCAAAATTTGGTCAATTCAAAATCCATGATTAGTTAATTGGATGAGTGCCAACTTCATTCTACATACCAATAGTTTAACAACTTTCTATTAGAGAAAGTTGTTAAACTGGTGTTAAACGGAATTTAGAGTCTCTAACTTCAAGTCCAAAACTAAAAGTCAATAACTAATGAATTTATTCAAAGTCTTGAAGCTATCGATTGTTATCCTTGAAGCTATCGATTGTTATCCTTGAAGCTATCCATTGTTCCCACAAACCCTTACTCCAACTTTATTACTCAGTAACCAGATCAGTTTTTGTCAAATTTCTTTTGGTTTTTGGTTTTTTGGTTTATCGCATTTCACCCCAATAAATTATTCTTTGAAAAGTTATCTTTTCCATTTCTTTTCTTTTCCCCTCACCATTTTTTCCTGCCACTCTTCCAAAGAGTAAAGGTGCTTTTGGTCACGTGGTGTCAAAAACCGTCTTGAATGGAAAAAGTATACAACCAAAAGATATTAAGTATTAAGTATAAGTGTTCAATGAAGCTCAAGCCTACAATGCCCATAGAGTACACAAGTACACAACCAATACTATTGATGGAGTACTAAAGAAGGAAGTATATAGTCAACAGGTTTTATTCATATTTATGAAGCAAAACGTGAACTTTGAATCAACAAGACGATCATGCTAAAGACGATCAAAAACATTAATTGAGCTATTTTTTGGTTTATCGCATTTCATCCCAATAACCTATTCTTTGAAAAGTTCTTTTCCATTTTTTCTGCCACTCCTCCAAAGGTTCTTTTGGTCACGTGGTGTCAAAAACCGTCTTGAGTGGAAAAATTGACAGATTACACGCGAAATCGATTTCGATTGAGTCTCCATCAATTTGAGTGCAATTTATTACATAGTTTCGGGTAATTATACTGGGAATCGCTACTTTGCGCTAAAATTTTTTGTGCAACTCGTCATAACTTTCTTTTAAGTGGGTCAATCTTTATGATTTTGATGTCATTTTGTAGATCACAATAAGTGCAATAAAATGGCATTAAAATCAATTAAAAAAATGTGGCATTAAAATGTTGACTCACTCAGAAGAAAGTTTTGGCAAGTTGCGCAAGAAATTTGGCACAAAATAGCCGCCACCAATTATACTGTGTGCTCAAAGAAGGAAGTTTACTGAGTTTTATTATTGTTGCGACAATAGCAAAATATTACTGCTCAATATGAAGCTCAAGCCTACAATACACATAGAGTACACAAGTACACAACCAAAAGATATTATTGATGGAGTACTAAAGAATGAAGTATATAGTCAACGGGTTTTATTCATGAATATGAATATGAAGTTTATCACGTTTTACTTCACAGGTTATGAAGTAAAACGCAAACTTTGAATCGACGATCATGATCAAGACGATCAAGACGATCATGATCAAGACAATCAAGACATGGGAATCGGGCTAGCTTTTCGTCGGGTCAAGTCCAACTTGATTTTGACCCAATCTGACCCGTCCCGATTTCCCATGTCTACTAGATAGTAATGTAATATGAAATAGTTTGTTTCTTCATTTAGATGTTAGAATAGGATCTAGAATAAGCCAGTAACATGTTTGTTCAGAGGCAACTTTTATCAGATCGATCAGACCTGAATCTGAATAGGCTGACCTAGAGCTGGCTTCTTGTTTGGCTTGCAAGCTCTAAGACCCAGTTAAACCATTCTTGCTCAGAAAATAAATCTGGAGCTTGTTTACCAAGCTGAGCACATGTCTGTCAAACCCTTCTCTTTTCCCACTTTCGAAATATTCAGCTTATCACAGTTTTAAAGAATCAAACACCTTTTCAGAGATTCGGCTCACTCTCGTGAAAAATTGGGCGCGAAATTCTCGGGCGTCTTTGTCTATCGCTATGGATTTTTCAAAGGGAAAAGTACGAAATGGAGAAAAAACCAGAAGCGCTATTGATGGAGTGAAAAAGGAGATAAGCCTTTTTAATAGCCAGTCATTGACGGTGAATTATTTAGAGCTTAGTGTTCTCTTGGGTTCTTTACTGATATGACACTCCTTTTTTACCACAGTTCCTTGTTATTCGGTGTTGAAAGTTATTGAGGAGACTACAGTTGAACTTTGAAGTCATTAGGTAACATTTCTGGTTGAATTTGAGCTGTTTAGCTTCTTCTTTGAGCTTCTGTTTTAAATCTTTTAACAGACTTGTGCTTAAGTTAAGTAATATTAAGTTAAATTTGGTCTATGAGGCTATGATTTTTTTTCACTGGCCTTTGGAATTGTCATGCTAGAGTTAAGGCAGACTAAAGCTAAGTTAATTGCTAGTAAGCTCTGCTCTTTGAAGTTGTTTTGGTAATTTTTGATGCTCAATCTACATTTAGGCGGGCAATACATACACTGACTAGTAGCCAGAGTTTGAACTGGCTGCAGCCAAGATTCATAAGCATTTTCCGATCATTTTTTCACCATTTTAAGCTAAAATTTTAAAGCTTTTGAGCTAGACTTACAGGGTGTTTCAAAAAAAGGCCCTTTTTCAAACCGAATTTTAGAAAAAGTTTAAGTGGCTATTGGTGGCACTTCTTGTGCCAAAACTGCGTTTTCTTTAAGGCAATTTTTTCACTTTTTTTGAGAATTGTTTGTTTTCTTGACGACTTACACAATTTTTCACTATCACCATGAGATTTTTGCCATAAAATTAAAACTTTCTATTGAAATCGTGGTGTTTAATTAGAGTTAAGATATAAATAAAGATTTTTAGCCAAGCACTTTATTCATTTACGTCATATGATAATCTGTCGTACATAAGAGATTTTCAAATTCCCTTTTCTAAAGAAATGTCCGTTTTTTCCAAGGAAGCGCTGATCAATAAAGTGTATGGTTTAATTTTGAAGTTATTTTAATAGTTTATTGAGTTATTGAGGAGACTACGGTTGAACTTTGAAGTCATTAGGTAACATTTCTGGTTGAATTTGAGCTGTTTAGCTTCTTCTTTGAGCTTCTGTTTTAAATCTTTTAACAGGCTTGTTCTTTTTCCAAGGAAACGCTGATCAATAAAGTGTATGGTTTAAATTCGTAGTTATTTTAATAGTGTTTATTATGCCCCACGATGTCAGTAGTGGGTTTTAATTTGATGGCAAAAAATTCCACGGTGGTGATGAACAATTTTCGTATATAAGGCGTCAAGAAAACAAAAAATTCTCAAAAAAAAAGTGAAAAAATTGCCTTAAAGAAGGAACAGTTTTGGCACAAGGAGTACAATAGCCACTAAAAGTGCAATAGCCACTAAAAGTTTTTTTAAAATTCAGCTTGGAAATGGGGCCTTTCTTTGAGAAACCCTTTAGAGCCAGATAAACCTTTTGCAAACAACGTGTGGCTGACTGGTTAAGTGTCTTTTATCTTAATCGGAAGGTCGAGGGTTCGAACCCCACATGCGACATGGTCACCCCCTTCGGATTTCCTTTCCCTTCGGGTTGAGAGGTTTTCTGGAGGGCAGTCTGGTGGTTGTGGCCCCAGTTCTTTAAAGTGACAAGCCACTCCTTCATCGTCATCTTCCCTTCACCACCAAAAAGCTATTTAGTTCCCCATTGAGCTTAGGGTTAGGGAGCCGTCTGTCATGACGTGGGTTAAGTTAAGATATAGCCTAGTATTGTGTGTGTCGTTGTATTGTGATTGATATATTTCGTGTATGCGATAAATTCACCACTGGTAGCCCCAGTCGGTATTTTTAAACCTTTCGAAACACAAATCATTTTTCAGTTCATTCGATTAGTTCTAATTGGTATAAGTACCTGATACGTTTTCCTTTTATAGCTTGCTTCATCTGTATTTTACTTGTTTTATTCCTTTCATAGTCAGCAAAAATCTTTGTATGCGATTCAATAACAGGAACGGATTCGATTTTGATCACATAGTGAAACAGTCAGAGGCTGGAACGGCCAGGTGTCACCCAAAACGGGAATCAACTTTTGATTAATTGTAATTTCTTGAAAGCTATCTTAATGATTACTTTCATTCATTGAAAAATCTTTTTTAAGAACTTTTTCAATAAAATTGCCTTTAACATTCGTTTCTAATGAGCTTTTCGTTTGCTCTGACTATTGAAAAGCTTTAATTCTTCATCAATAAATCTAGTTTTTTCATTGATTCAGTTTGATTCACTATTTTACTTTTTTTTCTTCTTGCCTAAATTGTACAGCAAGACAAAAACTACTTTCTACCCTCGCCACCGCTTTCCATCATTTACAGCCCTCCCTTTTCCCCCTTCTTGACGCCGTTTTGCCCATATTATTTGTGCACAATTGAGCCAGGATCAATCTTTTATCTGTGTTCATTCCCTTGTCCCCTTGTACAAAATATAGCTGTCTTATTAGGTTTTGAATTAGTTTTTGAAGGAAAGTCTAAAATCGCTTTAGCTAGATCGCTCCAATAGTAAAATCTAACAATGAGTACACGTCTTTGACTTTGATTTTAGACTTTGAATCATAGACTTACCGCATTTATTCTAATAGAAACTAATATTCTATATTTATTCGAAAAGAAACGCATCTTTCTGAAAATGGTATAAGATCGATTTAGAGAGTAAAAAGCCCAATCGGGAACATAAAAACGGGGAGTGGGACAAATGCTACCTTTTTTTGCGCACTCGGACATTTGCGCACCTTTTTTCCGCACCTTGCCCATTAGCGCACCTTTTTTCGCGTTTTAAAAAAGCTCTAAAAGCTAATATTAACAAAAAAAGCTCTAAAAAGCTAATATTAACCAATTTCTATTCCAAAAGTTGTTTTTCTAGGTAATTTTAGGGCGTAGAATCGAAATTTTGACATATCAGAGCTTGTGGAAACAAACGCACGGAGTTATACAAAGAGAAAAATCGACAATTTAATTTGATCTAACCGTTTTGTCTTTCAAATTGGTTCCACACGCTCTGTTATGTCAAAATTTGAATTCGACTCCCTCAAATTACCTAGAAAAACAATTTTTGGAAAGGAAATCGGTTAATATTAGCTTTTTAGAGCTTTTTTAAAACGCGAAAAAAGGTGCGCTAACGGGCAAGGTGCGGAAAAAAAGGTGCGCAAATGTCCGGGTGCGCAAAAAAAAGGTCGCATTTGTCCCACTCCCTAAAAACGACTGTTTTTGAGCTCTATATAGGTATTTAAACGTGTTTTCTAATTGAAAACAGTGAGAACTAAAATTGTGAAGAAGAAAAAACTGGACAAAAAGTTGGTTAGAAGTTGGGGAAAAGTGATTTATCATGGTGATTTGTTATAGTGATTTTCATAAGCGCAAATTTGATGCTATGATACTCAACGTAGATGAAATTGGCGCCAAAGATTTTAGCGCAAAAACGCGGCGCTTTTGCTAGCACCTCGGTACAATAGACACCTAAAACTGTTCAAATTTGGTCAACCGTTTGAAATTTGCAGAACTGTGGATGCTTGTGACACGAAAAAAAGGCTAATTTACGTTTATGGACTTAAAATTGGTCTTGACCTTGACTCAGAATCAGGGTTTTTAATGAAGTTTAATTCTATTTTTGATACTTTATTTTTTTTTCTCGAATCTGATCCCCTCTCTGCTCATTAGCTCTTTTTTATTCAAAACTCATCACTATTTTTTTCTATTCTGTGTGTTTTGCTCACCAGTTGATTAGAAAAATGAAAATTTTTGCAGTTCTGCAAATTTTATGGATTTTATCTCTCGTGTATCAAAAAAATGAAATGTTTTTTGTTATTTACAATTCAATTCATCCTAAATCTCTTTCAAATGACCTTTTCAAGGATAATTTGCACTTTTTCGTTCGATTTGTTTTAAAACTCTTTAGCCATGATGTTATTTTTCTTTAGCCATGATAGACCAAACAGTATTTATTAGCCATGATATTATTTTTTCTTTAGCCATGATAGACCAAAGAGTTGCAATCTATCAGAATAACTAAAGGAGGAGAATTTGTCAAAATTAATTTTATAAAGAGCAATTCTGGTGAAGTGCCTCTGAACACGTTCTATTTTTTGAATAAGATTTAGTAGGGAAGGAGACCAAATCAACGAATCGTATTCAAGAATAGGGCGGGCATAAGCAACAAAACACATCCGATAAGTTTTGATGTTAGGTATGGTAATAGACCTGAGGATACGGTTAACACTTAGCACACTTTTTCGTTCAATTTGTTTTAAAACTCTTTAGCCATGATGTTATTTTTCAAAATTGGTCGTAAATGATTGTAAAATTTGTATGTTCTTGAATCTAAATTCTCCGTTCACGCCGCAGTAAAGCTAAACCGGATCTTTTTTGTAAAACCAGTTTTTCCGGTACAATCGAAATTTTGGCTCTGACTATTTAGAGGCAAAATTTGAACAATTCAACATTTTATCCGTGTTCGTTTTATCGCAAAACCTTTTTCAAAGCTTGACTTCTTTAATCTTTTTCAAAGCAGCCAAACGGTTGACGAAATTTGAACAGTTTTAGGTGTCTATTGTATCGAGGTGCTAGCAAAAGCGCCGCGTTTTTACGCGAAAATCCTTGGCGCCAATTTAATCTACGTTGAGTATCATATCATCAAATTTGCGCATATGAAAATCACTATAACAAGGAAACAACTTTGACTCCTTCTTTCTTCCCTTCTACTTTTCTCTTTTCTTTCCCTCTTTCTCTTGACAAGTTAAGGTACCGAATCGCTCAATGGTTAGAACAATTGCCCCGAAAGAAAAAGGTCAAAGTTCAATCCCCTCTATGGAAATTTTCTTCCTACTAATTCCTTCCTTTCTTTCTTTCTTTCTTCCTTGTTTCCTTCCTTTCTTCTTCCCCCTTATTCCTCTGTTCTAAAGCTTTTCAAAGCTCTTTTTTAGTTCTAAAACTTAAAAAAACTATTATAATCTCTTATTCAATTCAAATGAGTTGATAGAATGATAAAAAGGTTCGCTTGAATAAAAATAGGCTACAAGACTAGGATAAATTTGGTTTAAAACAAGATTACGGTAGTTTTCGAAAGTTGAACGTTTTAGACAACAGAGAGAAAGCTTTATTGTAACTCTAATAAATGACATAGTTCATCTCAAAAGCTCTTGTTACTGGAAATTTTAGTTTTACTAACATTTTAGAAGCTAACCTAGAAGTTTTAGCTTACTACTTTACACTCGAGTTTGTACCCAGACAAATAGCTTCATTAATCTTTTTCATCTTTTGTTCTTATCTACGAAATTCCTGAAAAACGAACGAGTAATAGCCGGCGTGTTTACTGATCGCGCTCGGGTTGTCCTTGTTTCGGTTTTCTGTCACCTGAAAAAAAAAGATAATGTTGATGCAAAATGATCTCTGTCATATGAAATATCAATCGGTTGATAAAATTGATTGGATTTCAAATCTAATTTAACTTTAGAAAGATCTAAAACTCACATGGAAATTCATTGCCAGTTTTTTACTTGCATAGCCAAGTGCTAAAGACTCATGTTTACCGTAAATTTCTTTCTGTCTTTCTAAAACTGTCTTTTTTGTCTTTCTTTTTGATGCTTGATTGTTATTTGATTGTTATTAATCATTGTTCAATGTTTACTAATCATTTGATTAAGTTTAAACAAATCAATGAAATGATTTGGTTCGAAAGGAGTACATGGAATATCATCCAAATGGCATTTGGAATGATGCTCACATTCATCGCCTCAATGTGTCATTCGTTTATCGCGGAAACGGTGAGCAAATGAGCATAACTTTAAATAATACTATACCATAGTTATTCTAGGGTTTCTATCCATCCAACTAGTAAATAAACAAGTTCATCAATGCTTTCTTATGTTTTATAAATTTCAATCCAAATTTCCTTATCAGTTTTAGATCTTTCTAAAGTTAAATTAGAATTGAAATCCAATCAAT
Source organism: Mesorhabditis belari (assembly GCA_958450365.1). NCBI lineage: Eukaryota > Metazoa > Nematoda > Chromadorea > Rhabditida > Rhabditidae > Mesorhabditis > Mesorhabditis belari. The sequence goes on from CAUEEP010000156.1 coordinate 36,127, forward strand.
TTTATCAACAGCTGATATTTCATATGATAGAGATCCTTTTTCATCAAAATTATCTCTTAATTTTTTTTTAGGTGACAGAAAACCGAAACAAGGACAACCCGAGCGCGATCAGTAAACACGCCGGCTATTACTCGTTCGTTTCTCAGGAATTTCTTAGATAAGAACAAAAGATGAAAACGATTAATGAAGCCATTTGTCTGGGTACAAACTCGAGTGTAAAGTAGTAAGCTAAAACTTCTAGGTTAGCTTCTAAAATGTTAGTAAAACTAAAATTTCCAGTAACAAGAGCTTTTGAGATGAACTATGTCATTTTTTAGAGTTACAATAAAGCTTTTTCTCTGTTGTCTAAAACGTTTAACTTTCGAAAAGTACCGTAATCTTGTTTCAAACCAAATTTATCCTAGTTGTAGTCTATTTTTATTTAAGCGAACCTTTTTATCATTCTATCAACTCATTTGAATTGAATAAGAGATTACAATAGTTTTTGAAAGTTTTAGAACTAAAAAAGAACTTAGAAAAGCTTTAGAACAGAGGAATAAGATAAGGGGGAAGAAGAAAGAAAGGAAACAAGAAAGAAAGAAAGAAAGGAAGGAAGGAATTAGTAGGAAGAAAATTTCCAGAGAGGGGATTGAACTTTGACCTTTTTCTTTCCGGGCAATTGTTCTAACCATTGAGCTATTCGGTACCTTAACTTGTCAAGAGAAAGGGGGAAAGACGAGAGGAAAGACAAGAGAAAAGAAGAAGGGAAGAAAGAAGGAGTCAAAGTTGTTTTCTTTCAGAGCATGCATGCTTTACGCGGCCTCTTTGATCTCAAATGTTGTCGCACCTCCTTTGGTTTATGTTCTAGGTATTGTAAAACCTATTTCAATCAAATCCTCTTCATTCAGGTTTACGATTTTCCCTATTCCTTGGCGCTTTCTTCTATGCTATTTACATGTCAGCGTTCTTTCATTTAACATCATGGTATCTGTATTCGGGAGCGATAGCTGATGGATTGGTGTCTGGATGTGGGTTTGAAAAAAACAATAATTGTAAATGAATTGAAAATAAGGTTGATGGAAGGTTAAAACCTAATGGTCTAATGGCTTAGAGGTAACTTTTCTTTAATTAATAGAAAAATTGTCTTTACTTAACAATTCTAACAGTCTAAACAGTCTAAACAAGAGTCAGTTTATTGAAATTTCTTGGAAAGAACTTTCTAAATTGGTTTTTGTTAGCACTGATGCTTGGCTCTTGTCGAGTTTAGGGGATTTTTAGATAAGAAGGCTAGCTTTAAATATTTATATCTCTAGAAGCAATATTTTCAATAAATCTTTTGGTTAGAATAAAGCTTGTCCAATGAATCTTGTCAAAATAGCTATTGATTAATGAATAAATTTGGAAATTGCTCAAAATTCTAGTAAAATTATTAAATGTCAAATGTCAAAACTGTCTTGAGAATATGTCTACATTCAAAATTATTTAGTGATGTGGACAGCCGTTGGTCAGTATATGACGTTGAACTCCAATGAGAGAACAGTTGGACGAAATAGCAGTCTTATGTACATGATAATCATGTCTGGGTGAGTAAATTTAATCTCTTATCCGATTATTGACAATATCAAATACAATTTAAACCTAAAAACTTATTGTTTGATATAAAGATCTACACCAATCTGATCAAATTGGATATTCCTTTGAATTATCCTTTGAATTCTTTTCAGTACTCTCTGGGGTGGTGTCTTTCTCGTGGTGATGTTTGGCTCGAAGAGTGATCGAGATATTTCATGTAGGTAAATGAGTCCTAAAGTTTTTTATTCTATTGGGTTGGTGAATTGAAAACTATTGGGTTGGTGAATTGGACTTTCAACTAAAATTTATTCAACATAAAACCATCAATTCATTCGATATAATTTCCATTATTATTGACGGCTTCTGCCCATTTTACAGGCAATTTGCGGATTCCTCTTTCGTAGTAGGATTTTGGTTTTGAATCTAAAAACTTTCAAAGCCAATTTTTGACTGCTTCTTCCTAATCGAAGTGTTCTCCTGCAAGCTCATTACTCATGATCCGGAATAAATAGTAATCGAAAGGGGCCAGGTCCGGACTGTATGGGGATGCGACAAAAGTTCCCAAACAAGGCTATTTATTTTAGAGCGAGTCAGTTTTGCAACATGAGGGCGCGCGTTGTCGTGGATGAGAACGAACTTTGACTTGGAGGCCCTATTCTTCTTCAGGGATTCATTCACCTTTTCCAACTGTTCACTGTATTTGATTGCATTAAGGGTCGTCTTGCTATCCAGCAACTCCCAGCACACCATTCCCTCCATATCCCAGAAAACGCAGAGCATAAACTTCTTCTGGTGCAAATCGGGCTTAGGGTCACTTTCGGTTGCTTGGTGAATTGAAAACTTCCGGACTTTGAACTAAAATTTATGCAACATAAAACTATCAATTCATTCCAAATAATTTCTATTATTATTGACGACTTCTGCCCATTTTACAGGCAGTTTGCGGATTCCTCTTTCGTGATTTTGGATTTGAGGATTTTGGTTTGTGTGTGAGACAAGTGTGAGACTCAAAAATGGAGGACTGGAGATGTCAGCCGTCAGCCCAGTTTGAGCACTTTCTTCAAAAGAAACCCATTTTGCTGTCAATAGAAAAGTTGTAGAGAATCAAAAATGAAGCTTATATCCAAATTTTCAAAAAGATACACTTAGTAGTTTCGCTTAAAATGCAAGTTTTGTGAAAATTCGTAAATTTGGCATTTCTTGAAAACCAGTTTTTGAATCGTTCTGAAAATTTGGAGATAAGCTTCATTTTGGATTCTCTACAACTTTTCCATCGACACCAAAATGGGTTTCTTTTGAAGAAAGTCCTCAAACTGTGACATATAACAGTAGCCCGCAGTTTTTAATTCACCAACCCAATAATTCTTTTACGAATACATTACTCTTTTATAAATTTACCTTCAAAAGCAAGCTTTTAGTGTCAACTCAATACATTCTCTATTCCGTATTCACTGCTGTTTCCCTACTCGGCGGGCTCATCTTCTTAATGCTTCCAAATCCACCAGAAGATCGAAATGAGAAGAAAAAACTTGATGATGATCAACCGAGAAATCATTGGGGAGAGGTTTTGGAGGAATTATGTAAGTTTCACTTTTATCCGAAAGTTGAAAAGGTTTTAGATAAATCAGCACGGTTGGTGATCACGTTCGATTTCCTACTGATTGCCATTCCGTCAGCTTTCACTGGAATCGAGTTGTCATTTTGGTAAGTTGAGAAGAAGTAGCTTTGCCTTAACTACAATAGATTTCCTATAAAGTAGTACAATGGATTACAGTAAAAAATAGCTAATAGATTGAGTACTATGTGTTGATATGGCTTACTCTTTTTAGAAACAACTAATGCTTCAATTCACTTACAGTTTTTATCATTTAAAAACTCTATTGTTCTTTTAAAAGTAGATCTTTTAAAAGTAGTTCTTTTAAAAATAGTAGCTTAAAAGTAGTAGTTTAAAAGTAGATTTCTATTTGACCCTAACTTCACCAATAAACAAGTCTAAACAACAGTGAGTAAAGTTTTAGACTTAATGAATCAAATCTTTATTTAAAGAAAAGCAAAACTCAAATGAAATCAAGTCAATATTTCCTTCCAAATGTTTTTTTCTTTTTTTAAATCACATTGTTTTTCAGGGTAGGCGTCTATCCAACATCTCTATCATTCACGAAAAGCTTCTCGATGAACACCAATGTGATGATTGCATTGAATTGCATATCAGTTGGACTTGGAGAGCTTTTAGGTATCAAAATAACTCTTTTCCAAAAATTTTGCCTTTAGGTGGTCTCATTTTTGGAGTCTTTGGCAAGAAACAAACGAGCGTAGGGAGATATCCATTTATGTGGCTTGGAACGGCTTTGAGGTTTGTTCTAGAAAAAGTAGATGGTTATTTCTTGAATATTTCAAGTAGTTACTGTAGTTTTTTATCAAAATTTCTATATTTTAGCATTGTTGCGTATATTGCTATTTGGTTGAATATACCCGGACCCGCTTCGTTTGAGGAAACTTATGAGATTTCTGTGATTCATCCAAAGTTAGTTAATCAAGCTTTTTCTCAGTAAAGTTCTCTTATTTTCTCTAATTCTCTTATTCTCTTATTCAAAGTTCTCTGATTCTAAGCTCCTTTTTTTCAGTATTGCTTTGGCATTAATCTGTGGCTTTCTACTGGGATTCTTTGACTGTTGCATCAATTCGATGATCTACCCATACATCTCAGTGCAATTCGAGGGACAAACAAAGCAAGCGTTTGCTTTGTCCAAATTTTTCCATGTAAGTTCAGAAAACGAAAGTATAACTTGAATAACTTGAACACTGTTCAAACGAGCATCACTCTTGTGACTCATTTAACAAGAAGAAAGCTCTTTTACCAAAACTTTTGTCATGTAACCTCCTAAAACTCACTTAAACTACAAGCTCATTGAAAAATAGTGTTTTCGAGTACTGCGTTTTCTAAATTGCACTTATTTGTAAAAACTATTGTAGCCAAGTTGTCACTTTGCATTTAATCAGCCCAATTTTGATATCATTGACTGAGCTTTATGATTCCTCATCGAATGATACCAAAGTCTGAGTTGATCGGATGTAAACTAACGGTTTGACTACGGTAGTTTGCTCAAATAGGTGCCTTTTAGGAAACCCATTACTCGCGAGGAACACACTCTACTCAAAAATGCTTCCCAATTTTGCATTTGTCAAATTGGCATCTTCAAGCTACTTCAAAAAGTTGCATTTGAAGTAATAGGTTGACCGGAAAGTTTAATAGCTTTGATTCAATCCAGTCAGGAGTTTCCATTTTGCAGCAAAAAGGTTCAAAGTCAACGTTTCACTCAAAGAAAGCGGAGATTTTTCAAAAGTTTCTTTTTTAATTGACCCATTTGCCAATTAAAGGGCGTCAAAAGTTCTTATCCTTTTAACGGGGGTAGTCAAAACAGCGCCATAATAGAAAACGTTCAAAACAGCGCCGTCAAATTTCTCACACTCCAAAAACCAAGCCAAAAAGCCTTTTTATATCAAAAAATTCCTTGCGTTCTTGGCTACATGATGGGTGAAACAGTTTTTAAAAAAGTTAATATTTCATAGATAAAAAGAGCACTCAAAATGGGTCTCTAAAGATATTCAGTTAACCAACTGAGTATCACTCGACACACATTTTAAGTGCTCTTTTTATCTAGGAAATATTAACTTTTTTAAAAAACTGTTTCACCCATCATGTAGCCAAGAACGCAAGGAATTTTTTGATATAAAACTTGAACCGGCTTGGTTTTTTGGATTGTGAGAAATTTGACGGCGCTGTTTTGAACGTTTTCTATTATGGCGCTGTTTTGACTACTCCCCCTTTTAACTGAATACTTTTATTTAATTCTTCAAGCTACAGTCCGCTTTTTTAAGGGTACTTTTTGAAATGAATTATGAACCAATCGATCTATAGTTTGTTTTATCAAAAAGTCCTATTATTGATTTACAAATCGCTCTTTAAGAAATTCTGAAAAGCTCGCGTTCGTTCATTTTTTTAATCATTTGAAGTTGAGCAGTCAAAAACGATAAAACCGTTTTCGATTCTCGATTTGATTCCGATTTGAGCACTTTTCCTTAAAGAAATCTATTTTGGTGTTTGAAGACAAAAAATAGAGAATGAAAAGTTAGGCGGATAGACAAATTTTCATAACATTTCACCAAGTCGTTTCCATTCTATGTCCATTCTAAGGATTTAAAAAAAAAAAAAACAAGAATTCCCGTTCGAATTTGCTTCAAAGCGGACTCAAATCTGCCTAAAAATAAGCGAAATGTGATAGTTAATCTTTTTTATTCAAAGCAAATCACACATTAATCAGCTAATCATTCATTTATAAACAAAAATTACAAAAAGACGGATAAGACTTTCCGGTCAAACCAATAATAAGTCAAGCGCATCAATCAATTTTCGGAATCTAATCGACTAGTGCTAAAGTAACCAACAAATGATTGCAAAATGAGGTATTCCATTTTGAACTCAAAGTCTACCTCAAGGCGGTAATGATAAACTACCTTATTTTCCCTAATAGTAGTGCCCCGAATTAACGAATATTTTACAGTTTTCAAGTTTTCACAGAAGCTCAGCAAGTCTAATCCCCCAAAAGATCTCATTGTCAGCTACATTTTGGACCCCACATCGTTCTGATCTGCAGTTTTCAAGGCTTCGAGCAATTTAAACGAAGCTTACGGTGCACTACTATTAGAGAAAATATGGTAATACAAGATAATAATGCAAGATAAAAAACTTTGATCTTTTGAATAATTTAAATACCGTACTCTCTTTAATACTAGTGCCCCTCCCGGCGAGCCGAGTTGGTGACTATTTTACGGTTTCCAAGTTTTCACAGAAGCTCAACACTCTAATCCCCCGCTAGATCTCATCGTCAGCTACATTTTCCGACCCCACATCGATAGGTTCTGATAAGCGGTTCTCGAGATTTCGAGCAATTTAGGCGACGCTTAGGGTGCACTACTATTAGGGAAAAGTACGAGCGGTTTTTTGAGTCCTATAGACGCTCCTATAGGGGGTGCTTCCATTAGAGCTTTTACGGTACTTTGCCTTTTAACCGATAGAGCAAACGTAATCACAGAGCGTCGCGTTTGCGCAACTCCAACTCTTGATATAAATACCGTATTCTCTCTAATACTAGCGCCCCTCCCGGCGAGCCGAGTTGGTGACTATTTTACGGTTTCCAAGTTTTCACAGAAGCTCAACACTCTAATCCCCCGCTAGATCTCATCGTCAGCTACATTTTCCGATCCCACATGGTTCTAATAAGCGGTTTTCAAGATTTCGAGCAATATAGACGAAGCTTACGGTGCACTACTATTAGGAAAAATATTCCTTTTTTTCAGTCTGCTTTGAGTGCCGTTTGTCTCTTCTACGGCTCCGTGTTCTCAATTCAAGTTCAACTATCAATCCTCCTCGTCGGAACAATAATCTCTTCAATATCTTACACATACGGAGAACGAAGATATCATGCAAAACAAAGGCGTTTTATATTAGAATCGGAGTCATCGGGGCGGCCGTTAGCTCAAACGATTAGCAGTATCAGCTCTGACTCATTTCACAAATTATAATACACTCGAGAAATCGATATAATCAATGTTTGTACAGTTTAGAAAGCTAAGCTTTTGACAAATGTTTCATATTTTTTTTCGACGATGAAAACAAATTTGTAAGACTCTTTCAAATGAGTTGAATGCTTTGAACGGTTTTTGACAATTGATCTTTTAAAAGCAATTACTTTTTCTTGTTCTGAATTCTTTACGCATTTTTTTTGAATATTTTCACTTTTTACGGTTCTTCTTTGTGTACAATAAATTCTAAACAATTTGGAAGATGCAAAGCAAAAGCAAAAGCTATCAAATAATCAAAAACTGCAAATTTTTAAATTCATAAAGTTTTTCTAAATGTCTAAAAGTCTTCTTGGTCTAAATGCTCCTTGGAATCATCTCATTTTGAGAAAAATTGTCTTTACTTAGTAATTCTAACAGTCTAAACAGTCTAAACAAGAGTGAGTTTATTGAAATTTCATGGAAAGAACTTTCTAAATGGGTTTTTGTTAGCACTGATGCTTGACTCTTGTCGAGTTTAGAGGATTTTTAAAGAAGAAGGCTAGCTTTAAATATTTATAAATCTAGAAACAATATTTTCATTTACTTTACAGAGGAAAACAGTTCAGCCTTTCTAATTAGATCAAAAAGAGCACAATTGGAAAGATTAACTCTGAGAAAATTGCAGAATTGACGAATGCTATTCTACTTGAGAATGACTCAATCTCTGACCGGGTATAGGGTTCGTTCTGTTGATTCCAAAGATGTAGATAACTTTTGCTGGTTCAGGAGTGCAAATAATCAGTTGAGAATTGAAAACTAATAGTTGTTTACACCTTTGCAATGGCAAGCTTTATGCATCCGATTTCGATCTTTGAGTTGAGGCCATTTCTTGGGTTGGGCAGTTTGAATATCAATAAAAAGATATTGTTTTTTTGCTCTGGTTCTATTCTTCTCATGCCAAACTTATATTGCTTCTCCTTTTTCATAATTAAAAACAACTTTTTATTGCATTCCATTATTTGAAGCATTTCTATAATAAACATTTTTTTAAAAATTCCAAAAACTTATAGATTTGACTATTTTAGTTGTTTTAAGAAGTTTAGAAGCTTGGCTGCTCCATAAAATGTTGTTTTTAATTATCAAAAATGGAAAGCAATAAAAGTTTGACATGAGGAGAATAGAACCAGAGCAAAAACAATATCTTTTTATTGACAATCAAACTGCTCAACCCAAGAAATGGCCTCAACTCAAAGATTTTCGAACTCAAAGAAAAAGAAAGACTCAAAGATTCAAAGATCAAGAATGATTTTATTAATATAAAAAGGAAAAGCAATAAAAGTTTGACATGAGGGGAATCAAACCAATCAAAATCAAACAAGCAAACAATTTCCTAGCAATCAAGAGCACTATCCCCACACAGCCACATTTCGTGGCCTCAAATAAAGATCAAAAATGCAACCAAAACTTGAGCCAGATATCTTGCGTTACAGGCCTCGAGGGCAAAAACTGAAAACAGATTCGGAATCAGCGCCGTCGATTCTATAAGATGGAAGAAATTCTCCGGAGAGACCCTTTGTGCAGCTTTATGGGAAGTGGATCTCTTGATTGGAACGGACAAGGCGTTGATGCTTTTGGATCGATCTGGGCAAGGAAAAGATATGCACAAAACACTTACTAGAGAGGCAAACGCTTGGCAAGCCCTTTTGAAAACGAGACAACTCATCTCATCGAATTGGTCACGCTGAGTTCGATTCTAATTTTAGTTTTTGCCCTCGAGGCTTGTAACGCAAGATATCTAGCTTACAAGTTTTGGTTTTCACTTTTGATCTCTATTTGAGGCTTCCACGTCATCCCTTAAAATGTGGCTGCGTGGCCGAGGGCAAAGTGCTCTCGGCACAGATTTTTTTGTCCTGATGGAGGGATGACGTGGAGGCCTCAAATAAAGATCAAAAATGCAACCAAAACTTGCAAGCCAAATATCCTGCGTTACAGGCCTCGAGGGCAAAAACTGAAAGCAGATTCGGAAGCAGCGTAGTCGATTCTATAAGATGGATTTGTTCTCTTTCTAAAAGGCCACGGCAAGTGCTTGCCTTTCCCTAGTAAACTCTATCTTTTGGTCTAAAAACTCTTAAAAAATAGCTGTTGAAATGGTTAAATCTTGCCTTTTCGTTGTAGACTTAGTGCCAATCAAACCAAAAATGAATACAGTCTTGTCAATTCTTCAACTTTCTAAGTAAGTAAATTGTCCTGAACTTTCAAAAAATCATACTTTTTCATTATTTTGAATAAAAAAATTGAACAAATCAACAATCTATTAGGGTGGTGCAAAAGAAACTATCGATGGGTATCAGCTCTCATTTATCAGAAACGAGCGATGCTAACGGCATTATTTTTTTTTATGTTTTGTTCGCATATTTGTTTGCTATTTATTTCGACATTTGAATTTTCTGGTTGTTGTTTATTTTATTTAAAAATGCTTATATTTTTTATTCAGATCATGGTCGAGCAAAAGTTTTTGCTACGAGCAGCATTACTGTTTAACTTCAAAGTCTGCTGCCGAATCGCATCGTTCTCTCTGTGCTGCTTCCGGAGATGGCAGTTTGTCTCTCAGGCAGTATCAGACTTGGTTTCAACGATTCCGAGAGGGAGACGAGGCTTTGGAAGATTACGAGCACGGTTCGAGGCCAGAAGTCGTGAACGAAGCCAAGCTGAGGGACGTTATTCAGGCTGATCCATGCCAATCTGCTCGAGATCTTGCGAAAATATTCCATTGTGATCATGTCACCATCGAACGCCATCTTTTGTTTTGAATTTACCGTCAAATCGGAAGTTTCTTTTGCACCACCCTAATAAAAGGCCACGGCAACTGCTTGCCTTTCTCTAGTAAACTCTATTTTTTGGTCTAAAAACTCCTGGCCTCGAGGGCAAAAACTGAAAGTAGATTCGGAAGCAGCGTAGTCGATTCTATAAGATGGATTTGTTCTCTTTCTAAAAGGCCACGGCAAGTGCTTGCCTTTCCCTAATAAACACGATCTTTTGGTCTAAAAACTCTTAAAAAATAGCCGTTGAAATGGTTAAATCTTGTTTTTTCGTTGTACACTTAGTGCCAATCAAACTAAAAATGAACAGGGTACAGTCTTGTCAATTCTTCAACTTTCGAAGTAAGTAAATTGTCCTGGACTTTCAAAAAATCATACTTTTTCATTATTTTGAATAAAAAATTGAACAAATCAATCAACAAATCAATCTATTTCAAGGTTCACCTATAACAATTCCAAAAACGCAGACCTTTTTTTCCGAAAAAACACAGTTTCCTATAATCTCTCTACGAAAAAGATAAATTTTTGCATAATCTTTTCCAAACTGTTCGGCCTCTTAACTGCACAAAAATGGAACCACAAAAAAATTCGTTGGTCAATCAGCTCAATTTTCACTCTGTAACATGTAGTGAACCGTGTATTTTATGATTCTTTTCTGAAACTTCAACATTGGTTGATCAGCTCGATCTTTTTAAACATTTTTTATAAATTTAAAACCTTATAAAGAAATAGATTTTATTTTAATTAATTTCTTGCTTGGTAGTAGTCTGTTACAATCAAAAACCCAGTTGTTTTATGTGAATAAGTTTTATTTGGGAACCCTATTAGGTAATCTACTAAAAAAGAGCTGTGTCTGTCTGTGCGCACTGCTCTTCCGCGCCCAGTGGACCGTTTCAAATGATTTTTATTAGTTTATTATGAAATTAGTTTTGCTTAAAATTCCATGTAGTTGTGCAACATGTTTTTAAATTTTTAAAAAACCCAAAGGGCCGACACGGGCAGGAGTTGAACCGGGGTCGTGTGGGCTAGAGACAAGCGCCCCCCCACTGTGCCATCTACATGGCCGAGTGGTTAAAGCGCGCGTCTCTCAAACGAACGGAAGGTAGAGGTCACGGGTTCGCCTCCTTTCACTGCCAATTCTTTTGCTTTTTAGCAATAGCAACGAAGCTTCTGGTATATTTTATATTGTACTATTAGAAATACAGGGTGCTAATGCCAACGTTTTCAAATCGAAATTCCTCAGGATTTCAGGTGGCTAATGCTGTGGTGTTCTAGTGAATCATTTGTGCTCTAAAATTTCACATATTTTTCATAAAATATCACAATCGATATTACAGACATTTATGAAAAAAAAATATGAAAAATTTAGAGCAAAAACGATTCACTTTGACATCACAGATTCTGAGACACCAGAAATTCTGAGGAATTCCGATTTTTTAATTTATCTATACTATTGTGAACTTCAAGTCTTGAAATTTGTACCAAATTGTTGGGAGTGGGACAAATGCGACCTTTTTTTTGCGCACCTGGACATTTGCGCACCCTTTTTTTTGCTGGAAAAGGCCTTAGGCAAGCCGGTAGAGCTTCGAAAATATTTCCATAAAAGGGAATCGTATGCGTAGATTCAGAATTTTGACAAATCAGACCTCGCTGACACGTCAAATTTGGGCTAAAAGGCAAAAACTACGCAACTTAACGCTTTTCCGCAGTTTTTAATTTGAATTTGAGAAATTTGACGTGTCAGCGAGGTCTGATTTGTCGAAATTCGGAATCTACGCATACGATTCCCTTATATGGAAATATTTTTGAAGCTCTACGACCTTTCCTAAGGCCTTCTCCAGCAAAAAAAGGTGCGCAAATGTCCAGATGCGCAAAAAAAGGTCGAATTTGTCCCACCCCAAATTGTTTCTTTAAAAATTTGATTTTGATAACGTTGGTTCTTTCAGTCTAATCAATTAATATCTAATCAGATTCTTCGAATTTCCGACAAGTTTGATTCTTTCAAATAGATTTTTGACTTGTGCAGTTATTTGTATTTGCAACATTGTAAATTTTTACAATCTACGCTACAGATCTGACAAAAAAATGTGGGACGGACTCCTTTGCTGTGTCGTGGCAGCGATCGGCTTTGGCAGTGTCTTCGTCCCAATGAGGAGACACCCAATGGGAGATGGTAAAAACGTTAAACTTTGCGTTTTTTTCAGCGTTTTGGTCAGCGTTTCAGCGTTTCAGCGTATAAATTCAATTCCAGAAGAAAAAGCTTTCCTAAATCTTTTCAAATCCAAACCATTAATTCCCAGGCTTCTTTGCTCAACTCTTCCTCTGTTTGGGCTCTTTTCTGATCGTTTTCCCGGTGGGTTTATGGTATCCACCGGTGATCTACCCAGAAGCAATGATTGGAGCATTTTTGTGGTGCTTTGGTAATTGCTTTGGCAATTAATTGCTATTAATAATTCAACATCAAATTTCCAGGAAATTCTGTTTGCGTGATGTTGATGAATCGAGTGGGTATGGCTCAAGGAATGCTTTTGTGGAACACGACGAGTTGCTTGATGGGATGGGCCACATCTAGGTAAAACGATCAAAACTTACTAGAGCCATAATTAACTAAACCATTGTCTTTTAGATTCGGCTTCTTTGGAGTGATCCCTCAACTACCGCAAAGCTTCACCTTAAACTATATTGGGGTTGCATTACTGATTACTGGGTAAGTGCAGGGCAAAAAAAAATTCCAGCCTAAAGCTAATTCCACCATCGTTTGCCCAGTTCTTCTAGCAAGTACTTGTACCAAATTTCAATCTAACCGCCATGACCGACTGGCTAAGAGTCCTGTATCTTAGTTAGAAGATCAAGAGTTCAATCCTGCCAGCTAGATTATTGATTCTTTTTTCCCGTATACAGAAAAGTTCTGTCTCCACTCCAAGAATCATTTGTACGGCTCGAATCAAGGAAATTAGAGAAAAACTGACTTTAAATTTGAAAATGTTGACCATTTTTACCCTAGAAATGCTTCTTTATAAAAAGATTTTGTTTTGAAAATCTTTTTTTTGGTTGAATTGCCCACTGACCCTTCTGGCTTCTTTGGCGTTCTGGCCCTTTTGAGCGCAGCCAAAAATTTTAACGGTGCTTAAGAATGGCAAACTCTTAACCAATCTGACCGTAAAACGGCTAGTTTTAAAGGAAAATGTTTCGTTTTTTCTAATATTTTTAAAAAGTTGGTTTTATCTCGACCTTTTCACATTTTCAATTTCAAGTTAAGCAACGTTGGGTTAGTCTCTGGTTCGAATCCAGCAGATGAGTCAGGGATATATTCCCTGAACCGAGTGCTGTAGGTAACCGCACCCATATGGTGAACTGGTTCCCAAGACCGATCCCCTAGCCCCCTTTCCCTCGGGATTGGGATAACCAGAGATCCAAATGGGTAGACTTGTCTAAGGCGCAAGCTTATATAAAGCGGGTAGCCTTCTCCTCCTAAATCATCTCCTACATTGTCCCATCCTCACATAGAATATTCCCTAGGTCTTAACGTGTAAATTGTGATTATGTGTGTGCAAAATAAATCACCAGTAACCCCGGTATACATTATTATTTTAAAATCAATTAGCAATCAAAAAAAGGAAATCATTTCCGCAAGTAATCGAGCGAAAAATAAATTTTCGAAACAAAAGATCTTTGTAAGAAAAAGCATTCTTAGGGTAAAAATAGTCAAGAATTTTAAATTTAATGTCCGTTTTTCTCTATTTTATTTTATTTTTTCTAAAGAAGCGGCAATCTTTGGAGAGAGAACAGAGCTTTTCACGCACTTTATATATCGGTTGTTTCTTTCCTACATTTAGGGCTTAGGCTGTGCTTGTCCAATGTTTGTACCGCATTATTTCTGTAAATAAATATAAATGTATAACCGATTTTAGAGCCACTTGTTATCTCTTTATCAAGAGCACCCTCTCCTCATCAAGCAGCTCAACAAAAGAACTCGAAAAAGTTGATCAAATGTTGGACTTGAGAAATGAAAAGAAATTTAGCAAGACAAACAAGTCGATCCAGAATCAGTGCATGTTTCATCCATTGAGAGAACTATGTGAGTTCAAAGTCTAAGTTTCAAAGTTTGGAAGAAGAGGAAAGTTTGGAAGATTTTAAATGTAAACTTAGCTCTAAAGATTATTGGGAAACTTTTTCCGTGACTTGTTACATCTTTCACATCTAATGCCGAGGCTTCAATCCCCTCTTGAAATCTTTCTTTGCTATTCCTTTCTTTACTTTATTTCATATATCCAGCTATTAGCTATAAAAGAAGGGAATGGGCTAGGAAAAGCCGTATTTTGGTTCTTTGGGGTATAGAAGAGTGGGAAGAAAGGGGCAATCATGCAACAACACCGAGATATCTCTCTTTTGATCGGGGATCGAATACAAGGACTCTCTAGACCTAGTTGAGAATCGAATAAACCAACAAGTCGATCCAGAATCAGTGCATGTTTCAGCCAATGTTTTCAGAGAATTATATGAGTTCAATGTTTGAGTTTCAGGAAAGTTTGAAAGATTTTAAATGTAAACGCAGCTCTAAAGATTTGCAAACTAAAGATAATAGTATACTATTTAAAGTATACTTTTTCAAAACCCTCATTTTCAAAAGGAAAAACTAAACTACTTTTTCATTTAGATTCTAAATTCAAGTAAAGCACAAATTTTCCATTCGACGTCATTTCAGTTCATTTCAGTGCAATGGGCTGCTGTGTGGTGATCGGTTTATTGTTCGGCTCATTTTATACACCAATTGCTTACTTACAGGTGCTTGATTACAGGATTTTCAAAACTTTAAGCTAAAATCGATGAATAATATTTCAACAAATTCATATGCCGTATTTTCTCTAATAGTAGCGTACCCCGGCGAGCCGAGTTGGTGACAATTTTACGGTTTCCAAGCTTTTGCAGAAGCTCAACACTCTAATCTCCCACTAGATCTCAACGTTAGCTACATTTTCCGACCCCACATCGATAGCTTCTGATAAGCGGTTCTCGAGATTTCTACACAATGGGCAGCTGTGCCAAGTTCAGCGGAGTTGAGAACGCTGCTTACTTGCACTACATGAAGAACGCGACGATCTATTTTATACCCGGTTGCAACAATGGTAAATGCTTTTCATTAGCTGATTAGAGCTCTATCCGACAAAACTCTCTAACTAGGATAGGTCTCGTTTTGAAATTTCATCTTAAGTTGGCGACCTTCCCTAGTAAGTGTATAGGCCAGATCGGTGAATACCGTATTTTCTCTAATAGTAGTGCATCCCGTCGAGCCGAGTTGGTGACGATTTTACGGTTTAAAAGCTTTTGCAGAAGCTCAACACTCTAATCCCCCACTAGATCTCAACGTCAGCTACATTTTCCGACCCCACATCGATAGGTTCTGATAAGCGGCTCTCGAGATTTCGAGCAATCTAGGCGACGCTCATGGTGCACTACTATTAGAGAAAAACCGGTATTTTCTTAATCAGTGAAATTCCAGAGTAAAGTCGACGAAGGCTACCCATCAACAGGCCTCGATTACATTTTCTCGTTTTTCATTGGAGTTGTCGTCACGTCATTTTTGATCTTCATCGTTTATTGTTATGTGAAGTTTGTTTTTTGTTTTGTATTGTATTTTTGATTTCTTTTAGAAAAGGAAAACCAGAATGTGATCCAAACATCGCTTTGCCAGCCTTCTATGGTGGTTTAATGTTTGGCGCATCGATGTGCTTTTTCTTGGTGGCAAACGAGAAATTGTCTCCGGTAAGGGTTAAGAAAATAAGCAATATTTGTTAATTTTAATGTTAAAATGTTATTTTATATGTTAAAAAGGAAATGTTTGAGCCTTTCTGCAGATAAAATAAGATCACAAAATTAAAAATAATGCTAAAATCAGACTTTAGACAGTAGCATATCCAATCGTGGCGATGTTGCCCGGATTTGTCGTCTCTTTATGGAGTGTGATCTACTTCAAAGAGATTACGGTAGGAAATTTATCGATTAAATTCTTAAAAGTATACTATAATCAAAGTTTTAAAGTAAATTCTAATTTAAAAATAACTCGGAATGGAAATTGGTTTGAGTTGGAGAAAACGAGCGTTAATTTGATCAATTTGACACGATGATTTGACGAGAATTTGTAGGAAAATTCAGCTAGATTTCAGCCAAAAATTGAACCCAAAGAACTTGAGCCTAGTGAGCTTGGAAAGATTTGATTCTATCAACTGGAACTAGGATTTAATTGGCTTAAACTTTTAAATAGATTCCGGAAACTTATTAGCCTCCGTTCCTGGTCTCAATTTTGAGTAATTGACAAGGCAATTGAAGACTCAATCTTGAGTAATTGACAAGGCAATTGAAGAAGACTTCACATCAAGATGACTTGATCAATGCTTTACCAAATTTCAGGGCAAACGAAATCTGACTCTCCTCGGTGTCGCTTATGCTCTAACATTAGTCGGTGTCGCTGTGATCACCGCATCTAGATCAATTTCTTTGTAAATTTGTGTCAAATTCTCATCTTTTCTCAAAGCTTTGGAGAAAAGCGAATAGAGAATAATAAATCTTACATCAAAGGCTTACAGCAGAATTTCTCAGCACTAAAATCTATGGAGAAGATCGATAAAGTGGTTAGAAACAAGAAAACACACAAGAATGATATTGCTGTTGATATCATTGATTGGATTTACATCATTAGCGATGGATTTAATTGAGGATGTAAGTTTGGATCCTGGCCAGTTTTCTACCTAGGCCTGGCTCAGGCTAAATACATACTATTTAAAATTTACCAAACAAAATAAGCCAATTATTCAGTTTCTTTGCAGTCAATCATTGAGTTTCTTCAAGATTTCAAAATTTTCCTGTTTTCTTTGATCAGTTTGAGCTTGATCAACTAATATCAACTTTGTAAAAACCTTTGCATCGTTCAACATCGCAATTTCAACATCTCTGTTGATTTTGGGTCCAATTGTGAGAGGAAGTTAGAGTATAGAGGAAGTATAGAGGAAGTTAGAGTATAGAGTTAGAGTATAGAGGAAGTTAGAGTCAACGAGGTCAGAACTGAAGTCAGAACTGAAGCAGAATTTTGAATTTGAATTTGAAAAATCAAGGCTTGAATAAAAAGCTTTATATTGGTTGAAAATGAGGTCAAGTCATACCAAGCCAAGTAAGAATTGGCTTAAACCTTGCCTTTGCTTACCAGACCCGAATTTCACCATGCACTTCTAAAATGAAAGCAAACAACATATTTGTTGCTGTCAAACGCTTGCCAAAAGTTTATCACGATCTCATCTTTTTATGATTTCAATGATTAATGAGAATCTTTGTCGGTTTCAGCTCTTTCATCTGCGGGGACCATTTCACAAGTTGGACGTGATAGAAATATTGGATCTTAATGATCTTAATGATCTTAATGATCTTAATAATCTTAATTAGAAGAAACTTTCGGGATTCAAGAAGCTCCTCGCCAATTTAAAACAAGTTGAATGTGGAAATTGATGATGGAAACAATTTCAACGATTTTTTTGGAGAATTTAAAAAGCTGAAGTCACCGATCGAGCATCATTGGAGACAATTGATGACAAAAACATCTTTGTTGATGTGAAACTCTCGCCAAAAGTTCATCACGATCTGATCTTTTTATGATTTCAATGATTGATGAGATTCTTTGTCGGTTTCAGCCCTTTCATCTTCGAATTTATGATGAGAATATGAGATGAAAGTCAAACTGAAAACTGTCTATATTTAGAGGCAAAGTCCCTGAATCGTCATTTTCTAAAATGATCCTTCTTCTTTTGATATCTACTTTATTCGTCACTCAATGCCAATCTGTAAATTCATTATCACAAATCAATAGACGCGGTAATTTTTGAGTTTTAATAGTATATCGTTGTTTCAGACTTTGCCATGTGCTTTAAGAGGCCATTGAAAGTCGGTGATGTCATCAATGTGAAAGGAAAAATACAGAATGGACCTTATAGGTACGGTAAAAGTTCTGTTCCACTAAAAATAACAAGTAACATTATTTTAAATTGAATTTGACATATATTTTAGTAAAGAATTTGACACATTCGGTGACTAGACTTGACTAAAACTATTAGACTATTCACGACGGCGGTATTTTACACGTACAGTCGCGTAGTCGTTAACTGTTTTACTAATAATTTGTTGTAAATTCAATGATAAACTAAATTATTATTGTCATTCGATAGCTTTGAATCTCCTCTTAAAAACTAGTACAAAGTTATTAAGAACTTTCTGCGAAAGAAAGAATAAAAGTCTTTAAAAGCTTGAGTTGACACCAAAAAAAGTCGTCATTAGTACAGCCCACCGGTGAGTCGCATCGTCGTGAATGTGTTAAAGTTTTAAGATTGAAAAATTGACCCAAACCATTGTTGAGACACAAATACTGAAACACTTTTTAGATAGACTTTAAAATCGTTTTCTAAAAAGTGTATTTTAGGGAAAAACGGAGGTAGGACAAATGCTACCTTTTTTGGCCCACCCGGCAAAAGGCGTACCTTCTTTTGCTGGAAAAAGCCTCAGGAAAAGCCGTAGAGCTTCAAAAATGTTTTCATTTAGGGGAATCGTATACGCAGATTCCGAATTTCAACAAATCAGACCTCGCTGACGTTAAATTTAGGCTAAAATGCAAAAACTACGAAAAAGCATGAAGTTTTTGCCTTTTAGCCTAAATTTAACGTCAGCTAGGTCTGATTTGTTGAAATTCAGAATCTACGCATAGGATTCCCTTTCAAGAAATCATTTTTGAAGCTTTACGGCCTTTCCTAAGTTCTTTTCCAGCAAGAAAAGGTGAGCATTTGTTCCATGCCCGGAAAAACTACCGTATCTTGTCTAGTAAACCAATTTTCAGTTGGGCTTGCAACTTTGAACAAACTTTTCTCAACAATGTTTTCATTCATGTCGTTTCTCGAAACTTTGAAAGGAAAACGGTTTTCAGTGCAAGGCCTGGTTGTTGTGCGTCGGTGAGTTCAGAAAAAATTCTAAAGTAACAAAGCTTTACAAAACTTTACAAACTTATTACCTCGATTCAAATTCTTGACAAAATTCTATTTCTATTTCTATTTCTGTCAATGTCAATTCTATTTTATTTTATTCTATTTATATTCAAATTGTTGAGTCTCTGTCTAGGAATGGCAAAAAAGGCGATCACCACGACGGACTTCCCTACATTGGAGGTGCTCACTTTGAAGCAAGATTTGAGTGAGTTTCTATTTAATAACTTGTTTTATTGGCTTGATAATTGCTTAGTATTGCATTATTTAGAGTTTTGAGTCAAAACTCGATCCGAGTCACCTATCCAAGTCATAATGGCGCTTTTGGCGGTGCGGTCTACGAACAACGCGGTGCTCCTAAATTGCATGTGAATATGGCGAACATGAGAGCGATTAGAGTAAATATTTCATCGATAGTGATTCTAATTGTTTAACTTATATTCTTTCAATTTAGTGCTACGGTTCCTTGGACTCGGTAACATTTGAGGGCGATATTCTTGAGAAGCGAATGCATCGAGGATTGGGCAGTTGTCCGGCTGAGTTCCCGAAAAATTGGAGCCCAGACCGGCCACATCCACAAAACCATAGCAGCAGTCACGAGCATGGTTCTGTCACCCGTCACCCTCAACCACATGGTAAAAACCTAATCAATGTTTTCAAGCTTAAAGTTGTATGGGGATCCCAGAGAGACTCACGATCACCGTCGCTGAAAGCCTCTTGAAAGGAGGTATCTCCTGTGCGCTCATAGCCTCATTGGTCGAGCTTTTGCTTGGAAAGCGAACGATCCCGGGGTTCGATCCCCTGGTTCAATCCCCTGGTTCGATTCCCATAGAGCATGCACTCCTTTTAAGAGCTAAGAGCTTTAAGAGCAAAACTTTACTCAGTTGGCTAACAGATCGAGAAGTTCGACCCAGTTTATGTCCACTAATGTTAGTCTGGTATTATGACTGTGGTTATTACAGTCTATATTAATTTACAGCTAGTAGAGATAGCTCTTCGGATTCTGATGAGCATGGTGGAGGGAACGCCGCAAGAACGCATTCGCCACAAGTAGGAGGTGGAAAGGGGAATGCTGGGAACAATGGAGGAGCGGGTGGTGGGAGAGGTGGACGAGGGAACGCTGGAGGTAGGTCTACAAAGTAGATCACGGGCTCAAGTTGCGCTAATTACTAGGCAAAAATGCTGACTTTATCCTGGTTTGAGATTCAACTCAAAAATCATTCAAAAAAATTTCAGCTGGTGGCAATGGTGGCCATAAAACCATCGAGATTATCGTCCAAAACGAGATTTTCGGAGGTGGATTGGGAGCCATTCCCATACCTGTACCACATTCAATCGGTGGAAGCGCAGCCCCAGGCCAAGCAGCAGATCCAACACCTGATCCGATCCCAGCAACCAATCCTCAGCTTTCCGGTGAGTATCTGGCCCAACTTCCGTGGACACCGATTCTCCCTGGACAGCCACAATACGTTCAAACTCAAGATAAAAACTCGTATTGGGAATAAAGTTGATTTGGTAGATTTGCGTTAAAGCCGCACAAAATTTGCATTTCAAAAACAGAAAAAAACCTCTGCATTATAACCCCGCAAAATTTGCATACAAAAATTAAATGATTATTTGTTGAGTTCCTTTGCGAAGTTAATGTTAAATGGTTAATGATCAGGATCGAGGTGGAAAATGACAATTTATTTCAATGGATTTTCAATCAAATTGTGCTGCAATGGCCTTTAAAAGTCAGGCTTTAATTTTTGTTTTGTGTTCTTTTTTAAAACTTAAACTTTGTGGGGACGTAATGCGGATGATGCAGGCGAATTTTTAAAGGTAAATTTGGTGGTAATAAAATGCAAATGACGCATGGGTTCTTTTTGTGGGAATATAACGCAAAAGTATCGTTTATTTTGAAGAACCAGCTTAAGATCTTGACTTTACACGAACTTCTTTAGAGACCCAACTCTAGAAGATGGATTTTGATGAGTAAACAGGAACTAAAGATTGTAAAAACTGCCTTATAAAGATACTATTAGGTTGGTGCATAAGTCTTTATAATTTTTTCGAATTTTGTTTCCATGGAATCCTTTACCAGCTCGCCTCTACTCGATACAAAAGTCGATTAGGTTGGTCCAAGTTTTTACAATTCTTTTCCAAACGTTTTTAAAAATAATGCCGCCACCAACAGAATTTCTATCTAAACTATTAAAAAGATTGATTGTTTGATTGAGCCTAAGCCTAATGCCCTTCCCGACCAGTTTCGTTTGATCTTCACCGTGTCTGATTTTAAAAGGGCTGCTTCGTTGCATTTTAAGTGACTTTATGATCTTTTACCTGGTACATTTTTCATGTCGCTTTCGCACTTTATTTCTTTCTAAGTACCGTAAATACTGTAATAGTACCCCACCCCCATAATGATGGTGCGGAGTGTTGTGTAGTCTAGCTTTGAACGAGTTTTTCTCGACACTGGTTTATGCTACAATGCGCGTTTAGATATCAAAAAAATAGCCCTGAATTTCAGCTATTTTTTGATACCAAAGACGCATTCTTTGAAAGTACGGACGCTTTGAAAAAAATGAAATACTAAAAAACTTTTGCGACTACGCGACTGTACGAGGTGGGTGGGGTACTATTACAGTATTTACGGTATATATATATATATATATATATATCTAGCGTCAGATTTCACAATCTTTGTGCAGTTTTCGGAAAGAAATGATTCATAAAAAATAAAACAATCAAAAATTCAATAAATAATTTCAAAAAGAACAGGAATTTCTTTAAGAAATCCTAAAATTCAAGCTTTATTTTGTGTTTTAAAAGCGAATTAATCGCATTTTTTCACTCTACAGCCTATAATCTATGTTTTAAACAAGAATTGTTTGAAAATAGTAACGAATTTTGTGTAAAAAGTCACGTTTAAACGAATCTTAAAATCTGCAATCTCTAAAATTCAAAAAACCTTTCAAAAATTTGACATTTTTAAAAGATTTGCCAAAAAAAAACGAGAGAAAATGAATCATTTCAATGAAATGAAATGAAAACGAGCAAAGAAGAAAAATAAAAGCATTAATCAACACGTTTTTTGTCTTTTATTTCACTTTTCATTCATTGATAATGAAATTTTAAATCAATTTTGTTTAGTATTTGTTGGAATACCGCATTCTCTCTAATAGTAGTGGGCACTACTATTTTTTGAACCCCCTCCTGGACCGCAATACTATTAGAGAGTGCAGTACTATTAAAGAGTTTTATCATTTACCAAAGTAAGACAGATATAAGATTTGTTCCAAAATTCTTGCAATTCTTTCACGCACTCCTTTGGCTCCTTTTGACATACAGTTGTGGGCCGGCGAGTTGACAATTTGTGTCTTGACAAACAATAAAAAGATGTTTTTGCACTTTGCACAACAATTTTAGATTTTTTGCTAACTTTTTTATGTGAAGAATAGTGAATAAATGAATAAAAAAGGCTCATTTTTGCTTGCTTGAATAGCTTTAGAATGTCACATAAACATAAAGACAAAAAGGTTTAGATGAAAAAGAAGCAAACAGAAATTCAAATTTTTGGGAATGCACTACTATTTTTTCAACCCCCTCCTGGACCGCAATACTATTAGAGAGTGCACCTCTATTAGGGAGAATACGGTAAATCATTTCTGCAATATGCATTTGAACCCATTAAAGTCGAATCCATTCAATCCAGACCAATAAAACCCTCGAAGGAATTTTGGTGGCAAAATTCCACGTTCACAAAGGAAGAATGAAATTTTTGAGGCAAAGAGATAACACTCTTTTTTTTTTGACCATTTGTCCTTTGTTTCCTGTGTTTTCTCTTACTATCTTTGGGTTCTTTATTCAAAAAATGTATTTCAAATGTTTATTCAAATTAAATATCAACGATTCTTTTAAAATTCAAAACATTTTTCTGGAAATTTTAGAGTTTAACTGAAAAAGTATGCTTAAAACCAAAAATTGCTTCTTTGAATGGACTGAATGGACTTTCTCTTCTTTATTCTTTGTGCTCAAGGGTTGAAAAGCAATTCTTCTGGTATACTTAATCTCGTTTGATGCCTTGATGCAAGTAGTACTTTGAACAAATAGCTCTAACTGCTCTCAAGCGATCAAAACTTCAACTCTTTTCCCAACTCTGGACCGAGATCTAAATTTTTCAAGCTAAAATCAAACCAAAGCAAGTTTTTCCAATTTTGGGATATTTGACACGCGCCCCGCCCTTTACCATTGGCAATCCAACTTTGAACTCAAATATCTTTGTGTTGAGTGGTCCAATTTAAATATCCTTGGCATCATTATATGCGCCAAGTCTTTCTCTATCGATTGGTGCTAAAAGCTATTTAAATTGGACAACTCAACACCAAGATATTTCAGCTCAAAGTTAGATTGCCAATGGCAAAGGGGCGGGGTCACTGTGGGACCTTTTATACGCGCCCCGCCTTTTTTACCCTTGACAATCTAATTTTGAGCTCAAATACCTTGGTGTTCAGCTGTCCCATTTTAATATTCTTGATGTCATTAGATGCGTCAAGTCTTTCTCTATCGATTGGTATAAAAACTATTTGAATTGAACAGTCCAACACCAAGAAATTTGAGCTCAAAGTTGGATTGCCAATGGCAAAAAGGGGCGGGGCGCATATAAAAGGTCTCACAAGCGGTCTGAAAACCGTAACTAAATTGATCTGTCGTAACTAAATTGATTCGTAAAGTCAAATCTCTTGGTGTTGAGTTGTCCAATTGAAATAGTTTTTAGACCAATCGATAGAGAAAGACTCGGCGCGTCTAACTAAGAATATTTAAATTGCAAAAACATCTTTCAAATCTTTCAGCATGCTAGATATTCTTGGTTTCATTAGATAGGCCAAATCTTTCTCTATCGATTGGTATAAAAACTTTTAAATTGAACAGCCCAACACAAAGATAAACAGTAAATCTCAGCCTCCATTGCGTGTGTGAACATTTCAAAAAACGTTGATGAAGTCTAAAAGTCGCCCCGCCTCTTTGCCATTGGCAATCTAACTTTGAGCTGAAATATCTTGGTGTTGAGTTGTCCAATTGAAATAGTTTTTATACCAATCGTCAGAGAAAGATTTGGCCTATCTAATGAAACCAAGAATATCTAAATTCGACAACCCAACACAAAGATATTTGAGTTCAAAGTTAGATTGTCCAATGGTAAAAGGACGGGGCTTGTTTCAAACCAATTTTTCCGCCACTTCTGCTTCTTTCTCGTTTCTTTTTGCTAACAGTCTTCAAAACTTAATTTTCAGATTCACCATGAAATTCCCAAAGAAAGAAACGTTGAATATTCTGCAATTGGGTCTTGGAATGATGCTCGTTTTCTTTGCTTTCATTTCCCAAGCATTCATCGTGGAAACTGTTTTGGAAAATCGACATGACAGCGATCCATCAATCAGTAAACACGCTGGATATTACAGGTTTGATTTATTTGAATTCCTTTTTCAAACTAATTCAGTCAAACGATCGTCTATGGGATGTTTCTTTTTGGCAATCTCTTGGCTCCGCCAGTTATCTCATTTATTGGTATTGTCAAGATTGTTGAACTTTTCAAAGCAAATTTTAGGCTTAAGATTAGCTTTCATTTTTGGAAGCCTTCCATATGTCCTCTACATGGTCGGTTTTCTATTCCTCAATTCGTATTACCTCTACGCCTCGGCTGCTTTCGAAGGACTCATGGCTGGGTGTGAGAATTTGCATTCGATACAGAATTTCAGTAATTTTAGTACTTTGGACTTCTGTAGGCCAATATTTGGCATCAAATAGTAATGAGCGGACGATTTCCAGAAATAGCAACATGATGTGGATGCTGTATATGAGCAGGTTGAAAGTGAAATTCTGAAAAAGCAAAAGATCAATGCGCGGCTCGAACCTGCGATAGTTAGATTATGAGTCTTGCGCTCTGTTGACTGAGCTACACTACTGGACAATGAAATATCCTATTTGAAAAAAGATCGTCACTTTCGCGCGTCTGTAAGTTTACAATCAGGGAGTCTGGAAAAGGATTGCCTAGGTCCTATTTAGTTCCTATTTAGTTCCTATTTAGTTCCTATTTAGGTCCTATTTAGTTCCTCTATAGGTCCTATTTGGTTACTTTATAGTTCCTATTTAGTTCCTATTCAGTTCCTAATTATCCATTGACAAGTTCCAAAAGCAGACTAAACTAACCTTTGTTTCCGGTAAATGCCACGTAACATAAAGATGACAAATGATCGATGGGATCATGAAAATTGGCACAAAGCATAGTGACCCATAAATCTAAAACATTTGTCGTAATGGTTACATACAGTGCTGGACAATGAAATATCATATTTGAAAAACGATCGCCACTTTCGCGCGTCTGTAACTCCCTTGTCTTTGAGCATAAACTATTAGTGTTATACATTTTCTGAAAGCTCTTTTCAAGGGCTACACAATGGTAATATTAATATTTAGAAATACCGTATTTTTTGAGGCATTTCAGTGACGAAAGTGACGATCGTTTTTCAAATATGATATTTCATTGTCCAGTACTATAGCTGAGCTTTGGTTAGGCCAGGAAATTCAGAACAAATATTGAAGTGTCAATGAGTTTTTGAAAGAAAAAGTCAACAAAAGAAACAAAAGTTAACAATTATAAAAGCTTTTACAGCTCTAGTTTTCGCAGATTATTTAAAAAGTGTTCATTTCTAAGATAGGAAACTTTATACTATAGAAAGTTAAAGATTTAATCAAACATGACCAAGAACACACTTCATTTTCTCTCTTTTAGTATGATTTTCGGTGGTGGCTTTCTAATTGCTGTATTTGGCTCAAAACCCGACAAGAATATCAGTATGGGAACAACGAGAGTATTGTATGGGACTTTTGCATCAGTTTGTTTTGTTGGAGTGATCACATTGGGTCTCTTACGACAAAAGACGCCAGGGAAAAATGCTGCGAAAGCAAATCATCTACAAGAAATGTGTATGTTCGAGCTTAGCTATTGATCTTTGCATTTTTTTAGCAAAGGTGATCAAAATGCTCCAAACTCAAGACCATTGGTGGATCGCTATTCCATCGGCTTTCACCGGAATCGAGAACTCGTTCACTAGTGGGGTCTACCCAACAGCACTGTCGTTTACCAAAAATTTTTCAATAAATACGAATCAATTGATGGGATTGAATGTGATGGCCACTGGAACAGGGCAATTGTGCGGTGAGGTTTACTATTCAAATCTAAGTTTGAAATCCCAAAAATGCATGGAAAAGGCGTTTTTGACTCGAGAACAAGTCCATCTTAACATGAGATAACAAGTCCATCTAAGCAACATGAGAGCGCGCGTTGTCGTGGAGGAGAACGATCTTTGACTTGAAGGACCTATTCTTGTTTTCTTTATCTGCGAGTCCCGCGAAATAGATTTCAGATTTATCTTTGATATTTGATCTATTGGGTTGGTGAAGTGAAAACTGCGGGACTTTGAACTAAAATTTATTCAATATAAAACCATAAATTCATTCCAAGTAATTTCCATTATTATTGGCGACTTCTGCTCATTTTACAGGCAATTTGCGGATTCCTCTTTCGTAGTAAGATTTTGGTTTGTGTGTGAGACTCAAAAATGGAGGACTGGAGATGTCCCAGTTTGAGCACTTTCTTCAAAAGAAAACCATTTTGGTGTCAATAGAAAAGTTGTAGAGAATCAAAAAATACGCTTATAGCCAAGTTTCCAAAAAGATTCACTTAGTAGTTTCGCTTAAAATTCAAGTTTTGTTTTCATAAATTTGGCATTCGTAAATTCTGCATTTCTTGAAAACCAGTTTTTGAATCGTTCTGAAAATTTGGATATAAGCTTGATTTTTGATTCTCTACAACTTTTCCATTGACACTAAAATGGGTTTCTTTTGAAGAAAGTGCTCAAACTATGACATATGACAATAGCCGGCAGTTTTTAATTCACCAACCCAATAGAATTGGCCATGGGGATCTCGAATCCGTCTTTAGTTTTTGCAGAACTCTTCTTTCAGTTCTGCAAACAATTCTGCAAAAACTAAATTGTTGTTTGTTTGTTGAAGTTTGTTGAAATTACAGAAAATAGGGTATAAAACTCGAGTTATAGAAAATCAACTTGAATTTTGAGTTCCTTATGAGGTTGCCAACGCTTCCCAAACAACTGCTTCAGTAGTCTAATGAATAAGCTGCTAGACTACCGAACCTATTACACTTTTTACCCCAAGTTCGAGTCTCACTCTCGTCGAACTTCTTTCCCTTTTTAAAAAACCGTTTCCCTATTTGTCAAGAAATACTAAAATTAAAGCTTTTTCGAGTCCCGCTCTCGTAAAACTTTTAAACCTCAACGACAAATCAATAATAGAGTTGAATTTTATACATAGCTTTCTGTAGCTTTCAGAAATGTGGAATATTAAACAAATATTAAATTTTCAATACTTATCTACTGATTCTGATACTTTAGAAAGTTTTAGCTTTTGTAAATTATTTTTTGAAGTTATAAAAAGTGGGTATAAAACTCGAGTCAATAATTCAATACCAAGACGTAGGGAAATAGTTTTTTTTAGAAAAGAAAAGAAGGTTTGGCGAGAGTGGGACTCGAACTTGGGGCAAAAAGTGGAATAGCTTCCGTTGTCTAACAGATTATCCACTACACCATCGAAGCAGTTGTTGAGAGAATAATAAGAGAATTCTAAAGTATCAGAATCAGTAGGTAAGCATTGCAAAATTTAATATTTGTTTAATATTCCACATTTCTGAAAGCTACAGAAAGCGATTTATAAAATTCAACTCCGTTATTGATTTGTCGTTGAGGTTTAAAAGTTTTACGAGAGCGGGACTCGAAAAAGCTTTAATTTTAGTGTTTCTTGACAAATAGGGAAACGGTTTTTTAAAAAGGGAAAGAAGTTTGACGAGAGTGGGACTCAAACTTTGGGCAAAAAGTGCAATAGGTTCTTAGTCTAGCAGACTATCCACTACACCATCGAAGCAGTTGTTGAGAAAGTGTCTGACGTTTTCTTAAGGAGTCCAAAATTTGACTCGATGCCTTTCCCTCGTAAGCATTTAGGAAGATCAATTCTAAAGCCAATATTTCAGCAGCTCTCCTCTTCGCCTCGATCGGCAAATGGTCGGATCGAGCGGGTCGATGGTATTCGATGTGGGTGGGAACAGTTGTGAGCTTGATCTGTTATGGCTTGATCACTGTCAACTTGCCAGCCATTGCCTCATATGAAAAGACATATGACAAGCCATTACTGTCAAATCCAAGGTAACTCTATTGAAACAAATTTCTACTTATTTAACAATTGAAATCTTGCTCTAGAAGATATCCAAATATTCCTGCTGTTTTAGCGTTGTTATTGGTTTAATTTGCGGCTTCATGCTTGGTTTCAATGATTGTTGTGTGAATACTCAGATTTATGCTTTGATCTCTGTGCGTTATGTTGGACGAACAGGACCAGCATTTGCTTTGAGCAAATTTTGGCATGTAAGTTAGGAAAATCATGGCCATGTTTACTTGCAAAACAAAATGACTATCGTATTTTCTCTAATAGTAGTGCACCCAACTGAGCCGAGTTGGTGACTATTTTACGGTTTCCAAGCTTTTGCAGAAGCTCAACACTCTAATCCCCCACTAGATCTCCTCGTCAGCTACATTTTCCGACCCCACATCGATAGGTTCTGATCAGCGGTTCTCGAGATTTCGAGGAATTTAGGCGACGCTCTGGGTGCACTACTATTAGAGAAAATACGATAACAAAAACGAACAAGATGTGCTAAATATTTAGCACAGCAAATATTTGCTTAATATTTACATTGAGGTTTACAGATTTACATTTAAAAGTTGTTTCAAACTAAGAAAACCTGAAACGACTACGGAAAAGTGCTAATTTCGGTCAAATGTTGTTTTGTGACAACTGAATACCTTTTTCTTCCTCAAACTTGTGATCTGTATCGCTTAAATGTATTCATTTCCTCACTGTTAAGTCAGTAATACAAGTTAAATCAGTTAAATTGTTACTTTCATCCCATTTCGGACAAATCTTGATCCATTTTGTTAAGTCAGTCATTTTAGCTCCGTTATTGAATTCGTACAAGTAACCCATTGGGTTTTCTCGCAATTGAGGGCTGTCTGTCCGTCCGTCTGTACGCAACGTTCATCTCGAAAACGGGAGAAGCTAGAGCTTCAAAAACAACACCTTTATAGGTTTTCGGGGTCGTGAAGTTCCCCATTAAGGTGAGATTTTTTCTACGGGCAACGGAAACAGTAGTATTGCGTAATCTGACCCTAAATCTCAGCCCCAGTGTACCGATTTTCATGATTCATGTATCATTTTGTAGGAAATTAAAAATTAATAGGTACAATCCTGTTTGCACAATAAAAAGTTATTATCATCTAAGGGCACTTCCTGTGCAAAATAACCGTCGGGAAGTGACGGCACTCTGATCGTCAGGCAATGGGTGGCCGAAAGAACTTTCATCCCATTTCGGACAAATCTTGATGCATTTTGCTCAAAACCTTTCGCATTTTAGCTCCGTTATTGAATTCGGGCAAGTAACCCGTTGGATTGCAGTAAATAACGGGTAAATTGTCTTTGATTAACCAAAGTTTGTACAATAAGAAGCAAAAGACTGAAAGTCTTGATCAAAACACACATAAACTAAGACAAGAACTTTGTTAAGACAAGAACTTTTTCGTACAAAAGACTCACCATGTAACTAACGAATTTTTGAGTGATACGTTTACTGAAGCCTTGTATTTACCCTTGTATTTAGCCTTGTATTTACTTTATTTTAGGCTCTCTTCACCGCAATTTGCATGTTCTATGGCAGTGTCGCTTCTCTCTACATCCAACTCGCAATTTTAGCCGTTGGAACGATTCTCTCATCAT
The DNA here is from genome assembly GCA_958450365.1 of Mesorhabditis belari. Lineage (NCBI taxonomy): Eukaryota > Metazoa > Nematoda > Chromadorea > Rhabditida > Rhabditidae > Mesorhabditis > Mesorhabditis belari. The sequence continues at coordinate 65,954 of CAUEEP010000156.1, forward strand.
TATCTTTCACGTATGTCGAGCGAAAGATGTTGAATCAAAGGAAACGATTACCGACGATTACCATTGATTTTTGTTAGGTTAATAAAAAGAAAAATTTATTCATTACATACAAATTGCAATATTCTATTTTTCTCCAACAGGGATGTCATCCTTGACGAAATCGCCGAGCATCAACGGGCTCACCAAAGATGTGCCCCCATCCAATCGAATGCATTGACCGATCATGTAACGAGATTGAGTGCTGAAAGATTTGAAAGATGTTTTTGCAATTTAAATATTCTTAGTTAGACGCGCCAAGTCTTTCTCTATCGATTGGTCTAAAGCTATTATATTTTTGAGCTATTTTTGAGTGATTGCATACTTTTTAAAATAAAACGCTTCATCGATTACATCGTTTCCCAAAATTTCCAAACAATCCAATCGATCGAACCGTTCTCTTTCTTTTAATCTTTTTTTAATCTTGCTTAAATTCAAACGAAAATGGATTAAATTAGCACAAAAGTACATTTTGAGGCTAATTTGAAAATCAACCTTCCGAAGATTGGATTGTTCTGAAATTTTGGGAAACTATGTAATCGATGAAGCGTTTTATTTTAGAAAAAAAGCAATCACTCAAAAATAGCTCAAAAATATAATAGTTCATGAATGCTAGAAGCCAGGATTTTGAACTCTTACATTAAAATGCCTGAAAAAGTTCTAAAATAAAACATTTTTCAAAATTCAAAATAAAACATTCAAAAAAGCCATTTTGTAGATTAAGGATAGGGCTTTTGAATCAAGCAAACCGTTTTTTGATTGGATAAGCCGTTTTTTCAGAAAACACATTACCCAAAAACGATCGTTTATAACTTGCCAACCTAATACTTTACAGAAATTAGGACTTTAAGAAACTGTATGCCTATTCAACTCACTGATCGCAGAGGAAAGCGGCGAGCCGAGCGACATCTTCAGGTTCAGCAATAAAGCCAGCTGGAATCATTTCAAAGCGACTTGCAAGACCGTCATTAATCTAAAAAAGTTTTGTATTTTGACTGATTAATTTGAAAGACTGATTATCAGATTACTCTCACTACGAAAGGTTGTTTTTAAGGTGAAATTTTAAAACGAGACCAATTCTATTTTTTTCAGTTTTACATGGGCTTTCCGAATCCGTTTTTAGCTTTTCCTAAATGATATAGAAAATTCAAATCATATCATATGCATATGGTTTAGGTTTTTGCTTGTAGTTGCATTCAAAATTGGTTTTGATTTTGGTTTTATTCACTTCTGGAACTTGAATATGTAAACCTGATTTTGCTAATAAAGTACAGGGTGCGGTAGGATTATTGCTAGAGTGTGTTCCTCATGAGTAACTCACGAGACTGTTGCAAACCAAACCAAAGCCTTGCCGGTCTTGAAAATAGTTTTTAATTATTTTATAAAATCACAAAAAAGTTTGTCCGTGAGCGGTATCGAACCAGGGAGGAAAAATGATGACGCCCAAACTTTTCGATAAAGTGTGCTCCTCGCGAGTAATGCCTCGCGATTCCGGGATTCAGGTTGGCAACGAAACCGGACTTACTGAATCAAGGGCTCGGATCCCGGATTTGAGATTTGTATCTACTTTATCTAACTATTTTAACTAGCTAAACTATCTATTCTATTTGATTTTAACTTTTAAAATAAAATAGAATAGTTATACTTTCACCCGAACGGAGTTCTGAATTCGGATCTCCAGCACAGCGTAACGCAAAATCGAGTTCATTTCGTGTCATGTAAACAAATGCATAGCTCATCTGTACGCAATTACAGATAGAGTGTGTTTCTCGTGAGTAATGTCTTCTCTAAAACGCATTTTCAGAATCTTAGCAAAAAATTTTTGAAAAATATTGTCACCGGTGGAAGTCGAACCAGCGACCCTAAGATCAATAGCCTTTCCGCCAAAAATTTTTGGCTAAGATTCTGAAAATGCGTGTCTAGGGGTTATTTTTGACGCTGATCACGAAACACATGTTTTTAGCCTAGGTTTCTGCACGGAAAATTAACGAAACGTGAAAACAGCCATTTTTTGGCTCTGCTGCCCTTTACTAAAATAGCTGTAAAAACTTTTAGAAAAGAGATATCTCAAAACGGTTTTTACCAATCGATCCGTCTTGAATTCAGCTTTAGGATGAGCTATAAAACGTCTAAACTGGACAAATTTAAGGTACTCTCCCAAAAAATCGGAAAGGACTTTTCCACCAACCCAATATCTTTAAAAAAATTGCTTATAATAATCCTGCCGTACCCTGTAGATCGTTTGAAGAAAGAGAATATGACAGGAATCAGAAAGTCCAAATTTTCAAGCCAAATTCCTTGCGTTTGCAAGTCCTTTAAGAAAAACTAAAAATTGACCAAGATACGAAAGATCTCGTTTTGAAATTTCACCTTAAGTTGGCGACCTTCCCGTGGCAGGAGTTCTTTGTGCTTACCTTCTCAGCTGTTCCTTGGTCGATACCTTGCTTCTGCATGAGAGTTGTGTTGACGGCACCAGGCCTAAAAGTTTCAGTAAGTGGATTAATTCTTAGAAATTTTGCCTAAAAATCTAGATAAATTGATTTGAAAATACTAGATTTGAAAAAATTGATTTAAAGATTTTAAAAATACTAACTTGATTGCATTGACTCTAACTCCTCGTCGAATCATCTCCAATCCAAGACTCCTCGTCAAAGCATCGACACAAGCCTTGGACATTGCGTAGAAGGTGAATGAGCACTGAAAATGTAAATAGCTACAGTAATTTTGCAGCGAATATGATATGAATCAAAAAATTAAAGTCAAATTCCTTTGAAAGTGATAAACTCATGATGAAAATCCTATTTTAATAAGACTTACTCCTTGAACTTCTGAATAAGCAATTGAGCCGACATTCACAATGGCGCCCTTTGATTTTTCGAGATGGGGAGCGGCTTTACGAGTGAGGTAAACAATGCTGAAAAATTCAACTTATAAAGCTAATGGATTTTTTTAATTTAGCACAAATTTGCCAAACAAACCATCTAGAGTTGATCTTCATAATGTAGTCGTAGCTGTCCATGTCCTGGGTGAAAAACCCTGGGATTTTTCCGGCACGATCAGCATCACCGACACCAGCGTTGTTGATCTAAGGCTCTTAAGTAATAGTAGGCTAAATTTTTCAAGTGGAACTTGAACTAGTGCATATTTTGCTACGAAAAGCTACTGGATTCACTGTAAATTAATTATTAACTGTAAAGAATTGCGCAAACTCGACTCATGTTCAACTTTCAACCCAAAATCTGATGTTTCTCTTCAGATTTTCTTTAGAGAATTAGTTTTTTTGTTTAAAGATTCAAAATCTTCATCTTTACAGATTCAGAATTCAATTTTCTTTTCAACAAGCTGAAATCTAATGATAACCTATTAGTTTTCCCTATTTATTGGGTTGGTGAATTAAAAACTGCCGGCTATTGTCATATGTCACAGTTTGAGAACTTTCTTCTAAAGAAACCCATTTTGGTGTCAATGGAAAATTTGTAGAGAATCAAAAATCAAGCTTATATCCAAATTTTCAAAACGATTCAAGAACTGGTTTTCAAGAAATGCTAATTTACAAATTTTCATAAAACTTGCATTTTAAGCGAAACTACTAAGTGTATCTTTTTGGAAATTTGGCTATAAGCCTAATTTTTGATTCTCTACAACTTTTCTATTGACACCAAAATAGGTTTCTTTTGAAGAAAGTGCTCAAACTGGGACATCTCCAGTCTCCATTTTTGAGTCTCAGACTTGTCTTACACACAAAACAAAACCCTAACACGAAAGAGGAATTCGCAAATTGCCTGTAAAATGGACAGAAGTCGTCAATAATAATGCCAATTATTTCGAATGAATTCATGGTTTTATGTTCAATAAATTTTAGTTCAAAGTCCCGCAGTTTTCAATTCACCAACCCAATATTTTACTTGATTCTAACCCAAAACCCAGGGCTCTCAGCCAATCTTTTTCATATCTTTTTTTCAAATTCTCACCAAGAAATCGATTTTCCCAAACTTGGCCACAGTCTCGTCAACTAGACGATCCATGAAAGACTCCTCGCCGAGATTCCCAGCAATGCTCAACACATCTCCTTCAGCCGCTCCTCCAGCCACACATTCTTTCTTTGTTTCCTGGAAATCAGCATTTCTAGATTTATATACTCTATATTTATTATATACAATCTACTCTTTAGTTTTCTGTGAGAGCAAAGCTTTCTGCGACGCTCTTGCTATCAGTTTAATCTTCAAACAGCTAAGAATAAGACTCTTTGATCTGCAACGCTTACTCACACCTTATCAAAGGAAAATTTCAACCAAGAAAGGTTAAAAAACTTGTCTCAAGGTTTGATTTAACTTTAAAAATTAAAAAAACGTTTACTTTACAGACGTTCACTCACATCAAGCGCCTCCTGACTTCTGCCGGTGACTGTCACCTTGCAACCCTGCTTGGCAAAATAGGCGGCGATTCCTCGACCAATTCCATTGCTTGAGCCTGAGATAATCTTCATATAAAGATCTTGATATATATAATAATAAAGCTTGATAATCAAAATTTGAATAACAGAATTTGAATATGAACAAGTTCAGCCTTATAGATTTTCCTATCGCTAAAACCTTGACCAATTTGGGAGTGGGACAAATGCTACCTTTTTTTTGCGCACCCGGACATTTGCGCACCTTTTTTTCCGCACCTTGCCCATTAGCGCACCTTTTTTCGCGTTTTAAAAAGCTCTAAAAGGCTAATATTAACGAATTTCTATTCCAAAAGTTGTTTTTCTAGGTAATTTTAGGGCGTAGAATCGAAATTTTGACATATCAGAGCGTGTGGAAACAAACGGACGGAGTTATACAAAGAGAAAAATCGACAACTTTCTGTAATTTGATCTAGCCGTTTTGTCTTTCAAATTGGTTCCACACGCTCTGATATGTCAAAATTTCGATTCTACGCCCTAAAATTACCTAGAAAAACAACTTTTGGAATAGAAATTCGTTAATATTAGCTTTTTAGAGCTTTTTAAAACGCGAAAAAAGGTACGCTAATGGGCAAGGTGCGGAAAAAAGGTGCGCAAATGTCCGGGTGCGCAAAAAAAAGGTCGCATTTGTCCCACTCCCACCAATTTTAGTCACTAGCAAGTTTTGACGAGTTCAAATTGGTAGACTCAATAAAATGAATAGCTTCAAGTTTGCCGGTTTTGCCGTTTTTAGCTTTGCTCAAATTGTCATGCTCAAATTTTTGGAGATAACTTTTGCTACAAATTTCTACATCTTTCTAAATCAAAATCAAATCAAAATCAAATCAAATCAAACAAAAAAACAAGATTGAAACGACCTACAAAGCTGATTTCAGATCTTAACACTAAATTCATGATAAATCAATATTATCAATAATTCAATATTATTGATAAGCTAAAATTCTTTATAATAAAATAATTTTATTCAAAGTTTAAACAATATCATAAATCTTACCAGTAATTAGGGCAACTTTTCCCGGAAATTGCTTGGCCATTGTCTAAAACATTGACTAATTTATTGAAAACATAAAAGAACAAAAACAAAATTGAATTTAGAAGCTCGATTTCAAAAAAGTTGACCTTTGCTGCGCTTTCCTTTCCTTTCCAAACCTTCAAAAAATGTTTATATAGTGAAAAGGGGAAGTTTATGGTTTCTGTCAATATCTATTTGCTCAGTTTAAGCCTAAGAGAAAAGGGGAAAAGGGGAAAAGGGGGGAAATCCCTCGATTGACCCCACAAACCACACAATTGCGATGCTTGATCGAAAAAAAGAGACGGAGATAGACTGAATGACCATGCCGCTAAAGTGTAGTCTTTTAGAGAAGTGCAAAGATCAAAAAGGACGATTTTTGAAGCCATTGTTAGCTTTTAGAGCCATTGTCATATTTGTTTTGTTTTATTTGTTCAAAGTTCAACAACAAAATAAAACAGAGCTGAACTGATTAACCAGCAGGTCTTATTCCAAAAAACTTCCTTGAAATCTTGATCTAACCCAGTTACTGCCTTTCTGATCTTTATTCTCATAAAAAATCTTCTTAACTCAAATTAAAAGTAACCTGTGATACGGCTAAACTTAATGTGTTTTGATTTGAGCTTTCAACTTGACCTTCTAACTCAAACACATTAAGTTTAGCCGAATTACAGGTTACTTTTAATTTGAGTTAGGAAAACTTTTATGAGTGAAGATCAAAAAGAAAATAACTGCTTTAGGTCAAGGTTTCAGGCAAGTTTTTTTTGGAACAGGCTTACTGGCTAATTATTGGGTTGGTGAATTGACAACTGCGGGACTTTGGACTAAAATTTATTCAACATAAAACCATCAATTCCTTCCAGATAATTTCCATTATTATTGACGACTTCTGCCCATTTTACAGGCAATTTGCGGATTCCTCTTTCATGGTAGGATTTTGGCTTTTGTGTGAGACAAGTGTGAGACTCAAAAATGGAGGACTGTAGATGTCACAGTTTGAGCACTTTCTTCAAAAGAAACCCATTTTGGTGTCAATAGAAAAGTTGTAGAGAATCAAAAAATACGCTTATAGCCAAGTTTCCAAAAAGATACGCTTAGTAGTTTCGCTTAAGATGCAAGTTTTGTGAAAATTCGTAAATTTGGCATTGCTTGAAAACCAGTTTTTGAATCGTTTTGAAAATTTGGATTTAAGCTTAATTTTTGATTCTCTACAACTTTTCCATTGACACCAAAATGGATTTCTTTTGAAGAAAGTGCTCAAACTGTCACATATGACAATAGCCGGCAGTTTTCAATTCACCAACCCAATAATTCAGTCCTGTTTGACTCGAAAAATCGTTTTTATGCATTGACAGCAATAGCAAAAGACATCTAATCGAGAATTTTGTGAATCAATTGGGGCGTAGCGTTTTCTTAAAACAGAAAACTTGAGCGTTTTAGAATATTTGAGTTATCAGATGTCTTTTGTTATTGAGCTATGAGCCAGTTCAATATTTATGAGGACTTTTGAGCTTGCTTGTTGTTTAGAGCTTGCAAAATCGGTTTAAGAAAAAAAAATCATTAAGAAAGCACTGAATTACAGCTTCATCAAAAACTTCATAGCATTGAGCTTCACCAAAAATGAGCCAGTATTGTTTCTCTTCATTCATCAGTTTGCGTCAATGGTTGTTGACTTGTATTTGATTCCTTGTAGACCCTCCTCAAAACTCGCGGCAGAATAATTCTTTTGCTAGTCTGATTGATAAATAATAAAGCCACGACGATCATCATCACAAGAGAGTTCAACGCGCCATGAGTGGCCATTAGAACTCCAAAGATTGAAGTAATTGAAGCTTTTTTTTCAGTCCAGTTGATTTGTGACAAGTTCACTACAAAGTCGACCTTGTAGATTCCCTCTTGGTTTTGCATTGCTTTGCTTTGCTTTGCTCGTTTGAGATATTGGGTTGTCCAGTTATGAATGCGCGTTTTTTACTATTTTGTAAATTTCTGAAGATATCGAAATCAAGAAAAAGATATATATGAGTATTATTCGAAAGCTGAAGATCTCCTCTATATTTTGATATAAAAAGTTTTTGAATTTGTCCAGGTTTTGGGCACAATTGACTGCACAGAAAATGGAAATGGTGGCCAAAAAATGGAAGGGTGCCTTTGGATCAAGTTTTGGCTCCGCTCAAATTGAGTTAACCGTTTGATGTTTGGCCAATAGATATATCAATACAACTTTTTTTAAAATATAAAAATTTCAGAGCATCTTTACTTTTCTGGGCGGTTATTTTACACCATAAAACTTGAGGATTAGCTAAGCTGAAAGGGGTTTTTTCGAAAGCGACCTCTCCCTTTGTGCAGTAAATTTCCCAAAAAGTTGAAAGAATTCAAAAACTTTTTTTATTCCAAAATGTAGAGGAGATCTTCAGCTTTTGAATGATAAATTTTAGTTTCATTTTGTAGATCTCAATAAGTGCAACTCAATAAGAGAAGCTATTAAACGCGATTTTCACGGAGACTCTTGCCAGAATAAAATAGAAAGTAAGAAATAAAAAGTGAAATTAGTACTGAGATTGAAAAAATTGCAAAGACGCAGGAAAAATGAAAATAAATGACGAAATAAATAGTGACGAACGTAGATTTCTTCTTTGTTAAATTTATAAGTTATTCAATTAAAAGACTGAAAATGCAAGTATTCGCAAATATTCGATCGAAAAGTTGCGAATACGAATACGAATACTTTTAGATTTTCAAATACGAATTCAAATTCAAATCAAAGTTGGTGTGTGGGAATTCTTGCAAAAAATCGAGCTCTTTTTCATCGGTATCTTATTCTTGAAAAAAAAAAAAGAAACTTTCGTCAAGGGCCCTTTAAACGGGAGATATTTGCCTTGAAAGTTTTTACGGTTCACTTTTAAGCGTTCTTGGGGTGACAAAAAAGTGCCTCCGGGGGCGCAATCAGTTAGAGGCAGGCGTCCAAAGCCAGAGCTCTCAGCTTTGTGTTCAGACAATTTTTCAATGTTTTTTCAAAAAGCAACAATTTTATAACAACATAACAATCCTCCACCTCTATTTTTTGAGGTAAAGCTAAGCACTTTTGAATCTAAGCAGCATCAATTACTTTGCTCTTTATTTGCTTTCACAATAATTAACTTTTCACTAATTATCATAAATAACTTATTTCAAGTATACAAATAGATTTTATTCTAGTCATGCTACGTCTAACAAAAGTGATTTTGATTGCTGACCAGCCACGGACATTGAATCGATCTGAAAGGAAGTTGTTTGTCCTAAAAATATCCTACCAAACTGTGAGTGAATGGAAATGAATCGTGAAGAAGAAGAACTTCAAATCGAAGACGAAAAAAGAAGAAGTGAGAATGATGTCAAAAATAAACGTTGACGGAAAAGTATCAGATCTGCATATACAACAAGATAGACAGGGTTTCGAACCGATTCGAATCGAATAGGATCCGATTCTCATCGATTGATCTGTCAATCAGATCCGACTGAGTTTATATTCAATCTAAATCCACAGCTGGCTAGTTTCTCTATTGGTTTAGCCAGAATTAGGCTCTAATCAGCTTGAAAACAGTCAATTCCAGCTACACCCTCTTTAACGGCATTCCAGCTATCGTTGAGCGGTTTTCTGGGTCTTTATTCACTATCCTACTAAAAGTATTCTACTCTCAAGATGAGCACTCTTTGTATTTCCAATCGAAAAACAACAGAAACCAGAACATTTCCCTACCCAACACTGCCCAATGAGTTAAAAGCCGTTGTCCATCGAGTCATCCCCTTAAACTCTTTGCCCACTCTCTTCAAAGTCAACAAATCTGTGAAAAATTATCAACTCCAATGCGGTTTTAATCGAAGAATCAACTCAGTTCTGATCAAATCGAATACCACCGGGAAATCGGAAGAAAGACGCTGTATCTTCCACGTGAAACTCGATGATGGCTTATGGTTTCATCTTTCAAGAAAACCGACTTCTATCAGCCACAATAACAGCAAAACTGTCAGTTTCTGTAAAAACACGACTTTCTGGACCCTTTTCAATACGATGCGCACAATAAAATCACTGCAAATCATATTTGAGGGGTCATTATTTGAAGAGCACCACGATCTAGCTGAATACTTTCTACCCTGGATTCGTGTTCTGGCCGAATTCGAGATTCGTGCTCCGTTCCTTATCGTTGAATCACTCCTTAAACGCTTCAATCCAACGGTACTCGACATGTTGGCGATTTTGGATGCAAGGCCGATGTTTATTTTTGAGGCACAAGTACTTTAAGACTCTAAGAAAGGCTTGGAGTTTTCTGAACTGGACAATAGTCTCAAAGCTTAAAATTGTTATGCCTAAAAATAAGTTACTTTACACTTGATACAACCAAATCATGCGAGATCCAGACAGGTACGATCTCGATGGCCCTTGACCCTTGAAAGTTAAGGCAAACAAGTATTAATTTTTTACAAATTTTGTTCAAAACTTTAAACTGTAAAGATCACTTTACAGTTTAAGGTTTTCAACCAAATCCAACCAAATCAAGCGAGATTCAGACAAGTACGATCTCGATGAGCCTTCACTGTATCGACTTCTGATTACTTTCTAAAAGGATGGCTGCTCAGTTTGTTTGAAGAATCTCACGTCTAACAGTTAATACTTTCTGTATCCGTTCAACTTAAACTCTAACACTTTTTTAAAGAGTGAATTTTTAAAAGCAATGATTAATCTGAATTCAAGCACAATCTTCAAACCAATTTAAGTGAATTCCTACGAAACAATAGTGTTATAAGAAAATCGTAAGCTAAAAACACAAAAGCTATGACCAGCAAGTATTACTTTTTTACAAATTTTGTTCAAAACCTTAAACTGTAAAGTGATGCTTGTTCTCAACTCTGTTCTAAAACTATAGCCTAATAGTTGAAAGTAGAAAAAACATTTGAAAATCAGTTTAATTTTCAGTGATTTTTGGAAAGCCAAAGCTTTTTACGGCAGCCATGTCACGATCAAATTTCAAGAAGAAGATGCCGATGAAAAAGAGGTCGATTTTTTGCAAGAATTCCCACACACCAACTTTGCCTTTGAGGTTGGTGAAATTAAAGTGTGTTCTTCAAGAGTAATGCCTTTTCTAAACGGGATCTATTTCAGACAACTAGCGTTAGTGAAACCGTTAATTTATACCCGATTAGCCCAATTTTGGTATCATTGACTGAGCCTTGTGATTCCTTAAGAGGAACACACCCTTAATCAGTATCTAGAAGTACAGTCAACTCTCGCTTTAACGACTTGGTTTGTTTGTTTGTTTGTTTGTTTGTTTGTTTGTTTGTTTGTTTGTTTGTTTGTAAGATTATTAGATCAATACTTTATTCATGTAAGCATGAAAAAATGAAAACGGAACATGTTTAATTCACAAAATGACACACAGTAAACTTCTTGATAGAAGAGAGAAATTGTAGAGACTGAAGAATGAATTAATTCTATTCAAATTCAAATTCAGATTTAAATTTAAACACGAACTTGTTAAATGAATGATAAAGCGGAATTTAAGCACGATTTTCAAATCAATTTACGTATAATAAAAACACAAAAGTTAAGGGAAACAAGCATCACTTTTTTACAAATTTCGTTCAAAACCTTAAACTGCAAAGTGATGCTTGTCCTGAACATTGCTCTGAAAATATAGCTTATTAATGTTTCGTGAAACACACCAAAAGATTTAAATAGTACATAGTAGGCTGGCCGATAAGTTCCTAGAATTTTTTATCAACTTTTAAAGTGTAATTGGAACTTATAGGCCATCTCCCACGAAGGAAAATCGCGAAAAGCGGCGGAAAGGCTATTGATCTGAGGGTCGCTGGTTCGACTTCCACCGGTGACAATATTTTTCAAAAATGTTTTGCCAAGATTCTGAAAATTTGTTTCTAGGGGTTATTTTTGACGCTGATCACGAAAAACATGTTTTTAGCCTAGGTTTCTGCACGGAAAACCAACGAAACGTGAAAACAGCCATTTTTTGGCTCTGCTGCCCTTTACTAAAATAGCTGTAAAAACTTTTAGAAAAGAGATATATCAAACGGTTTTTACCAATCGATCCGTCTTGAATTCAGCTTTAGGATGAGCTATAAAACGTCAAAATTGGACAAATTTAAGGTACTCTCCCAAAAAATCGGGAAGGACTTTTCCACCAACCCAATAAGAGTCTAATTTTCGGAGCGGGATCAACATCATAGATAGTAACAGTAAAATTTGCAATAATATGCAGTAAAACATGCAACAGGACGATGGCAATAGTTTTGAAAATAAGAAGATTTTCTTTATTTTCTTTATTTTCTATATTGTCTAAAACAATCTAAATGCGAAACCAGAAATCAAATTAGATTAGAGTCAAGGTTATGGAAGCTTTTGAAAATTGGTTTGAATTATTAGAAGAACTTGAAGAATTTGAAGAGAAAACGCTAGCCTTACTTCAACCGTTTCACAAAGAAATTCAGGATCTCGAATTCTTCCTCTTCGAACCATCGGCTACCAGTTTCTCTGGCCATAAAAATCTCAAATCATCCACACGACCACGCGTCCGAAAGCACCGTACTTTATCGATTCTCCCAATTTCCTCTTCAGTCCCAGCTCTAACTTTTCTCATTTCCCTCTCCATTTTTCTGTAAATCTTCACATCTCGCACACGTTTCAATAAAGAATTGTAAGAAAACGGATCAAGTACGACTATGTCATCGCGCTCCGGATCAAAGATAACAGAAATGATAAGCGAGCAATTCTGGTTTTCACTTGGCAATCCGTTTCTCACGATCCACTCCGGGAAATGGTCTAGAAATTCGCATCTTTCGGACAAAAGGTCAACCATCTCAACTTGAGTCTTCGATAAAGCGTTCAACAAATTTTCGCATAAACCATGAATTGAAATTTTTTTGCAAAATCTCAGTCCATTTTCGATGAAATGGGTGAAATTGTCAGTGATTTCCAGCTCTTCCCACTCATCCGGCCTGATAACCGCATCCTCCTTGACTTTGAAGTTAAATCCTTCAGAGATCGTGTTCAAAAATCCGATCGTAAACCCAGCGATATAAAGAGAACCCACAGAATCGAGTTTTTCCAGCAAAACTCTGAGAGGCTCTTCGATATGTCCGTAATGATCCGAAAGCTTATGGACCAGCAACAAGTGTCCGCAAGTTTTAATTTTTTTTAGAAATAAGCTAGGTAAAGATTCGAAGACGTCGAATTTCAAAGGATATCCATTTTTCCAGAGAGTAACAGTTAAAGAGTCTGAAGGTATATCTTCCGAATGATGATTGTCTTGGATTTCTATGGACCTGACCCATTTCCCGAATAGACCGTTAGACAAGACTTTATAGCGAAGATAATGATTGGTTTTTAAGAGTTTACCATTTTCTTCTGGGTCCAATTTGTCCAATATTGGTACTAGCAACTCTTTCGGAATAGTTGCGAAGGGAATCGGTAGCAATTTTGGCATTATTCAATAGCTTCAATACGAATATATTTAGATATTCAATCAATACTAGCCAATTTTAGGGATTCTTTTCCAAACATTTCTTTTGATAGACAACGGATTTTCGTTCTGAGACCCGGAAAATGCCTCGTTGAAGAGACGCAGACTCTGTGACACTGTGACAAAAAGCAAAAAGAAGATCGGCACCTACCACGAAGCCATCTGCACCTACCACATTTCGAGGGTCGGAAAAAAGCCTTTGTAAGTCCGTGGCACGATTTCCCAAGTAAACACCCAAACTTTGGACACATTTTTGAATATGGGCAAAAACCGAAGACAGCATCGGATTCCCTGTGTCCGATAGACGTTTGCATCTCAACGGCATCAAAATCGGCTACGGCCATTTTGTGGCATTTTTGTGCGCCCCTTGTCTGAGGGGTAGGATGATTTTGACGTTCCGCCTGTTCTCCCTTCAGGGAGAGGGTAGGTCGGCTGATTGGGCGTCAGCTCGACAGTGGGCGCTGCCGGAATGTTCTTCACGTTTTCGTAGATCTTCGGGGTCCTCCTGGATCGATCTATCTTTGGCGTTGCTTCTCTTGACGTCACGCTGCTATGCGAACGGCTCCTCGATCGACTATCCCTGCTATCGCTCCTCCCCGAGTGTGCTGACGCGCTTCTCGAAGGCGACGTCGATGATGAGTCTGATGATGAGTCCGATGATGAGTCCGATGATGAGTCCCGTCGTCGGTCGGTTTCGACATCGGGTGGAGCAGGGATCGTCGACGACATCTTCTAAAGAAGAAACATTATTTGGGTCTTAGCGGTCTTAGCTGAAAATAAGAAGTTAATTTAAAAATAAAATAGAAAGTAAAAAGTTAAATTAGTACTGAGATTGAAGCAGCAAAGACGCAGGAAAAATGAAAATGAATGACGCACATCGATTACACCTCAATGTAAATTTTTTTTTCTTTAAATCAAAAATCCGAACACTACAAATTTTAAGTTAGGCCCAAAAATGAACGGAAAAAATAAAATAATCCGAAAACGTTTATCCAAAATTTCAGAATTAAAGGCGGCGACTTTGATGTTCGTGAAATTTCATCGAACCATAAAGTGCACTACTATTAGGTTGGTAAAAAAGAAATGCGCGTTTTCGTTAAAAGTTTATTTTATTATAAAAACAAGATAACAATACATTAATCCAAAAGGTATTCGCCATCTGCATCAATGACTTGTCGCTAACGTTCACGCAGAGAATGGATGCCCTTCTTGAAGAACTCGACCGGCTGCGACTCGAAGAAGTTGGACACCCAAATTTGGACCTCGTCGCGGTTCTTGAACTTTTCTCGGCCAAGGAGTGGTGCATTGATCCGAACAGATGGTAGTCGGAAGGCGCCAAGTCTGGGCTGTATGGCGGATGAGGCAGGACTTCCCAGCCCATTTCTTCAATTTTCTGCTGGGTGATTTTTGCGACATGCGGCCGAGCGTTGTCGTGGAGGAATTTTGTCGACGCCGTATCCACACCTTGACGGCGCAGCGCCTGGTCCACGCACATCGATTACACCCCAATGTAAATTTTTTTTCTTTAAATCAAAAATCCGAACACTACAAATTTTAAGTTAGGCCCAAAAAATGAACGGAAAAAATAAAATAATCCGAAAACGAACCATAAAGTGTTATATGTCATTCAATAGCTCTTTTCACGCTCTTTCAGAATACTGAATTGAGTTTTTGTGGAATTCTATTTTTCCATGAAATTTTTCCATATTCTGCGCCGAAAAGTCAAAATAATTTTTTTCACGAAAATCTAGCTGATAAACTAGGCTCAAAAAGCAAATTTCTGAATTCTACGCAAAAAGTTGGTTGGGAACTCTTTTTAATTTTGTGTTTTGGTCAATGGAAACGCTAGCTCTGAAACCTAGGTTTTTTAGAAGTGCGCGGTTATATGGCCCACGCGCACCTTTGATGTTGGTAAAATTTTTCTGACGTCATGACGGGGTAGACTAATTTCCGCCATTTTCGTTTGCATCGTTTGGTCGTTTGCGCAACTCGCCATAACTTGCTTCTAAGTGGACAAATCTTTATGATTTTGGTTTCATTTTGTAGATCTCAATAAGTGCAACAAAATGAAACCAAAATCATAAAGATTGGCTTATTTAGAAGAAAGAAAAGATTAAAAAGATTGCATTTATGCCAAGACACAAATTGTCAACTCGCCGGCCCACAACTTTATGTCAAAAGGAGCCAAAGGAGTACGTGAAAGAATTGCAAGAATTTTTGGAACAAATCTTATATCTGCCTTACTTTGGTAAATGATAAAACTCTTTAATAGTAGTGCACTCTCTAATAGTATTGCGGTCCAGGAGGGGGTTCAAAAAATGGTAGTGCGCACTACTATTAGAGAGAATACGGCAACTAATTAACTAATTAACTAATTAATTAATTAATTAGCTCACCTGAACCAAACTTGTTTAACTTTTGGTTGAATATTTCTGCTAGCTAAATTTTGACTTATATCTTAGATTTGGTAGTGCTGTTATCAATGTTAGTAACTCAGTTTGCCATCGACAACATCACTTTTATTAACTCACTTGGAAGCTATCATGGCTCGTAGAAGCTATAATGGCTCGTAGATATTTCGTTCGCGTTTTCGGACTCATATATTCACGGAGATCTCTCAAATTCCCTATCTCTTTAAATTTGGTTCCCTATCTCTTTAAATCTGGTTCCCTATCTCTTTAAATGAAACCCCAACCAATCAAAATACCATTTAAGCTCATATAGATGCCAGTTCCAAAATTTTTCTGATTCAAATTCAAATGCCTAAAGGAGGGGTCCGAATTGAGACCGATTGCTCACTAAAATTATTCGGAATTATTGGGTGTGAAGGTCTAGTTTTGTTTGACGAATTTTCATGTAAGAATGACTAAAAGGTTTATCAATAATTTATTAGATATTAAAAGAACCACGAGAAAATCGAAGATGATGAAAATCCAGAGAATGAATTAAAAGCAATGAGTGAGAAATTTGGAGAGATTCAGGTCGTTTCATTCGATTCCCATTCCCATTCCCATATCGATCCTCATGTATCTCGAATGAGCAAACGAGTTTCATTCGTCCTTGAGTTTCTCAGCTGGTTCAACAGGTTACAAAATTTCTAGCAAAAATACAAGCAAATTTAAGGCAAAAGTTGATACCAAAAATTTGCCCATAATGAGAGAAAGGCTTAAAATTCCTTTAGAGATCGGCAGACACCTAAATCCATTCATAAAGAACAAATAAAATGGAGAAAACAAACAGAAAAACCATCGAATATGTACAAAGGGATAATTTAAACTTTTAGTATAACCATCCACCAAAAGTTACTCATCATTTGAATCAACATCACTCAAGTTCAAAATCTCTCCAAATTTTTGGAGAGATTCCACTTCATTCTCTGGATTTTCATCATCTCGTCGATTTCCTTGCGGTTATTTTTTCTTTCAATAGCCTCATTCACTATTTTTCCACTTTTTTCACTACTTTTTCCGTCCACTGAATGTTACTCAAGCTCTTTTTCGGCAGTTTTCCCACTAAGTGCCCGACCACAAATGTGACAATGTTCAAGAAGCAATTCCAGCGGTTCAAGCTGCAATTCCCGCTGCAATTTCAGCTCTACCAGAAGATACTTGAGTTTCGAGATAACTTCCTCCTCATCCGACATTGTTTAACCTGAAATGAAACTTTTATGACACATAAAAGCACCAAAAACCCAAAAGAAAATATAAAATACAGAAAAAAGCCCTAGAAAGCGAAAGCTGGCCACGCGAAATGTGAATAAACTCGATTTTGAGCTCAAATTAACTTGTGCCGCAGCCGTGACGCAAGATTTCCAGTCTGAGTCCCAGTGGCCTCGATCAATTTTTGAGCTGACCAACGAATGCGATCATACTTTTGGCACGAGCATCTTGTTGTGGCGTAAAGTTTGTGCCGTTTTCCGTCCACTAAATGTGTCTCCCTTTTCCGGCAGTTTTCCCACTGCCCCACCACAAATGTGAAAATGTTGAAGCAATTCCAGCTGTTTGAATTCTACCAGAAGATACTTGGGTTTCGAGATAACTTCCTCCTCATCCGACATTGTTTAACTTGAAATCGCTTTTGAAATCGCTTGAAGAATCTATCTTTTGAAAATTATTATAGAAAAAGCTCATTGAAGTGCCCAAGTTGCTTGTTAAGTTCATTAAAATTGTTAATTTTCGTTGGAATATCGGAAAGCAACTCGAAAATTTGACTTTATTTTCATGAAAGTACAGAAATTAGTTGTCAAACTCGTTGTCAACATAAAAATTACTGATAATTTTTAACTTCTTTTCTTGATTCTCCTTTTTCCATATTTTCTATCTTTTAAACTTTTCCAGAAATTTCATTTGAGAGCTTTTCTCTTACATAATCCGAATGACGTCCATCCTTTTGAAATGAAATTCTGAAAAAAAGGTAATAAATGGGAGATTTAGTGAGTTTTTTCGGATTATTTGAATCCCCATCCATCAAATAACTATCAGTTTTGGCTTCCAGCCAGAAATTTCATTTGAGATTTTCTTAGAAATCAATAAATTGTCAAGTTTCTCTTAAGTTAAGCTCGATTTTTACCTTTTTTGATTTAGATTGATCCAGTTTTCCTTAAAAAAAGTTATTTTTTCAGCTTTTTACAGTCATAATTTGAATGTAAAGTCGAATTTGTGACTGTTTATGTTATTTCTTTATGTTTTATGCAATGTAAATCTTGTGGAAAGGAGAAACTCATGTGATTATGCGATTTTGTGTGAACCTATTGTACTGGAAATGAGATTTAAGTAGGAAATTGCTGGACCACACTTCACTAATCTCATCCTTTTTCCCTCTTCGAAATACGAAGTACCGAATATTTAATTCCCAGGTGATTCTGCCAAAAGAAAGGAGGGAATTTCTCGACACAAATCTCACAGATCACCCCGTCACCCTGAGCAACCGGACAATTTCAATTTTGCACTTCTCCCGAAGAATTTCCATTTCATTCCGCATTTACAATGGCTTTTCATCAGGAGATCAAAGAGGAGATCATTGAATTGACGACTGGGAACGATGAGGTGAAGATCTGCATGGTATGTGGAGCGATTCCCGGAGTGAAAGTCTATGGAGCAATCGCTTGCCAGTGAGTTGCTTCTTCTTTTGTCCTCGGCCCGGATCTCAACTTTTAAATTTAGCAAAATAAGCTTAATTGGTACTTATCGATTACATTCGCGTTTCTCAAATATACGAAGTGGCTTTTTTGAAGTGTACAGCAAAATATCAAAAAAACAGGGCAATTATGCAGTTTTTAAAGAATCGGGGCTGATTATTGGGTAAACACACGGAGTTTTTATGTTTTATAGGCAAACTTTCTGTTCTTTCGCGATGTTTGTATGCATTTTTGATCAACAACTTACTTCAATCCTTTGAAAATTTCAAATTTCAAGATCGAAACTTTACAGCTAAACTGTTGGGGCCCTGGAATTCCGCAACTAGGGGAATTCCGTAACTCGCTATAGCTTGCGTTTCTGGTCAATTTTCATGCTTTTGATACCAATTTGTTGCACTTGACAAGATCTACAAAATGGTACCAATGTCATAAAAATTGACTTACGGAAACGCAAGTTATAGCGAGTTGCGGAATTTCCCTAGTTGCTTCCACTGTACATACATGAACTTTCACATTTTCAAAGTGTCCCCCTCGGTTCCAAATTCTTTGCCATTCATTTCTTTACTTTATTGAGGACAAAGTTGCGTATCGGGCATAGAAATAGAAAAACAAAACGCAAATCTCAAGTTATTCAGCTGCTATGCTTTTGATACCATTTTGTTGCACTTGACAAGATCTACAAAATGGTACCAATGTCATAAAAATTGACCCACGGAAACGCAAGTTATAGAGAGTTGCGGAAAGAAAGTTGCGAAATTCGAGAACTCCCAAACTGTTTGATGTAAGACAGTTAAATGCAAATTGAGTAGCGCAATTTGCATATGAACAGGCATCAATTCAATTCAAAATCTTTTTGCACTATTTTGTAGAGGAGATTCAGAGCTTTCGAACAGTATACAACACTTATTGGCTGAGGCTTGCAATCTCTTTACTTTTGGAAAGATATGTGAGCACTGATTTCATTCCCATTACCCTAATAGTTTTGAACAAGTGTCTTAATTAAGACAAACAAACTTTTAAACAATCAACTTACTAGACTTCTTACTATACTATTGGGTTGGTGAATTGAAAACTGCCGGCTATTGTCATATGTGACAGTTTGAGCACTTTCTTTAAAAGAAACCCATTTTGGTGTCAATGGAAAGGTTGTAGAGAATCAAAAATTAAGCTTATATCCAAATTTTCAGAACGATTCAAAAACTGGTTTTCAAGAAATGCCAAATTTACGAATTTTCACATTTTAAGCGAAACTACTAAGTGTATCTTTTTGAAAATTTGGCTATAAGCCTAATTTTTGATTCTCTACAACTTTTCTATTGACACCAAAATGGGTTTCTTTTGAAGAAAGTGCTCAAACTGGGCTGACGGCTGATATCTCCAGTTCTCCATTTTTGAGTCTCACACTTGTCTCACACACAAACCAAAATTCTACTACGAAAGAGGAATCCGCAAATTGCCTTTAAAATGGGCAGAAGTCGTCAATAATAATGGAAATTATTTGGAATGAATTGATGGTTTTATGTTGAATAAATTTTAGTTCAAAGTCCGGCAGTTTTCGATTCACCAACCCAATAGTTTTGAACAAGTGTTTTAGTCAAGCCAAAAAAACTTTTAAACAATCAACTTACTAGGCTTCTTACTATACTAATAAGATTTCTTATTATACTTTGTTAAAAGATAGTAACTTTTAGTTAGGTTCAAAAGTAAAACACAAGCTTTCTTATCGAGTTTTTCAATTTAAATCCTCACTTGTAGATGCACAGGTATTGCCATCAGATCGGAGAATCTCTGCACAGTAATTGCCTCGTTTCCAAATCGGGTAATTAGATGCTGAAATCATACCTCATTTTGAATTTTGACCATCAAAACTTGCTTGCATAAGTAGCCAAGAGTATTTGTTGAATGCTTTCCGGGCAACGTTCACGCTTTTTTCCTGTAAGCCGAGCGCTAAAAACGATCGAGTTATGAAATTCTCAAAGTTAAACTTTACTTGTTGAAAAGAAAACGATATTCTTCATCAAGCAAAACTCCTCATCTTTCATTTCGGCTTTTTTCAAAAGTGGCATAAAAAAGTTTACGCCATGCAAAGTTGGGGAGCGGCGCTAGGATTTACCGCACGGGTACCCCAACCCCTTAGAATCGCCATGGCAAAAAATAATATACTAATAATCAACTAATAATCAACTAATAATCAAGTAATAATCAAATTATTAGTAAAAAACGTTCAAGTTTATCACTTTTTTTTGATATTGTTTGATAAAATTTGCATAAAAACAGCCTGTATAATCGATAAATACCCATAAATTTAGCAAAATTTTTTTGGTGGACCAAACTAAATTTAGTAAACTTCTGTTTTGCAAAATTCAAAGAGTCCACCAAAGTATTTCGATTTAACAAAATTTTGCTGAATTTAGTACTAAACGATGTTTGTTTTTGGCTCTCTGACTGAGCTTTATCTGGCGGCATCAGAATATTCAGTCTACAAGAAACAAAACTCAATTTTGCCAAATTTAACAAAACTATTGTGGTATTTAGCATTTAGCATTTAGCAAAGTTGTTAAATAGTAAGTTGTAAGTTGTAAAATAATATTGGGTTGTCCAGTTATGAATGCGCGTTTTTACTACTTTGTAAATTTCTCAAGGTTACTATTTTGTAAATTTCTCAAGATATCGAACAGATGTATATGAGTGTTATATATCATTCGAAAGCTGAAGATCTCCTCTACATTTTGGAATAAAAAAGTTTTTGAATTCTTTCAACTTTTTTGGGAAATTGACTGCACAAAGGGAGAGGTCGTTTTCGAAAAAAACCATTTCAGCTTAGCTATTCCTCAAGTTTTATGGTTTAAAATAACCGCCCAGAAAAGAAAAGAAAAGTAAAGATGCTCTGAAATTGTTATATTTTAAAAAAAGTTGTATTGATATATCTATTGGCCAAACATCAAACGGTTAACTCGATTTGAGCAGAGCCAAAACTTGATCCAAAGGCACCCTTCCATTTTTTGGCCACCTCTTCTTCTGTGCAGTCAATTTGCCCAAAAGCTGAACAAATTCAAAAACTTTTTATATCAAAATGTAGAGGAGATCTTCAGCTTTCGAATAAAACTCATATATATCTTTTTCTTGATTTCGGTATCTTGAGAAATTTACAAAATAGTAAAAAACGCGCAGTCATAACTGGACAACCCAATAGTAAGTTGCTAAATTGATTTTGCAAAATTGGTAAATGCTAAGCTGCTAAATTTGTTTCGTAAAATTGCTAGATGGTAAAAAGTTTGGTAAAAAAAACCCCGAGCCCTTGTTTCTACTGAATTTCCTGCAAAGTTTTATTTCTAAGCAATGAGAACAATTTTCTGCTTTTGAAACCAAAACTGCCAGTGTTTCAAGTGCTTGCCAATCTTTTTCTGATTCGAATTCATAGGATTAAACCAAATCCCTTTTCTTAGATTTGAACACACCGTATGAATGGATTATTGAAGGCATTTTGAATCAAATATATCATAAACATTTATTTTCAGCAGCTGCAAGATTTTCTTCCTACGAGCGTGCACTGTTGGCGCTTTACCGCGCTGCCAAAACGAAAAGCTCTGCTTGGCATTCGATTTTCGAGTGCAATTCGGTAGCTAAGCATTGGATATTTGTTTTCAAAAAATGAAACGATTTTAGGTAAACCAAGATGTGCCGCGTGTCGATACGAAAAATGTCTGAATGCGGGAATGCTGCCGACAAGTGAGTAACCAAAATCAGAGACTTTAAAGAGGTTCAAGAGATTTTTAAAATACCATCTTCTGTTTTGAAAGATTTCTGAAATCACCTTAAAATCGGTGTCAACCTAAAACGATCACCTAGAATTTGTCAGTGACGGCGCGAAGAAGTGGTTGCAAGTTGAGAGAGCAACGAGCGCATATTGGACTGAAAGGACGTGGGAAATCATCTGTGCAACAAGTCGAAGTGTGTCCGCAATCTGCCGTAGCTAGTCAATCAATAACGGTGAGTTCAACATCTGTTTGTATGTTATTCAGTTGGACAACTGAATATCTTTAATTCTTTCCTTCCAAGCGGTTCAATCAGCAGTTTTTTCTTCATATAACAAACTGATTTTTCCATTTGGCGGTAGTTACTTTGCGTCAAATTCTTTGCGCAACTGGTTTACGCAATTCGCCATAACTTCCTCCAAAGTGGACCAATCTTTATGATTTTGGTGTCATTTTGTTGCATTTGTTGAGGTCTACAAAAGTCTACAGTAAAAATTAAAAATGAAAGAAGTGGGTGGCAGTACGGGGAGTCGAACCAGGAACGTGTGGGCCGTAGACCAACGCGCTCCTGACTGCGCCAAAGCGATAATGCTCGCTGTCATGATAAATCAGCCCCAAAACGCCGTGTTAAGCTGGTTTTTTGGTTTGAAAGAAATTTGGTTACTGGGATTTTTCCCATTTTATGGAAATGTTCCTGGATTACTGTGTTCTTTACCTGTGAGGTTTGCTTTAGAAAACCATCATTTATAGATTACAACGTTGAAAAAACAAAGTTTTTAGGCCGAACACCAAATTGCTGCAAGGCTCCACGCCCAACCTCATCACCTTATAGATCAAGCCGACTCTTTTACTATCATCAAAGCACTTGTCAGCTTACAGCAGTAAGTGTAGCACTTCCAGACGCATTCTTCAGACGCACACTCATTCAGAGTCCTACTCAATGATGACCCAAACAAACTCCTGAATTACGATTTCACCTATTGTCTGGATGTATCGATAAGTGATGCGTTGCAGAATCCAGCAATTGTTTGTCCAAGAGTTCCGGTAAGTTTGATAACTAATTGGTTCAAATTTACGTGTTTAATACTTAAATCAAGTTTTTAGATCCAATGGGATCCAGCAACTGCACCTCCAATCCCCAAAGAACACATGCCAACTCTTGCGGGGCGACTCTATGCTCGAGGATTCGTTTATGTACTCGATTGGGTTCGAGCGATTCCCGAGTTCTGGGAAATTGATGTTGAGGATCGGGTGGGTTGATTTTGACACAACGAAGCCATTTTTCGCTTAGCTGGCCATTCAGTGACATCGATTCAAGGACAGAGTTCTATGCTAGCTGCAGATCTGAAAATTTTTACCCAAGCTTTTTCGGGTGCGGAATTCGAATCCGGTTTTAGTTTTCAGCCCCTAAGGCTGGAATAGTAGTAGCGCGTACTTTAGCTGGAAAATAGATTAGAACGAGCTGAAACGTGCACCCGGGGATTTTCCGGGATGGGAAAACCGTATGCAACCGAAATACTAACACAAAATACCTACGCAAACACTAAATTTTATGTTGCCAAAGAAAAGCTGGGTAATTATTGGGTTGGGGAGAATGAGTCGGCGCCGAAATTTAAAGAAACTTTTTGCACCCATAAAACCTTCTTTAAATACACGTTTTGTTTCATCAAAATGGTCCACTATTTCTTTACAAAATGGCTTTTGAGAGATTCCACAAAGCTTTTCTTTTTTGGGATTTTATGGATTCCCAAACACAGCTAATCAAAATGACAAAAAGTCCGACTCATTGCTTGAACAGTTTCTTCCACATAAACCTCCTTTGGTGTTTATATAAAAAAGATAGAGCACATTCAATTACTTAAGTTGCCAAATTTTCAGGAAGATCCCACCAATGGTTTTTTCTAGATGACAGTTTGTAGTTTTTGTGAAAAAATGGCTTTTTCTTGAGCGGAGGCGCTGTTTGAATTTTCTTTTAAATGTCATTTTGTAGAGAATTAGTTAACCATTCTACTCATATCAAACGCATATTATTTGACGAAGTCGAATAGAAGTTTTAGACATTTTTTTCATTTTCGGCGCCGACTCATTCTCCCCAACCCAATAAATCAAAAGTGATCAAAATAAAGAAAAACATTTTACGTTTACAGTGCATATATATCAAAACCCTGTGCCAGAAGCCGCGCGATTATGTAAAAATGAAAATTTTTTATAGAAATACCCGCACGGTAGAAATTTTTCGAAATAAGCGGGATTTTTTCACAAGAAAATTAATAACTTTGTTATTTTTCAACATTTATGCGATCTCTCTTCACTTTAGATTAGAAGAGATCTCAGGGGATCTTTTGATATCAAAAGCATCAAAATCGGTCAAGTAGGAAACAGGTTTCTTTAATGTCGAAGTTGAGAACTCGCTGAGAACCTCAAAATCGCTGAGACTTGCTTATTAAGAGCATTTGGGATTACTGTAGGTTAACACTAAGATTGGATTCGAATTCCCCGACCCCGAAAACCCTTGTACACAAATTTTCAGTAAATTTGGATCAGGATTTAGTGAGAAACGTTTTAGTAAGCGTTTTAGTAAGCGTTTTATTAGGTTATCCGAAAATAAATGAGCGTTTTCAACTCGAATATTTAAAATCCCATAAATTGATCCAAACAAAACTTTATTAATCGAATCCAATCCGTTTCAAGTGGTCGGAGATGGTCGTCTTGTCCACGCCAAACTTCTCCGCAAGCTCTCGAATAGTCGTGCGTGGATTTGCTTCCACCAGGACGAGGATTTGCTTCAGTTCGTCGTCACCGAGTTCAACAGGACGGCCACGGCCTTCTTTATCTTCGAGATCAAAATCACCAGCTCGGAATTTTCGGAACCAAGTCGCACTGTTGACTCGCCGACACTGCCTTGGCCTCAAACTTTGTTAATGTTACGAGCCGTTTCAGCTGCATTGCGACAGAGTTTGAACTCATAAAAGAAAATCTGGCGAAAGTTGGTTTCGGACATCTAAAACGTCGAATTATTGGGTTGGGGAGAATGAGTCGGCGCCGAAATTTAAAGAAACTTTTTGCACCCATAAAACCTTCTTTAAATACACGTTTTGTTTCATCAAAATGGTCCACTATTTCTTTACAAAATGGCTTTTGAGAGACTCCACAAAGCTTTTCTTTTTTGGGATTTTATGGATTCCCAAACACAGCTAATCAAAATGACAAAAAGTCCGACTCATTGCTTGAACAGTTTCTTCCACATAAACCTCCTTTGGTGTTTATATAAAAAAGATAGAGCACACTCAATTACATAAGTTACCAAATTTTCAGGAAGATCCCTCCAACCGTTTACTCTAGATGACAGTTTATCGATTTTGTGAAAAAAATGATCCTTGGTTGAGTTGAGGCGCTGTTTGAGTTCTCTTTTAAATATTATTTTGTAGAGAATTAGTCACCCTTCTACGGATATCAAACGCATATCATTTGACAAAGTCTGCTATAAGTTTTAGAAATTTCTTTGATTTTCGGCGCCGACTCATTCTCCCCAACCCAATATCTATCTAAAATTTTATTTTCAACATTTTAAAAGTATGGTTAAAGAGAGCACAAACTCAGCTTTCTAATCGTATATAACATTACAAGGTACAGAGCATACTTTATTGAGAAACATGTACCCAAATAATAAACATTACAAAACGCTCATTTATTTCAGGACAACCTAATAGTAAGCGTTTTAGTAAGCGTTGTGTTAAGTAAACTTCGGGTTAATTCACTTGGGATAAGTCAACGCTTGGAAAACTTGACTTTTGACCTTAGAATAATTTCAGATAGTGCTAATCTCGACGAACTTCAACATTTTGTGGGTACTCACCCTTTACTACTACTCCTATTCGATGGGCTTTGAGAATGGGGTTCTCTCGGCTTTTGGCACTTACCGACAAGCAAGTGAATCAATGGGAGAACGAGGGTAAGTTACTTTTCAATAACATTTAAATATTTTCTATAATGTGAAAAGCTACCGTAACTCTGCTTCTTATAAGTAGATTATAAAGCATAGACTAAAGAGCGAAAAACTTTGGTTTCTGTTGGTTTGGTTCAAGTTTAGTTCAGCTTAAATATTTTAACAAACTTCAGGGTACGGTAACTTGGCACACTTTTTGGAAAACATTGTTTTTCTTAAAGAACACAGACTATTCTTTATTCTGTTTTAGATTTTCCCAAAGTCTCTACCGGAACCAATCCTATAACCTTCACATGGCATTTGGCGTAAACTTTTTTATGCCACTTTTGAAAAAAGCCGAAATGAAAGATGAGGAGTTTTGCTTGATGAAGAATATCGTTTTCTTTTCAACAAGTAAAGTTTAACTTTGAGAATTTCATAACTCTATCGTTTTTAGCGCTCGGCTTACAGGAAAAAGCGTGAACGTTGCCCGGAAAGCATTCAACAAATACTCTTGGCTACTTATGCAAGCAAGTTTTGATGGTCAAAATTCAAAATGAAGTATGATTTCAGCATCTAATTACCCGATTTGGAAACGAGGCAATTACTGTGCAGAGATTCTCCGATCTGATGGCAATACCTGTGCATCTACAAGTGAGGATTTAAATTGAAAAACTCGATAAGAAAGCTTGTGTTTTACTTTTGAACCTAACTAAAAGTTACTATCTTTTAACAAAGTATAATAAGACATCTTATTAGTATAGTAAGAAGTATTGTAAGTTGTTTTTTAAAAGTTTGTTTGGCTTGATTAAAACACTTGTTCAAAACTATTGGGTTGGTGAATTGAAAACTGCCGGACTTTGAACTAAGATTTATTCAGCATAAAACCATGAATTCATTCGAAATAATTTCCATTATTATTAACGACTTCTGCCCATTTTACAGGCAATTTGCGGATTCCTCTTTCGTAGTAGAATTTTGGTTTGTGTGTGAGACAAGTGTGAGACTCAAAAATGGAGAACTGGAGATGTCAGCCGTCAGCCCAGTTTGAGCACTTTCTTCAAAAGAAACCCATTTTGGTGTCAATAGAAAAGTTGTAGAGAATCAAAAATTAGGCTTATAACCAAATTTTCAAAAAGATACACTTAGTAGTTTCGCTTAAAATGCAAGTTTTGTGAAAATTCGTAAATTTGGCATTTCTTGAAAACCAGCTTTTGAGTCGTTCTGAAAATTTGGATATAAGCTTAATTTTTGATTCTCTACAACCTTTCCATTGACACCAAAATGGGTTTCTTTTAAAGAAAGTGCTCAAACTGTCACATATGACAATAACCGGCAGCTTTCAATTCACCAACCCAATAGTATAGTAAGAAGTCCAGTAAGTTGATGGTTTAAAAGTTTGTTTGTCTTGATTAAAACACTTGTTCAAAACTATTGGGTTGGTGAATTGAAAACTGCCGGACTTTGAACTAAGATTTATTCAGCATAAAACCATGAATTCATTCGAAATAATTTCCATTATTATTAACGACTTCTGCCCATTTTACAGGCAATTTGCGGATTCCTCTTTCGTAGTAGAATTTTGGTTTGTGTGTGAGACAAGTGTGAGACTCAAAAATGGAGAACTGGAGATGTCAGCCGTCAGCCCAGTTTGAGCACTTTCTTCAAAAGAAACCCATTTTGGTGTCAATAGAAAAGTTGTAGAGAATCAAAAATTAGGCTTATAACCAAATTTTCAAAAAGATACACTTAGTAGTTTCGCTTAAAATGCAAGTTTTGTGAAAATTCGTAAATTTGGCATTTCTTGAAAACCAGCTTTTGAGTCGTTCTGAAAATTTGGATATAAGCTTAATTTTTGATTCTCTACAACCTTTCCATTGACACCAAAATGGGTTTCTTTTAAAGAAAGTGCTCAAACTGTCACATATGACAATAACCGGCAGCTTTCAATTCACCAACCCAATAGTATAGTAAGAAGTCCAGTAAGTTGATGGTTTAAAAGTTTGTTTGTCTTGATTAAAAAACTTGTTCAAAACCATTAGGGTGATGGAAATGAAATCAGCGCTCACATATCTTTCCAAAAGTAAAGAGATTGCAAGCCTCAGCCAATAAGTGTTGTATACTGTTCGAAAGCTCTGAATCTCCTCTACAAAATAGTGCAAAAAGATTTTGAATTGAATTGATGCCTGTTCATATGCAAATTGCGCTACTCAATTTGCATTTAACTGTCTTACATCAAACAGTTTGGGAGTTCTCGAATTTCGCAACTAGGGAAATTCCGTAACTCGCTCTAACTTACGTTTCCGTAAGTCAAATTTTATGATTTTTGTACCATTCTGTAGATCTTGGCAAGTGCAACAAAATGGTATCAAAAACATAAAAATTGATCCAACTGAAATTTGAAATTGAAACGAAATCGAGTATGGAGATTCATAATTTGAAATCAAAATCTGCCAAATAAGCGTAAAAATTGAATTGAAATTTCGAAGCTTTAGAGGACTTTAAAGAATTAAAGAAAATTGAAAAGGGCGCTTTTCAATCACTGGAATAGTGATTGAAAAGCGTGGTGGATAGTGTGGCGTCTTTTCGGTAGTAGGGTCGGGGTTCGGTCTCGCTCTTGGTTTTTGGTTTTTGGTTTTTTTTCTTTAGATGTAATACTTTACCTTGTAACTATTCAATATAACAAATCAAAAGCTTAAATGTTAACATATATGAAACGAGATCACGAAGAATCCAAAATAATAAAAATTTTCACAATGTGAACATCTGATAAAAGTAAAGCTCGTGCATTTTTTGCGTTTTTTTCATTTATATCACAATGAGCAATGGACGGGTAAAACCCTGTAAACTATTACATTGAAAGAAAAAAAACCAAGAGGCCGTCCCATTATCCACTCGGCCACTGATGCCCATATCCCAGTGATTTAAAAGCGCGCTTTAAAGCTTACCTTCGAAATTTCAATTTATTTTTTATGCGTTTGCAAGCTTATTTGGCAGATTTTGATTTCAAATTACGAATCTCCATACTCGATTTAGTAAGATGTATGTAATCCGAAAACGAAAGCTCACGGGAAGTTCAAGCCTTTCCCCAGTAAGTTAAAGCAGTTCCCTAGTTAGTTTTGCATCGAATTTAAACTTTTCTTCCAATCCCTTCAAGTTTATCTACTTAAAGAATGAAATCTCCCTTCTCAAACCTACCAATTTCCTGTTTTTTTTTTATATTCTTTGAATCTTCAGCAATTCCGCCAAAAAGCTTTCGCCGAGATGGGTCGAGTTGTGTTAGTGAAAGAGGGTGGCATCGATGGAACCCTTCCCGAGGAGATCCTTCGAAGATCCCTTTAAGTAAAGATTTTCAAGTTTATTTATTAAAAGTCTATATACATATTTATACACTTGTTTGCACAATCTTGTCTATGAATAAATGTTTCTTAAAACTTTTTTATTGATCACATTTCACCATTTTAACCAAGCATTTGATTCCATTTGTTTGTGTGTCCGCCAATCGTTCATCTATGAAATTAAATCTATGTAACTAACACCTTTTCTACATAACACCTATTTGAAAAAGCTACCGTAAGTAAGCTTTCAGCTTTCACTTGATCAGCCCAATTTTGATATTATTGACAATCTCATGTCTCATGATTCTGGATCGATTAGGATCGAACGAACCAAAATTGGGCTAACTGAATGAAAACTATCGGTTTGATTATGGTAGCTTAAAATATTGGTGCCTTTTAGAAAACGGATTAGGTACACACACTACATATTGGCCTTGTTGTTGAAATTGTGCTAGGAGCTGTTGCAGTGGTGGTAGCAGTCGTGATCCACTTGTTTGTTGTTGTAGCAGTTGTTGTACAGATTGAAGTAGTTGATGGTGTTGGTGTTGCCGTTGCTGTTTTGTGAGTCGTTGTCACGAAAATTGGACTCGAAAGAGTAGACGTTGTAGTAGCTGTTGTAGGAGTTGTCGCCGTCGTTGAAATCATTGACGCAGTCATAGAAATACTTGTTGTTGCGGCAGTTGCTGCCGTTGTTTTCGGAGTCACGCTGAGGCTCCCTCTTCCCAACAGTATTTGTCTTCTTCGTTCCCCCAACTACGCTCTCAACAGTGCTCAGAGTTTCCGTTTTCTCACAACTTTCATTCGACAACAAAGTGAACACCACACAACGTTTGTCAGTGACCATTTTTGTTTCTCTCTCTCGACAAGTCATCAAACATTTGACAACTCCATCACAAAACAACAACAAGCCACCAGTTAGAAACTCTGCTAGAAGAGCTAAGCACATTTCTAAATTTGAATGTAAAATGGCAATCAATTTGAATTGAATACCTTGAAACTGAGGGGAAATGGGGGTGAATCTTTTGGCACTTCGTATCTTCATTGAATCGCTGCCACTTTAAGGTAGCTGAGGTCCATTTGATAAACAACAAGAAAAGCCAGGAGAATTCCTTCATTCCTTCATTGAGTGAATTTATTGGTTTGCTTCTGAAATCTTTTGACTTGATTTCTATGAAACGAGAAATGATAACTGGAAGAAAAGTTAGGTGAGTGTAAAATGATTTCAATTTTGCAGTTAAACCTTCAGAAACTCTTGAATTCCAGTTTCCGTTCCCAGGGAACGAGCAGTCGGAAAACTTATGTTAAGAAGTTATGAGTGGAAGGGCCAGACGACTATTTAGATATTTTTCCACTGTACATGCATGAACTTTCACATTTTCAAAGTGACCCCCTTGGTTCCAAAGATTTTTCCATTCATCTCTTTACTTTATTAATAATATCCGTGGTCTGATTTTCAAATAGGCCCACGGTTCTGAAGACCCGGTATTTCCCTCTATTTCTTTCTTCTTCCTTGTCTTTCCTATTTCTTCTTGGGCAAAGAAGGTGCCGATAGCTCAGTGGTAGAGCAGTAAGCAAAAGGTCCAGGGTTCAATTCCCCCACGGTTCCAAACTCTTTGCCATTCATTCCCTTACTTTATTGAAGACAAAGCTGCGTATCGAACATAGAAATTGAAAAACAAAACGAAAAACAAAACAAAAAATTTCAAGCTATTCAGCTGCTTTTGTTTTTGCACAAATTTGTTCGATAAGCAATCGTTAGTATTTAGTGTTCAAGTTGAACTTCTTGAACTTTTCCATCGAAAATCCATGGTTCAGCTCCCAAATCTCCTCTTTTTATTGCTTCCTGGGAGGTCACCATCCTATCTTTTTCTTGTATTCTCTTTTTTTCAAAGCCATCTGTTCAAAAACAAAAGTGCTGAAGGCGATTTCTTCGAAACACTTCTATTACCGAAGAAAAGAAACTGCTCTGGATATAAATTCTTTAACTATGAGCTTTTTTCTGTGAATTCTTTCTCGATGCTTCGTTTGTTGTGCTTGTTTATTCTAGTTTATTCAACTTGAAGGTTAAATTTGTGAATTTAAACTCAAAAAGATCCATGCTTTTATTTTTGACTAGATACCAAGAAAATTTTTCATTTTACAACTACTCATTGTTCTACATGAAAATTTTTTGTTCAAACAGCAAAAAGAGCAAAAAGGTTCAGCTTATCCGTTGCCCTCGAAAAGCCGGAAGAGCTATGATTTGACTTGATCAATTGATTCATTGCCGAGTACATTGACAGAAGAGCAAGTTAGGTAAAACTTTAGTTCATCTAGTTGTTTTATTTCTTAAAAATGAACAAACGAGCCAATATTTGATGACGGGTTTGATCAAAAAAGTAAATGATTTTCAAAGATTTTCAAATGAATGAAAATTTTTTCAGCAATTTAGGTTTTTGATAGATTTTTGATCAAAAAAGCTGTTTCTTGATCAATTTTTCAAATGACTTTTAAGTAAAGAATGATTTCGAGACGCTTCATGTTAAATTTTAATTTCCGTCGCAAATTTTAAAGGTTAATTTTCGCATGACGTCACATTCCAATTGACGTCGCCACCATTTGAAGGCAGTTGATGGGAGCGTCACGTCGTCATTTCTTTTTCATTTCTTTTGTTTTTGTTGTTGTCTTGTTTTTGTCAGATTGATTGAAATTGTTGTTTTGCGCGATAAATTTTGTGTTTCTCTTTGAAATGAGAAAAAAATCCATTTCCATGTGGGAACCGAATGGAGAATCCGGAACTTTTCGTAGCCGAACCACAATGAAGGCCAAAACGTAGGCACACTTTCTGTTCTTTCGCGATGTTTGTATGGATTTGTGATAAACAACTTGCCAATTCTTTGGAAATTTCAAATTTCAAGATGGAAACTTTACAGCTAAACTGTTGGGGGCCCTCGAATTCCGCAACGAGGGAAATTCTGTAACTCGCTATAGCTTACGTTTCTGGTCAATTTTTATGCTTTTGATACCATTTTGTTGCCCTTGACAAGATCTGACAATGGTACAAAAATCATAAAAACTGACTTCTTTCTTTCTGAAAATTTTGAAAGAAAAATCAGAAAGCAAAGTTGAAATTTTTGTCGCTACTTTCTCTCTTTGCGTCTTGTTTTCATTTTCTGTTTTGAAAACCACTTAATGCTGTTTTTTTAGATT
The DNA here is from genome assembly GCA_958450365.1 of Mesorhabditis belari. NCBI lineage: Eukaryota > Metazoa > Nematoda > Chromadorea > Rhabditida > Rhabditidae > Mesorhabditis > Mesorhabditis belari. The sequence continues at coordinate 98,304 of CAUEEP010000156.1, forward strand.
CTGAACGAAAATGGCGGTCGTTCAACCAAATGAGATCATCGAATCGTTGAATTGTGCTTTTTGTAGAGTGCCATGTGAGTTATTTTTGTACTAAGTTATGCTCAAATAGTTCAATGCTGCGTTGCTAGGTTTAATTGGTTTTTAACTAAACAATTTGCTCATTTCAGTTTTTTCCGGAGGATACGACACGTCTCTTCGTTACACGTTTTGTCGCTATTTGACGGCGATGTGCAAGAAGTGTTTCTCCGAAAAGCAAAACAAAAAAGGTTTACAAAAAGTTTATGTAATCAGCTTTAAATGTGAGCTTCTAACTTAGTTTTGCAATTTTAGATCCAGCTTTTCACCCAAAATGTCACCCTGAAGAATGCTTTTACGGAAATTGGTTTGACAGAAATGTCAGCTTCAGCGAAGGTTAGTTTGCTTTACATTTTCAAAACCTTAATTAAAATTGCAGAGCTGAAACGCGCCAAGCAAATCACACTCAAAAGTGATGCAGAAGGAAAACCTATCGGCTGGACCTACGGCGAGGTATTTTACTAATTGTTGCTTTAAGACTTGTTTTTTTTAGAATTTTTTTCTCGAATGTCAGAAGTGCAATAGGGCTTGTAAGTGAATTTCTTGCTTGTTACATTAGTTTAATTTAATTTCTTTGTTATTAAGTCAGATTCAAACTTTAACTAACACTCGTTATGTACTCAAATTATATTTTTAGTTGCTTCTACTTACAAAAAACCATGTGAATTGTTGTGTGGTCACGCTATTTGCAAACAATGTTTCAAGCGCCACCAGCTTCTGAGAAATGAAGTTGACAAGAAATTCGAGTATGGCATCGTTTGTCCAATGTCCGATTGTCCAAAAGAGCAACCTTCGCGACACGGTCCAATTCCAAGGGGGAAGAAGCAATTTTACTTGACTGAAGAATGCTTTCGCGAAAATTGACTTAGAAGAAAGTGGAGGAGCTTCATCGAAGGTTAGTTTACTTTTTCAAAACCTTATTCTAAATTGCAGGGCTGACCGAGAAAATGACACTCAAAAGTGATGCAAAAGGAAAACCTATTGGCTGGACCTACGGCGAGGTATTTTACTAATTGTTGCTTTAAGACTTGTTTTTGTTTCAGAATTTCCTTAGTCCCAAATGTCAGAAGTGCGATTGGGCTTGTAAGTGAATTTCTTGCTTTTATATTAGTTTAATTTAATTTCTTTGTTATTAAGTCAGATTCAAACTTTAACTAACACTCGTTATGTACTTAAATTATATTTTAGTTACATCTACTGGCAAAAAACCATGTGAATTGTTGTGTGGTCACGCTATTTGCGGACAATGTTTCAAGAAGCTTCCGAGAAATGAAGTTGACAGGGGATACGAGTATGGCATCGTTTGTCCACTTCCCGATTGTCAAAAAGAGCAATCTTCGCGAAACGGTCCAATTCCAAGGGGGAAGAAGCAATTTTACTTGACTCCGTGGTGGGGCGGTCCGCTTATGGGTTTGTTTAATCGATAGATCCGTAAATATTTCCTGTTTAGGTATTGTGAAAGGTGAAAAGAAGAAAGTACTTGTGGATGCAGATTAGACTTGTGTTTCGGTTGGCTCTTTTCGGTTCGGTTTCGGTTTCGGTTCAACCGAAGTCAACCGAAATCTTCCGGTTCGGTTCGGTTCGGTTCAACCGAAAACATGAGTCTTTCGGCTCGGTTCGGTTCAACCGAAAAGATGAATTTTTCGGTTCGGTTCAGTTTCGGTTCAACCGAAAACTGAGTTTGTCGGTTCGGTTCGGTTTCGGTTGACTCAAATTATTTTTAGCGATTGTAATTTGAAAAGCTAATTAATTTCTTAACAAATTTATCAACAAAAATGCAATAATATAAAGAGAGTTTGGCGTAATTCGCATAAATTTATTGCGTTTTGCATTGTTTCACTTTATCGCACGTTATCGAATTTCGGTTCGGTTCGGTTCGGTTGAACCGAAAAGATTAGTTTTTCGGTTTGTTTCGGTTTCGGTTCAACCGAAAAGATGATTTTTTCGGTTCGGTTCGGTTTCGGTTCAACCGAAAAATATTTTTTTTCGGTTCGGTTCGGTTAACCGAAACCGAAACCGAAACCGAACCGAAAAAGAACGTTTCCGGTTCAACCGAAACACAAGTCTAATGCAGATGGTTTCCAGGTATATTTTTTTCACAGATTTTTGTATTGTTGTATTACTTCTTTTAAAAATCTACTTTAGAAAGTTGTTCATCGCAAGTAGAATCGAAAGAATCATCAAGCCTCGTCGATCCACTCAAGTAATTGAATTGTTTACCGTCTTTTTGTTTATTTTGTTAACCTTTTGCACATATTCATGTTATCCATTTTGTTAACCTTTTGCACATATTCATGTTATCCATTTTGTTATTACATCAAGCGTTTTTAAAAATCATACAAAATTTGCAAAGAAAAATATCTAGTTGATCAGATGTGATAATTCGATCGGCTTTCCATCTTTTAGGTGTGCAGATGAGCGAAAATTTGAAAGGAAGTACAAAATATCAATGTTTAATGAGTGTAACACAGATTTTCGTTTACAGTGGTTTTAAAACCGATATTGGTGTTCAAATCGGACACTTTATGTAAATTTTCCAGTAAAACAATGAACGTTCAATGCTATTTGTCATGAATTTTATCGTTTCTGATCCTCCATAACCAACATCGTTTCACATTGAAAGCTGACTGTTAAAAGTTGTAACCAAACATCCCCAAAAGCATTTATATTTTAAGAAAGCAGATCTGGGTTTGTTTTAGCCTTAAAATCTACAATTGAGGGTTACTTGAGTTACACGTTTTCGTGTCACCTATCTCCCAATCTGCTTGTCGAACTTCTCACTGAACTGCTTCTTGAAATGTTCGATAGATCATTGGAGTGCCATCTCGCTTCCAGCAATGTTGTCCTCGATTCGTTCGACTTCGAGTATGGTCTAAATAGAGAAATCAGTTTGGCTCTAAAATTATTAATTCTAAAAGTTGAATCGTCATGAGTATCGACTCATCAGCACCAAGAAAAATGAATAAATTATTTGCCAACTGGACATTTTGTTGGCTCAAAAGACAACAAGCAATTATTGATCACTTTCGTAAAGGCGTGTTATATTTGGAATGTTTAGTACATGAAAAATAGAATTACTTTTGTTTTATTGCCAAATTTGAATGTTCCATTAATTGAATGGTTTGTCAAGTGTCTTTTTCGGTTATCCATCATTAAATTGAATGAGATTTATTTGTAAATACCGTATTTATTCTATATAGTCTCGAATAGAAGCAATTTTGTGGAATGATTGAAGAAAATAGAAGCGCAGGCGCTTTAGAATAAATACGGTAGCTAACATTGCTTTCTCGAGATCCAAAAGTATTAGATAAAGTCAAATTTATACAAATGTATGGCAAATGTGTTAAGTTAAACAAGTTCAGCACAAAAAACATAATCACCAGACGCCAAAACTAGCGGCTGATGGTTTCCAGTCTTACCACCAGTAAAGACCAGTGCGGCAAATTCGTATTGTCCAGCCACACAACGCAGATCAACACTAAGTGCCATCGTTCCTGGTTTCAATACTGTATTCGATAGACATCTGAATTTAAAATAGAGCCACATGACTCAACAAGAACCAGTATCCCAAAATTTCAGGTAAAGTGCAAGTACGATGACATCTATTGAAAATTGATCAGATCGGCATGAATGCCATCGAGAGAAACCATTTCATTGCATTGAATATTGCCTTAATTCATCGCAAATTATGTCATCACGTGGATCAATTGGTCTTTCTATGAGCTGAGAGCTAAAATCAGTTTTAATTTTCCCAAAACTCTACAAGATGTGACTATAAAATCCACTTAGCTTTTAAAAAAGCAATTCGAAAAGCGAAAGTGGTGAAAAATAAATTAAAGTATATTTATTGGTTTGCTTAAATGTGACAGAAGCTTTCAAATTGTTTGTTTGGAGTAATTTTAGCACCGCAAAAACGCAAAAGGGAAGTTTTATTTGAAAAATAGTTCACAGGCCTCACAAACCCATAAATTACCCTAATCATGACCTTTGAAAGCTCGCAGAAGAATAAACTCAAAGTTTTACACCCAAATTTTGTTATTGATTCATATCTGATGAAACCTTACAAGTTCATTCTTCTTTTCTTACTGCAAACTGTTAAATGTCGGATGCTTGAGTGTGCTGATTCGATCTACAGTTCATCGGCGAAACATAAGAATTCGAAGTTAGAGAAACAAGAAAATATTCAGATGTGAATAATTTCTGTATTTCTGTACTTTCTGTACTTTCTGTACTTTCTGTACATTTCTGTACACAACCAGAAATTATCCGAATTTTTGACTAAAAGCTTTGGTGGTGGAACTTTTAGTTTAGTATTTTAGAGTTTTTGTTAGGCAAAAAAATCAGGTCAACCTCGGAAAACTTCCGGGCACAAATTTTTAACCAATAGCAATTTTTCATTACAGTGAGTTGCGAATGTTGCAATATTATATTATATTAGATGAATCTAGTTATTATTCGTTACAGAGAATGGACTGTTGTGATGGGTTCAATGTGCTACACGGCCTATGCTGGTGTCGGCGATCGGACATATCTTGGAGGGGTGATTGGGATGAAATGGTGGACACCGAGGTGTTTCTGGGATCAAATCGAACAACAGGTCACTGTGATGTGTCTATGCGAGTGAGTTGTTTGAAAATAGAAAACCTTTGGAATACTTTACAAGTACTAACAAGTACTAACAAGCACACAGCTCCTGATCTGAACTTTACTTTTCTTGGCGTTGGTTTGGATCCCGTTTCAACAATTTTTTTGCTTTCTTTTGCTAAACCTTTAAAAACACTTTTTATTTATTTTAGAATCTCCAATAATTATTTTTAAGAACAGATGACACTCAAAAGCTCCGAAAATCAAAAAAAAGTGCTGACCTAGTTCTGATTATTTTTTTATAGTTCCGTTAAATTTTTTTGTCTAAAATTTTTAGTCGATTCTATTTTCTTTTTTTTTCTTTTCGCAGTTTAAATAATATTTTTTTAATTCAGATGTTATCACCCGAAATAACGGAAAGAAGCTCAGAACTAGGTCAGCAGAAAAAATTTTTTGCAACCGGATCCAAATGGACGCCAAGCAAAGCAAAGTTGAGACCAGGAGCGCGCACCCTTACCTCTACAACATCCGGTCACGGTTAAGGGGTAGGGAAAGAGCCCATATATCCCCGAGGTGCGATTTCCCGAGTAGGTGTCCAAACTTTGCAAGCGTTTTTCTTGTAAACCATTGAGAATGGGCTAAAAATAAATAAAGCATCGTGTTCCCATGCTCGATAGGCGTTTGCATTTCAGCAGCGCAGCGAAATCATCTGACCAGTTCGGACCATTCCTTTGTTAGACCACCCGACCACGCTCATAAGGGGAAATCGAGAAGCTGCGTTTTTACAAAAAACGGCTTGTTTAACCCATAAAACTGATTAGATTTTGGAAACTAAATAAAATTTTAGATATGATATTCAAGTTTTCAGACCGATTGTTTTTTTTCTAAAACAGCTAAACAGACACACATCTAAAGCTTTCTAAAACAGCTAAACAGCTTATAATAAGTATTAAACAAATTAAGTGACTCTCCAACACGTAACCTCAACTCGCCCAATTGGACAGCCAGTGAAACATGGGTGAAATTCGGGAATGTGACGTTGCCGTTGAAGACGAGATACGTTCGAACTCGGTGCAATTTGTATACGGTGGATGGCTTATCAATAAAAATTTGCATCGGAATTTAGTTTAAACAAGGTTACAACGATCAATGGCCGACAGTTGTGGGGAATAAAATGAAGAAGACGAATGGGACGATTTGTGTGATCAATGGGACAGTGATGGTGAGTTGTTATAGAAAAAAACAACAACGACAGATCGAAAAAGATCAACTTTATTAAATTAACGTCATGTTTTTCAATGTCGGTAAAGAGTAAAAACAAAAACTGAAGCCAGTAAACTTAAAAAGATAAGTTCAGAGATCTGGAAACATTTCCACTTGGACAGAAGCTACTTGGACTGGAAGAACGGGGGATAATTGGTCGAATCTCTATCAACTCGATGACATTATTTTCAATGGAGGAATACCGTACTGTAGTTAATGGCTTGTTAAATAAGTATCTCATTTTAGCGCATACAATGGTGGAATCTACGGCTATCAGTTCAAAAAAGAAAAAATTGATCTCCACATGACATGTGATTGGGTAAATTTTCTCTAGCAACTAGAGCTTTAGGCTGAATGTAACAATTTGAAGCTCGATTTCCTCAACGAGACGTCTGTTTTTTGTTTTCTTAAGAGCTCAAGTAAGCTCTTCAAAATGAAAAAAAGAACTGTGATCTTTAGACAGTACAATCGGAATTTGTGAAGCCCAGGCGTGTCTACTTGTTTTTGATGTGAATGTGAGTTAGATCCAGTATTAAATTTCTATTTTCTGCAAAGTTTATTCTTCTTCAATGTAACAAAGGCGAAGGGCAAATATAACAAAGGCAAACTGTTCTAACAATTAACCCCAGCTTTCTCTAAAGTTGATCACATTATAGCAAATTATTTTTTCAATTCTTTTAACTTTATAAATTGAGGCCTAACTACTAGATTGTGTCACTACAAGGCTTAAATACATGGTGTGCCAAAATTAGGGATACACCTTTTCAGCACATTGCATACCAAACGGCGCAATCAATTCAAAAACCTTAAGTGTTATTTAGAGAATTGAAGCCTGAATTCTTGTCTACATTTCTGTACCAAAAGATTTTTGATTCGAGTTTTGTAGCCCATCTTTCAGACCCTCAAATGAGCTCAATCCGACCAGTCTCGACACGCTTTCATTTTTAGTTATTTTCTAACTAAAAAAATTTCTAACAAGAATTTTCCGGTTGTTTAATGCATGAAAAGATAGGATTTTGAATGGTATGAAAAACGATGATAACATAAAAGTATTTTGACAATTTTAACCTAACCAGAACTTGAATTAAAGATAGTACTCTTCGAATGTTCGGCGATTTTGGCGAAGTTTGAGTTTTTGGGGTATTTAATTCTTAGTTTTTATGTCCGTACGTGCTGTCCTAAAGCTGTAAAATTTTAAAAGAATAAAAATGTGCTTTTCCTAAAGAAAAATTCTTCCCACATACAAGTTTTTTAGTTAGAAAATAACTAAAAATGAAAGCGTCTCGAGTCTGGTCGGATTGAGCTCATTTGAGGGTCTGAAAGATGGGCTGCAAAACTCGGATCAAAGATCTTTTGGTACCGAAATGTAGGCAAGAATTCAGGCTTCAATTCTCTATATAACACTTAGGGTTTTTGATTGGATTGCGGCGTTGGCAAGCAATCTGCTGAAAAGGTGTATCAGTAATTCTGGCGCACCCTATATGTTGTTTTGAACTTTTCAGCACAACACTTTCAAAAGCGGCTGTCTCTGGCAAGACTGGCAGTATGCAGAGGGACGAATTGAGGTGAATGCAGCTAAAACAATATAAACGATAAAACTTCAACTGACTTCAGAGAGGTGGCTACGTATTTTCCCCAAATTATATTGTTTATGTTTGTGCCGAGGACTACTGTAATGCGAATTGGGACACTATTTCCGAGTCAATTGATCGCTGCTCCCCAAACTACCCACCTTTCCATCCATACGGACCAAGCTTGGTCCATCCGAAAAGCATCTCGAAAAGTGGATTCAGTGAGAATCTCAAAAATCTATTGAGGGGAAATATAACTACTTACCATCTCAGATCGACTCCAAAATTACAGGGGGAAAGAACATCAAAAAAAATAAAAATTTTCTGAAGTTTTAGCTGCTAAATGCTAGAAATAACTGAAATATAAGGCTTCAAAGTTTTAGCTTAAAATTAAACATTTTTGGGGATTTACATGACACTCTTTAAAGGGAACTCTCACACGCACCGGACGAGTAGCCGAGTGGCCGAGTAAAGGACCGACCTGGTAGCCCAAGGGCCGGCTGGTTCGGCTCCGTCCCAGGTTCTTTTTCTTTTTTTTGCAAAACCATAGAATGTGCGTTCTCTATTGCTCAATTTTTTTTTTACTCGGCCTCATGGAGAAGATGAGGGAAGACGCCCTTTAGCTTCGCTTCTTGTCGAGTCGGAGAAGAGCTATCAGAGTTGAGTCCAAATTCATCGACGAGCATCTGAAGCGTTGAAAGATGCCAACGGCCAAAAACGGAGATCTTATATGCAGGCAGTGTGCCAGTAGACGGGCGATTACGCAATCCGATAGAGGACGCACATTCTATGGTTTTGCAGAAAAAGCAAAGAATCTGGGAAGAAGCCGAACCTTATTTCTAGCATTTAGCAGAAAAAATTCATTTTTTGATGTTCTTTCCGCCTGTAATTTTGGAGTCAATCTGAGATGGTAAGCAGTTATAGTTCCCCTTGTAAGTACACTTATTTGTAGAACAAAACCTAACTGAAACCTATTCGATGACCTGTGACTTGGGTGGATTTTCATCGACAACCCAGGATTCATCCAATCAATCGAGTGACTTCATTCCGGCACCGAATGCAGTAAAACTCGAATGTTAAAACTTTAAGTCAGCCCTTTAGATTTGTCACTCATGGAACGAATGTCTTACGGATGGAACCGGGCTTTTCCTAGAGAAATATCACAAAGTGATCGCTGAATGGGATTTGTGGACGGCTTTATTGTTGAACATTGTGAGTTGAGCAGTTAGTTTGTTACAGAATTGAATTTGTTTGGTTTCCTGTAATCTAAAAGCGATTCTAAATGACTCAATTATCAACACTGTAATCACACAACTAAAAGTCAACCTTTTAGCCAAGTTCTATCGGACTTCTGTCATCAGCAGCCTCATTTCCTTTTCTCTTCAAGAATCGATCGCAGTTCTCGATTAAAAACTATCTATGTTGCATCGTTTTTCTCAGAATGTTCATCTTTCTGCATCCAGTTTACACAAGTGTTTGCGATTTCACGTAGGTTTCGCTGAAAACGGACTAAATCTACCTATTGATAAACTTTAACACATCACAAGATGTTAGCTAGCCTGACGACAGTTTAAATGATGAATTGGTAAGGGAAAACTTGAAAGTTTTATACGAAAATTAAAATCAACTAAATATTAGGGTGGTGCATAAGTCTTTTGACACTTTTTAAATCTTTACTAGAAAATTTACGGTTTACGGGCTACTAATTAATTTGATTTCTTTAACCTCATGTAAATAGTTTATAACAAAAGAAAGCTTAGGAAAATTGGTGGCTAACCCATTTAGAAATCGAGATTCCCCTGTCCGTGCTAGCTCGTGATGCGCAACCGGGAAGTGACCTGCGTCACACCGTGTTTTTTTAAAGGGGCCGGAAACCACGTGACGCGCGGAGAACACACAGAAAAACAAATTTAATGAGTCTAAATAAGGTGCAGAGAAAAAAATCCGGTAAATTCTCACCCCCTTTTAGGGGAAGTACCCTAAATTGTCTCAAAAGTTAACAAAAATTAATTCCAATTAGCTTTCTATCTTTGCAAAAAAAATTAAATGTTTTCTGAAATTCACGAGATTTTTCCACTGCAAAGAGGTGTTTAGTCCAGAAAGGAATCCTCATATCTCAGCTCCCTCACTTGTAAATCCTCATAAGACTTTTTTCAACTTAAAGCAAGAACCCTTCTACAGTTAGCGTCTTTAAAATGGCAAAGAAATCTCCAAACAGTTTTTCTACAAGAGCCTCTAAAGCAACTTAACTCAAAAATGAGGTTTTTACTCAAGTCATCGAAAAATAAAGAATAAGAAAGCATACAGCTGATGGCTGATTGAGTGATTAGTAGTGTAAATCTTTAAACTAGTTTGGGGTGCGACCCGCTTTAACCTTATCATCGAGGATGACTTTGCTTCAGAATAGCCGAATAGCACAAAAAGGTTAAAAAGGGTTTCCCCAAAGCGCTTACAACATAACAAGAACGCGCAGCATTCAACACAAGATTAATACTCGTCGGTGGTGACACAAATGTTAGTAAATTCTTTCTACAATGTTAAACCAGCTATCTAAATAGGATTTAAAACCTGAAGGGTAGCATAAAGTAAATTGAATTTATAATTTTACTGTTTATTAGTACAAAACCAAAATGCAACCATACCCATTACAAAAACAGCATGCGCACCAATAGAAAATATCAAAATCCCCCAAAACGAAAGCCAAAAAAAAACAACAAAATGCGACGCGAATAATTGCAAAATAGGAACGCAAATAGGAAGGAAACGGACGCGACCAACTTTACAAACATAACTATATTATATTGACTGGTAACTTCAGCCACTGGAGAATTAATTTTTCACTCAAATGGTCCATAAGTCAAAAGACTTATGGACAATCCTAATATTTTAGTTGGTGGTGCACAAAAGAGGGCACACCCTTCATCACAAATCAAGTCACAACAAATCTCCATCTCGGTATCACTGCTTCGCTGCTTTTACTCCATCTCGGTCTACTAATCGATTGGTAACTGATAAACGAATTAAATAACTAAAAATCCCCAGTGGTCTCCATTTTCAATTTGGTGCTTTTTATGGAAACGAGGCTAAAAAATTCTCGAGATTCTTCCTGCCGATCGTTGTCCTTTTCCCATCAATCCCATTTCTGTTATCTGTTGAGTACACAAGTAGATTGGGTACTTAATGTTTAAATTCTATTTTAATTTAGTGAATCCGGATGGTCTTCCCCAAGCTGGCTATCGATATGATCCATTTTGGAGAATAGAAAGTATTTCTTCGCAGAAATCCGGCGACTTCTGGAATGGTCTCATGATCGAGACAAGGGCAATCTATGCCAGGCTCTCACCTTTCATTTTTCTCGCAAATTTGGTTCTTTTCTACAACTCTCGTCAACACGAGGTTATTTTGAATAAACAGTACATCCAAAAACAAATTCAGAGTTCTGCTGAAAAAGGCGGCGAATCAGCCAGTACCCTGCACTTTGTGGTGAGTCATTGACTAGAAAAATCTTTTTACTTTTTCTAAATATAACAACAACCAGCGGAAAAAGCTCACTTTGTCCGGGTTTTCCACTGGCGAAGTCCATTCAAATGACTAAAACTACCGTAACCCATGTTAAGCTCCGCCTCTTTTTAAAAATGAACCTAAAAGTTAAATTCCTCATAGCTGAAAGCCCCTGGGAGCTGAATACTTCGCCTTTTATCCGATAAAAGAAACATAATTACGGAGCGTCGCGTTTGCGCAAAGACAAACAGGCAGACGGACAAACGGACAGACAAACGGACAGACAGACAGACGGACAGACAGACGGACAGACAGACGGACAGACAGACGGACAGACAGACGGACAGACAGACAGACGGACAGACAGACGGACAGACAGACGGACAGACAGACGGACAGACAGACGGACAGACAGACGGACAGACAGACGGACAGACAGACGGACAGACAGACGGACAGACAGACGGACAGACAGACGGACAGACAGACGGACAGACAGACGGACAGACAGACGGACAGACAGACGGACAGACAGACGGACAGACAGACGGACAGACAGACGGACAGACAGACGGACAGACAGACGGACAGACAGACGGACAGACAGACGGACAGACAGACGGACAGACAGACGGACAGACAGACGGACAGACAGACGGACAGACAGACGGACAGACAGACGGACAGACAGACGGACAGACAGACGGACAGACAGACGGACAGACAGACGGACAGACAGACGGACAGACAGACGGACAGACAGACGGACAGACAGACGGACAGACAGACGGACAGACAGACGGACAGACAGACGGACAGACAGACGGACAGACAGACGGACAGACAGACGGACAGACAGACGGACAGACAGACGGACAGACAGACGGACGTCTCTTCTGCTTTATATATAGTAGATGTATCATATTACCATTTGACAGATCAAATAATATTGTATTCAAATCAGATGCTAATCACCTCGATGTTGGACACATTTCAACGTGGCTGTGCGCTGATCTTGAACATTTTAATGTCCAACTTGCACACACTTGACTTCATCGTCAACACTTTGTTGCCCATTTACTCTAATGCAATAGTGGCGTGAGTTTCAATTTAAATCAAAACAAAGCTGACTTTTGAGTTGAAAATTGGTGAGAAGGTTGGTTGAATTTCCATTGTCAACATTTTCCTACTTATTGATTCAATTGTACACTCGAAAGAGTTATCAGCTTAAACGGCTCATTTTCAAGCTACTAGTAAAATTTGAGGATGCTGCTTTTGGTGTGCCTAATTCGATCAAACATCTGCCAATCAAGAGATTAGCATGTACTTTTACCTGTGTCTTTTGTCATTTGATCTTTTGCTAATCTGATGATCACCAATATTTCAATTGCTTGAATAAACGTATTGTTTATTGATTCATTTTCACTAAAACTCAGGCTTTGTCCGTCGTCGCTCGCGAGCCGATGTGGTTGTCTCTTTTTCCTGTACTTTGATCGTTTTCCCATCCTCCTCACGCGGCCAACTGAACCCAAGAATTACCAGCCTAAAAGAATAATTTACAGCCCATAATTTCCAACCTTTACCCCTCGATAATTGCGGCAATTTTGGCCACCAAATTGTCGGCGAGAAACGTCACAAAAACGGTTTTATTCAGGTCGAAAATGGAAGTTAGTTGATAGTTTAAATAGTGGGAGATGTTCATCAAATGAGAGGCGAGAGCCTGGAAATGTTGTGGTTGAAGTTTAAGAAATGTGACTGACTAGTATTGCCAATCGTGTGTCTGCTGAGTTTTGACGGTTCAATTTGTGGTTCTGAATAGATTCACTTTGAAGGTTTGAGTTAAGCAAAGTTTCAAATGGCTAATGTTTCCATTCTGGTATCAATGTTAGGATCTATATTTGAGATTTGAACCGATTTTTGACCATGAATATGAATTCTTCTGAACTATTAAACGCAGTCTTAAACTTTTTCAAGAACAAGTATAAGTTTTGTAAACTTTTACCAGATCAATCCATATTTTGTAAAGAGTTTGAGGATTAACCTAAAAAAATCACTTTATCGATTTTACCCGATCTGCTCAGTCACAGAAATACTTTGGGTTTCGTTTTGTTTTGTCAACAAAAGCATATTTTGCTCAGAAATGGTTTGGGTAAAGAAATTACTATGACTTGTGCAAATTTGGGTGTTTTCAACTTCAACTCACCATCATTCTCACTTGCAACAACACCCAAAGATCAGCGGCAATCATCGGCTGCATCATGAACATTTGCAAATTCTCAAAAGCGAGAAACAAATTAGAGAAAGACGAGAAAAACGCTGGATAATTCATTACAATTCGAAAATTGAATGAGTCATAGTAAAAGCCAGTGAGCTGATTTCCGCCAATCAGAAAGCCATCGCTATGGTATGTTTGGAATTCTGGAGGACTGATTAGGAATCGGAAAAGAAAGGTTTACTTTGTTGGATCAAGCTTCCATAAAGACAAATAGGACACAAGAGGCTGATTGAGATGTGATAGAGGGACATTTTGTCGGCCATTTGGTACAGCCGTCCATCGAAGAAAACGGCAAAGACTCTGAGATTGTAGGTCTGATTCATTGCGTTGTGACATTTAAAGGGAAATGAGAGCTGGCGTAGGAACAAAGTTACGATTACTAGACTAGTTATTGCAATTACTAGTCTTTACTTTTTTTACAATTACTAACTTTTAAAATTCAGCTACAGTGCTTGTTTTTGCACTTGACGCCTGTTGAAGAAACTGTGTGAGCTTTGAAACTGTAAATTCAGTAGGAAAACTACTAGCTTGTCAACAAGTTAAACGATAAAAATTCCAGAAATAAATACTTGTATTTCTATTAGCTGAGTAGCACAAAAAGTTTTGGAACAAGTGAATTGATGGCTTTTACTCTTTTAAGACTTTAATTACAGCGTACTACCGTACCGTTGAGTACTACGTACTACCGTACATACGTATTACGTACTACCGTACAGCGTACTACGAACTGCTTGATTACTTGGCCAGCGGTAGTATTAAAGATACTTGGACAACTTAACTTGACTGTTGTTGTTCATTTTATACTTTCTTTCTTGAATTACCTGTTTAACGATAAGCCGAAATCAATGAAAACCATAGCAAACTGAATGGATTTGAAAATTGTCGAAAGAATTACATTCGACAGCCAAGCACTTGCCACTTCTCGCTCAAACAGAAAACAATTTTGTCTAAATCTCAAGATAATTAAAAAATTAATTGGAATTTAAACTCGATGTTGCAAAAAGCTTCATAGAAAGCGTAAAGATGTTGATAGATTCGACCAATAACATTCGCGAACAAGAAAGCTTTCACTGATCGAGAGAAACGAGCCTTCTTGTAGAGGACATAGACAATCGATGTTTCGATAGATAGGCCAAGGAAACCAAACTGTAAAATCGGTTATAAGTAGAATTTGTCACAAAAAATGATAATCATTCATGCGAGAAATACATCCTTTTGTTAGATCAGTGATTTTTACATTAAAATTGGCCACAACAAGCTTTTTTCACTTTCTGAGCCATAGGGACTCAGAGTTGCCAAATTCAAAGATGATTAGCAAAGCCATAAAGGCTATATAAACTGTTGCTAGTGAGAAAAATACCAGTTGAAAAGTTTTTGAGTTTTTGCTGATCCTGTAACTCACCGTTCCCGAAACAATTGCCAGCGGAAGTTCGAGCTCTTCTACGCGTTTTAGCGACATCTATCATTCGATGTGACTTCAAAATCAGAAATCAAAATATTAGTAACCAATAAAACTTCGGTGAACTGAAGCTTTTTCTTTTAGAATATCAAAAAAAAACAGGGCAATTATGCAGTTTTTAAAGAATCGAGGCTGATTATTGGGTAAACACACGGAGTTTTTATGTTTTATAGGCACACTTTCTGTTCTTTCGCGATGTTTGTATGCATTTGTGATAAACAACTTACTTCAATTCGTTGGAAATTTCAAATTTCAAGATGGAAACTTTACAGCTAAACTGTTGGGGGTTGCTAGTTATCTTGTAATTGAATATCTAGAAATTTTCATAAAAACCACAAAATATTTAGTCTGAAAGTTTCAAAAGGTTCTTCCTGAAAATTTTGAAAGAAAAATCAGAAAGAAAAGTTTGGAATTTTTGTCCCTACTTTGTCTCTTTGCGTTTTGTTTTCATTTTCAGTTTTTAAAACCACTTAATGCTGTTTTTTTAGATTCCGAACGAAAATGGCGGTCGTTCAACCAAATGAGATCATCGAATCGTTGAATTGTGCTTTTTGTAGAGTGCCATGTGAGTTATTTTTGTACTAACTTGTGCTCAAATAGTTCAATGCTGCGTTGCTAGGTTTAATTGATATTTAACTAAAAAATTTGCTCATTTTAGTTTTTTCCGGAGGATACGACACGTCTCTTCGTTACACGTTTTGTCGCTCTTTGACGGCGATGTGCGAGAAGTGTTTCTCGGAAAAGCAAAACAAAAAAGGTTTACAAAAAGTTTATGTAATCAGCTTTAAATGTGAGCTTCTAACTTAGTTTTGCAATTTTAGATCCAGCTTTTCACCCAAAATGTCACCCTGAAGAATGCTTTTACGGAAATTGGTTTGACAGAAATGTCAGCTTCAGCGAAGGTTAGTTTGCTTTACATTTTCAAAACCTTAATTAAAATTGCAGAGCTGAAACGCGCCAAGCAAATCACACTCAAAAGTGATGCAAAAGAAAAACCTATTGGCTGGACCTACGGCGAGGTATTTTACTAATTGTTGCTTTAAGACTTGTTTTTGTTTCAGAATTTCCTTAGTCCCAAATGTCAGAAGTGCGATTGGGCTTGTAAGTGAATTTCTTGCTTTTATATTAGTTTAATTTAATTTCTTTGTTATTAAGTCAGATTCAAACTTTAACTAACACTCGTTATGTACTCAAATTATATTTTTAGTTGCTTCTACTTACAAAAAACCATGTGAATTGTTGTGTGGTCACGCTATTTGCAAACAATGTTTCAAGCGCCACCAGCTTCCCAGAAATGAAGTTGACAAGAAATTCGAGTATGGCATCGTTTGTCCAATGTCCGATTGTCCAAAAGAGCAACCTTCGCGACACGGTCCAATTCCAAGGGGGAAGAAGCTATTTTACTTGACTGAAGAATGCTTTCGCGAAAATTGACTTCGAAGAAAGCGGAGGAGCTTCATCGAAGGTTAGTTTACTTTTTCAAAACCTTATTCTAAATTGCAGGGCTGACCGAGAAAATGACACTCAAAAGTGATGCAAAAGAAAAACCTATTGGCTGGACCTACGGCGAGGTATTTTACTAATTGTTGCTTTAAGACTTATTTTTTTTAGAATTTTTTTCTCGAATGTCAGAAGTGCAATAGGGGTTGTAAGTGAATTTCTTGCTTGTTACATTAGTTTAATTTAATTTCTTTGTTATTAAGTCAGATTCAAACTTTAACTAACACTCGTTATGTACTCAAATTATATTTTTAGTTACTTCTACTTACAAAAAACCATATGAAGTGTTGTGTGGTCACGCTATTTGCGAACAATGTTTCAAGAAGCTTCCGAGAAATGAAGTTGACAGGGGATACAAGTATGGCATCGTTTGTCCACTTCCCGATTGTCTAAAAGAGCAACCTTCGCGAAACGGTCCAATTCCAAGGGGGAAGAAGCAATTTTACTTGACTCCGTGGTGGCACGGTCCGCTTATGGGTTTGTTTACTCGATAGTTCCATAAATATTTCCTGTTTAGGTATTGTGAAAGAACACGAAAAACTTGTGGATACAGATGGTTTCCAGGTATATTTTTTTTCACAGATTTTTTATTGTTGTATTACTTCTTTTAAAAATCTTCTTTAGAAAATTAGTTGATCACAGGAAGAATTGAAAGAATCATCAAGCCTCGTCGATCCACTCAAGTAATTGAATTGTTTACCGTCTTTTTGTTTATTTTGTTAACCTTTTGCACATATTCATGTTATCCATTTTGTTATTTCATCAAGCGTTTTTATAAATCAGAAAATTTGCAAGGAAAATATCTAGTTGATCAGATGTGATAATTCGATCGGCTTTCCAACTTTTAGGTGTGCAGATGAGCAATAATTTGAAAGGAAGTACAAAATATCTATTTTTAATGAGTGTAACACAGATTTTCGTTTACAGTGGTTTTAAAACCGATATTAGTGTTCAGATCAGACACTTGATGTAAATCTTCCAGTAAAACAATGAACGTTCAATGCTATTTGTCATGACTTTTATCTTTTCTGATCCTCAATAGCCAACATAGTTTCACATCTGAAAGCTGACTGTTAAAAGTTGTAACCAAACATCCCCAAAAGAATTTGTATTTTAAGAAAGCAGATCTTGTTTTGTTTTAGCCTTAAAATCTACAATTGAGGGTTACTTGAGTTACAAGTTTTCGTGTCACCTACCTCTCAATCTGCTTGTCGAACTTCTCACTGAACTGCTTCTTGAAATGTTCGATAGATCATTGGAGTGCCATCTCGCTTCCATCAATGTTGTCGTCGATTCGTTCGACTTCGGGTATGATTTTCGGGTATGGTCTAAATAGAGAAATCAGGTTGGCTCTAAAATTTTTAATTTTAAAAGTTGAATTGTCATGAGTATCGACTCATCAGCACCAAGAAGAATGAATAAATTATTTGCCAACTGAACATTTTGTTGGCTCAAAAGACAACAAGTAATTGTTGATCACTTTCGAAGAGGCGTGTTATATTTGGAATGTTTAGTATATGAAAAATAGAATACTTTTGTTTTATTGCAAAATTTGAATGTTCCATTAATTGAATGTTTTGTCAAATGTCTTTTTCGATTATCCAGCATCAAATTGAACCTGAGAGCCGAAATCAGTTTTAATTTTCTCAAAACTTTACAAGATGTGACTAGAAAATCCACTTAGCTTTTAAAAAGGCAATTGGAAAAGCGAAAGTGGTGAAGGCGATCATTGGATCAGTAATCATTTCTAAATTTTTGCACCTTTTAGGAAACTGTAGCAACAATCAAAATGATCTGCTACTTTTGTAAACTTATTGAAAAACGTTTTAACGAAAGATTAGTCACCAAGAATTGAGTCAGTGAAAACTTCTAAAGCACTGGTTGGGAAAAAAGCTTCATTTCAACAAACTATTGAGCGATCCTTGTTTTTATCTCAAGTTCGACCAATTGTTTGATTGATTGATTGATCAACCAATCAATCAATCAATTAATCAAACTTTCAGAGTACTTGAAATTCTCATTTTCAGTCATTTGACAATTGGTCCCCAACTTTCACCATTTCCAAATCAAATTTCAGTTTCCAGCTCATAAGAGAAAAGTTTTTGCATCGCTTGGCAAGAAGTCGATACGATCATAGAAAAACCTTCAATCGACTCTCATGAAAAGAAAAGGAAAAGAAAAGAAAAGGGAGAATAGGAAATTCCTTTGAAAAAAGACAGACCACTCAGGTCGGGTAGGCTGGTTATTGGCTTAAAAAAACTGGCAGGATGATCGTAAAAACATTCTTGATTGATTGCTGATCATATAACGGCCTATTAAGCTACGGTATCTGGAAAAACTGTAAGAAATGAAGCCCGCCTTCTCCAATTAGCGTACGAGCCGTCCCTAAAAGGCTTCAGAAACATCTACCGTAGATTTTATATACCGTATTCTCTCTAATAGTAGTGCACGCCGCCGAGTTGATGACTATTTTACGGTTTCCAAGTTTTCGCAGAAGCTCAACACTCTAATCCCCCACAAGATCTCATCGTCAGCTACATTTTCCGACCCCACATCGATAGGTCCTGATAAGCGGTTCTCGAGATTTCAAGCAATTTAGGCGACGCTCAGGGTGCACTACTATTAGAGAAAATACGATATTTTCTTAATCAGTGAAATTCCAGAGTAAAGTCGACGAAGGCTACCCATCAACAGGTCTCGGTTACATTTTCTCGTTTTTCATTGGAGTTGTCGTCACGTCATTTTTGATCTTCATCGTTTATTGTTATGTGAAGTTTGTTTTTTGTTTTGTATTGTATTTTTGATTTCTTTTAGAAAAGGAAAACCAGAATGTGATCCAAACATCGCTTTGCCAGCCTTTTATGGTGGTTTAATGTTTGGTGCATCGATGTGCTTTTTCTTGATGGCAAACGAGAAATTGTCGAGCAATGCGCCCCGGCGGGCCGAGTTGATGACTATTTTACGGTTTCAAAGTTTTCGCAGAAGCTCAACACTCAAATCCCCCACTAGATCTCATCGTTAGCTACATTTTCCGACCCCACATCGATAAGTTTTGATAAGCGGTTCTCGAAATTTCGAGCAATTTAGCCGACGCTTAGGGTGCACTACTATTAGAGAGAATACGGTAAATACAGTAATCGTCAAAGGATGAGAAATAACCCGAACAAACAAACAACCTTTTTGACTCGATCTTCACATCCACTAAATAAAAATACTTTTAAAAGTCGTTAATTATACACTCAAATCTAAAAGATTTTGATTCTAAGACTTTCTGTAAGTTCTAGGAGTTGAGTAGTAGATTTTTCGTCGAAGCAGCGCGGAGAACCGAACGTCATAAAATTGTGTGTTAGACTACGCGGTTGTACGGGGGCGCTACTATTACAGGTATTACGATAACTATCGTTTCTTCAAATTAAACCCACCTATTCGTCATTAAAATGGTTCCCTTTAGTTCTATAAACAAAAACTTTGAACTTTCAAAACCCAACCTTAATTTATTTTCTTAATTTTTTTGAGGAACAAGGATAGTTTCCTATTTCTAGTACAGTAAAAACGAGAAAAATATCCAATGTTGGGGGTTTTTTTCATAAAAATCTGTAAAGAACCCCAGTCTCTTTCTTTAGATCCGTCAGCATCCTAATCCATAATTTCAAATAAGAAATGAATCCTGTCTTCTCCATTTTTCTAGAAATATCCATCGTACATTTCAAAATCAATTACAGTAAAAGCTCATTAAACCATTTTAGACTAGCGTTTTTTCCCTGAAATCACCGTACCTATCCTATTCAATATTTCCATTAAGTTCTAGACAATTTGACCTAAATTTGAAACTCTAAGCTTACCTTACTTCTTAGTTTCGAATAGCTATATTATAGTTAGTTAATCATTCGCTATTAGGTTGTCCAGTTATAAATGCGCGTTTTTGAGGGCTTATTCCAAATATTTCTGCAAGTTTACGTGTAGTTTGTCGAGGATCAATTTCGATCGCCTTTTTAAGTACTGTATTATCGATCGTAGGAGGCCGGTGGTCCTCATCTCCCAAAAATTCATTTCCTTCTCGAAATCGTTGAAACCATCGCCGACACTGGCTTTCCGAAACAGCATCTTCCAAAATACTTTCCAAAGATCTCGATGAGATTCAGCGGTATTTTTGCCCAATTTGAAGTCATACCAAAGACTGGCACGCAGACGAAACTTCGTGTCGTTCACAGAAATTAAATCAAAAATTGCTTTGACGTCAAAAACACGAAAAGTTGTAATAAAATAAGAAATCCTGAACAGTATATAGAAAATTGGGTTTGATAAAATTGTAAAGCTCTAAGGAATGCTGTTCAAGTTGTTCAAGAGCAGGCGTGCATACATAACTGGACAACCCAATAGCTATTAGTAATAGCATTATTAGCAATAGCTAGTTCTATTATTAGCTGTAAACATGAAATTATCTAACATTTATTTTGTCCTTTTTCGTTAAAAGCCTACAGCAGAGAACTCGGTTTTTAGGAGAATTGCTTCTCGCTCAATTTATCTCTAAGATCTAGTTTGAAGTCTTTGCTTTCTTTTCAAAAGTTCTCTCTTTCAAAAAAACCCAATCAAACAGCTTTCAAGGTCAGGCACCTACCACAGCGCAGAATGTAAATCACAAGAAAACCTTAGAAACGAAAAATTGCTGATCAGTCAAGAAAAAGAGAAGATATCATGTAAGGGAAAAAAGATAAGAAAAATTCTTGAAAGAGAAATTTTCAATAAATTTTTGTAAATTTGTTTTTGATTTTCAATAATCGTTCTTCATCTGTGATTTTTTTGTTTGTTTCTGATAGTTTTTGTGAAAATTTCAACTTCTACAGAGTTTAGTATTGAAAATTTACGGTAACTCATTGATTGTTGAACTGGAAACTCTAGAAGTGAAGCACTGAAAGTTTTTTTTGCTTAGCTTTACTTTGCTTTGCTTTGCTTTGCTTTGCTTTGCTTTCTTTTGCTCTTTTCTCGTCGTTATTGGTCATTGAAACTGAAATTGATGGCACGTTAGCACGAGTTTGATTGGATTTTGAGAAAACAAAATGCTCCGCCCAGGCGCCAAAGATTCTACACTCCCTACAAAAAGGTGAAGCGTCAATTCATCATCGAACAAATGCTCAGAAACTCTCTTCTACTAACTTTTTTGTGCTTAAACTGCGTAAATCCTTGTCTTCGAACGAGTGAGTTCTTTACGCGAAACTGTTGTTATTTAAATGAACAAATTTTTACTTAAATTACAGCCACCACTACAACAACAGTCACCCCAACAAGCGTTCGCACAACAACTCCAAGCACAACAACTCCAAGCACAACAGCTTCAAGCACCACACAGACAAAAACGACCTCTACGACAAGAACGACAGGGGCTACTACAGCAATGACAACAACAAGTAAATCATTTTGTTTTTAATCTGCAATAAGGACAGAAGCATTTCTTTTTAACTTTGTAGAGATGACCGGCACAGCAACATCGACAGCAACATCGATATTGACATCGACGTCATCCTCTACGTCGACATCAACGACCACTCTTGGTGGTAAGTCTTTTACCTTTGAATTGGCTTACGAAATTGCTAACAAACATTTGACTTCTTGCGCATTTACCTCCTTCCTTGCCACTTTTCCAGTTTAACATTTTGTTTCAATACTAACAAGTTTTATCAATTCTTGAAAAGTCGTGAAAGCCGTGAGAAGACCTGAGAAATCGAGAAAAACTAACTTTATTATATTACAAATTTAAGCCAGACTTACTTTGAGTTAAACTTAACTTGCTCAAACAACTTTTAAAAGTCAACTTATACAAAGATTTGTAGATGAAGAACTGTAAAGTTGACTGCAAAGTGTGCTGATCGAATGAAGATAAAAACTTGGCCTTTTTTCCGATGAACCCAACTCGAATAGCACTTGTGAAGGTAATTTTTTAATACTAAAAGAATTAAATGGTCATTTTTAAAAACAAATTTGAAATTTTAGATAAACCCATGCAGTCTTGCAATTGTAATTCAATTAATAAATAGAATTCAGCTGCCGAGATCAAAAGGAACATCTACAAGTCATTTACGAGCCGATTTTGTCGCCATTGCGTGACTTTCAGTGTGGCGTTTTGGACGTGGATATAGAATGGAAATGTTATTGGGTTTGTCTTTCGTCTTCTTACGGTCTTTCACGCTTTTTCATCTTTTTTCTTCTTTACTTCCTTCTTTTTCCTTTCTCTTTCTAAAGTTTAAATTCTGTCGTTTTAAAGAACAATTCTAAAAAGTTTACTAAATTCCCTCAAAGCAGAAAATACTTTAATATATTTTAGACAAACTTACAAGCTGCTAATTGTCAGTAAAACTCTTTATCTTCAATATTTCAGTTTGTGAAATGGAAATGTGTGCTGACAAAGCTCCTCCATTGACAGGGGATCCAAACGCTGATGGGATATGTCCTGGTTTTGATCAAAATGGATCTGGCCTTCAGAATTGTAGAGAAATCACTGGTGAATGGCAGTCAACCGTCGTCTCAGGATCGTGCTTTTACGTGTTCGTATTTGTATTTGAAACTATACCGATTATCTGGACCATTAATTTAGAAGCGACTTAGCTTCGTTTAAATAATGTAATGTGGCTCTATTTTAAATTCAGATGCCTATCGAATACAGTATTGAAACGAGGAACGATGGCACTTAGTGTTGATCTGCGTTGTGTGGCTGGACAATACGAATTTGCCGCACTGGTCCTTACTGGTGGTAATACTGGAAATTATCAACCGCTAGTTTTGGCGTCTGGTGATTATGTTTTTTGTGCTGAACTTGTTTAACTTAACACATTCACGACAAAATTCTGACACAAATTGGGATTGCTGTTTCTCTTTAACGCTTGATTCAAAGCTTTTGAAAACTTCTAACCATAAGAATAGGTAATTTGGAAGCCACGCCATTTGATTAACATTATTAACCCGCTTAATCATCTCGATTTATTTTCTTGATAAAATCTTCTATTTTCTGTTATTGAAAGAAGCTAGTAGAACTACAGAAGTATTTTTGAAATGATTCAACATAAAATTTGACATTGCGAGACTAGTTGAGTGTTAACAAAACACTTTATTATCATACGAGAAAGCTTTTGAGATCGTTTTGGGAAGAGCAGTTTCCGGTGTCAGCCCTGGGAAGATACATATACCATAGTTTCCCTAATAGTAGTGCACGAGTTGATGACTATTTTACGGTTTCCAAGTTTTCACAGAAACTCAACACTCTAATCCCCCACTAGATCTCATCGTCAGCTACATTTTCCGACCCCACATCGATAGGTTCTGATAAGCGGTTCTCGAGATTTCGAGCAATTTAGGCGACGCTCAGGGTGCACTACTATTAGGGAAAAGTACGAGCGGTTTTTTGAGTCCTATAGATGCTCCTATAGGGGTGCTTCCATTAGAGCTTTGACGGTACTTTGCCTTTTAACCGATAGAGCAAACGTAATCACGGAGCGTCGCGTTTGCGCACAGACGGACAGACAGACAGATGTCTCTTCAGCTTTATATATAGTAGAGTTTCTTTTTTCCAGTTTATATTATTTTTCAAATACCTCGCAATACGAGAGCGGCCATGAAAACATTGTGTTTGACAAAGACCACGATTTGTTTTTGGTGTTTGAGTAAATGGTACCTGAATCAATTTTTTAGTTTGTGTTGATGTTAAATAGTATTGAATCTGCAACTATAAAATGTCGCTATTTGCCATGGTTCTGTTTAAAACTGCCCTAATTCATTGATTGATTTACGGTTTGCTTTATTAAAAACGTTTATCGTTTACATATTGTCATTTTGTAGGGATCTTCGAGCCTGTTTCAAAGTAATCTTAAGGAAACATTTCCATTTTTTGAAAATCCGTAAATCGGTGAATTAGGGAGCTTTAAACAGTACCTCGGCGAGGTGGCAGGATGGCCGAGCGGTCTAAGGCGCCGTTTAAGGCACTGATCCTTCTCGGAGGCGTGGGTTCGAATCTCACTCTGGTCAAAGATTTTTGCTTTTTATCCAAAACATCGATCCTCACAAATCACATGAAAAAATGTACTATTACGATCTTAGCAAATGTACTATTACGATCTTAACAAATGTACTGTTACAATCCCATTATATTCCAAATTTAAATTAATGCAATATATTATTGAATAATTTAAAGTTACTTCTATAATTTCAATAGTCTATTAAGATTAACTTATGTAACAGCATTTAAGATCCAAATTAAATTACATGACATCACTAAAAATTAACCTAGCACTCCTGTGGTCGTCTTGTAAGTGTAGATTGGTTCTGTCGCGTCACAAATCCCTTTCACGCTCGAAAGAAAGAAGTACTGACTTGCAACGGTGACAAAATCAAGAGCACCTAAAGTATCAAACATCATTAAGACGTTAATTTCACTGGGCTAAGAGCCCCGTATCTTAGTTGGGAAGTCAAGGGTTCAATCCTGCCGGCTAGTTTATTGGCTCTTTTTTCATCCGGGTTTTTTCTTCCCTACATTTAGGGCTTAAAGGTTGTGCTTATATATTGTTTGTATCACATTATTCGTTTAAATAAATGTAGTTTTTAAAGCGATTTTTCTCAGAAAATCTCACGGCTCACTTGATATCTTTCATGAGTCCTCACATAATTACACAAAAAGTAGATATCATAGATTGATATAAAAACTAGAAAAAATATAAGTTTAGAAATTGGGATACCCTTTACTAATGATTTCTTTCAAGCAAAACGTCTTTTGGTGCAATGGAAAACTAATCAATAACACCTAAAATATAAAAAATTAATGCGCCAATTTCACTTAAACGATTATGAGATAAATTTCTATTTCTACGACTTAATAAATCGGTAAATTTATAGAATAGTTAAATTTATACGATTAAATCTATCACTACCGTTTTTTGTTCCATAAACTTGAAGTGAACAACCCCTCGTAGGACGCCATAAAACACAAAGAACCGCTTTGCTGCTGGCTTTTCTAAAAAATATAATAAACTCTGAGTTTAGCGCTTTTTTTACTAACTTTAACACATTCACGACGACAGAATTTTGGGTGTACAATCTCGTAGTCGTTATTGTTTTATTGGTGAACATTTAAAGACAATCCAAACTATTATAGCTCATTTTATAGCCCTGAATCTTCTCTTAAAAACTAGTATAAAGTTACCTTCGAAATAAAATCTTTAAAAACTTTTGTTAACACCAAAAAATAATCGTCATTCTTGATCTTGAAACTCTAGTGGATTCTTGACGTTATCTGTCCTACCCATATATTACATAAATTACCGTATTCTCTCTAATACCAGTGCACCCTGAGCTTGATCTAAATTGCTCAAAATCTCGAAAAGCGCGTATCAGAACCTATCGATGTGGGGTCGGAAAATGTAGCTGACGATGAGATCTTGTGGGGGATTAGAGTGTTGAGCTTCTGCGAAAACTTGGAAACCGTAAAATAGTCATCAACTCGTGCACTACTATTAGGGAAACTATGGTATATGTATCTTTCCAGGGCTGACACCGGAAACTAAGGTTGGGTTAAGGTTGGGTTTTGAAGGTTCAAAGTCTTTGTTTATAGAACTAAAGGGAACCATTTTAAAGACGAATAGGTGGGTTTAATTTGAAGAACCGATAGTTATCGTAATACCTGTAATAGTAGCGCCCCCGTACAGCCGCCTAGTCTAACACACAATTTTATGACGCTCGGTTCTCTGCGCTGCTTCGACGCTCAGCTCCTAGAACTTGCAGAAAGCCTTAGAATCAAAATCTTTTAGATTTGAGTCTATAATTAACGATTTTTAAAAGTATTTTTATTTAGTGCATGTGAAGATCGAGTCAAAAAGGTTTGTTCGGGTTATTTCTCATCCTTTGACGATTACTGTATTTACCGTATTCTCTATAATAGTAGTGCACCCTGAGCGTTGCTAAATTACTCGAAATCTCGAAAACCGCTTATCAAAACCTATCGATGTGGGGTCGGAAAATATAGCTGTTGATGAAATCTTGTGGGGGATTAGAGTGTTGAACTTCTGCAAAAGCTTGGAAACATAAAAGCATAAATAGATTCAAATGTAAGATACCGTATTCCCTCTAATAGTAGTGCACGATGAGCGTTGCCTAAACTCCTCGAAATCTCGAGAACCACTTATCAGAACCTATCGATGTGGGATCGGAAAATGTAGTTGACAATGAGATCTTGTGGGGGATTCGAGTGTTGAGCTTCTGTGAAAGCTTGGAAACTGTAAAATAGTCATCAACTCGGCTCGGCGGCGTGCACTACTATTAGAGAAAATACGGTATATCGTGTTTTATCGGCCCTTTTCGTGTTATGTGTATGAATTCATGTGTACTAATCTTAAATCTAGCGCACTTTATTTCAGGTCCTGAATAAAGTATCTACATATATATGTCGTAGCCGCTTACGAAATTCAGCCGCTAACGAATGAGGGTATTTCCGGGCATCCAATCAAAAAGTCACCCACATAAAAAATGTTCATAATACATATATTTTATAATAAATTTTTGAAATTAGCTCATTTGGTTCAGTAGAAATTTTTTTTTGAGCCCCCAAAGTTTAGGTTCAAAAATGCCCTAAAATGGCTATAAAAAATTTTCTACTCAGCCAAAAAACTTGGCAAATAGCTCATTTTGTAGCCAATTTGATGTGGTTTCTTAAAGTAAAGCCATCTAAAACAATTTTTCGTTGAAAGTAGGAGAAAGAGGGCGAGGAACAAATTCAGGGCAATTCTCAAATGTGAAAACAGCGACCGAGTTCAACTGAAATCGTTCCTCGCCCTCTTTCTCCTAGCTTTGAAAAACAAAGGTTCAATGTAGCTTTACTTTAAGAATCTACATCAAAGTGGCTACAAAATGAGCTATTAGGCAAGTTTTTTGACTGAGTAGAAAATTTTTTATAGCCATTTTAGGGCATTTTTGAACCTAAACTTTGGGGGCTCAAAAAAAAATTTCTACTGAACCAAATGAGCTAATTTCAAAAATTTATTATAAAATATATGTATTATGAACATTTTTTATGTGGGTGACTTTTTGATTGGATGCCCGGAAATACCCTCATTCGTTAGCGGCTGAATTTCGTAAGCGGCTACGACATATATATTAGTATGGCCGTATCGTCGTGAATGTGTTAATATAAGCAACTTACTGGTTGTAGCTGTACTGCCATTGGGATTGTCCAGTGCCTGCTAGATTTTGATAGATATACGTGTAGGGATTCCTCGTAACTAAAATGTTTTTTGCGTTTTATCTAAATTTTGGTTTTCTTTCTGTATACAGGGTTATTGAAACCAATATTTTTAAGGATACAAACCGATAAAAGAGAAATCAACTCAAAAACTTTAACAATTGATTTTTAAAGATAGGTTAAACAAGAGAAACTAAGGAGGATTAGCAAAACGTTGTCAAGATATCGACTCCGAGGATAGAAACAATGGATATGAGAGCGAAAACGATTCAATTTCGAGCGCCGAGGGATTTGATGGAATTTTGCAAGATCCGGATTTAATAGAGGATGACATTATCAAGTGAGAATGAAGAATAATGTTGTTATTAGTTTTTGGAACTAACATTGATGCCTCAAAGCTGGTGCAATAATCCTGCCACACCCTGGACTAGGTCTTAACATTAAGAATACCGTAAATCCTCTATTAGAACAGCATCCTCTAATAGAGCGGCACCGCTCCAGCTCAATTTGTCTTCTCTAGAAATTTAAAAACCTATTTTGTATTGTTTCTTCTGTTTTATTCCATAAATATAGGCTTATATTCATATAAATATCAATAGCAGTAAAATTGAAAAAGTGGTTTTTGAAAAAAATCAAAAAAATTTCCGAAAAAAATTGACAGGGAGGCCACATAGATTTTTTGAAATCGATCTCGGTGAGGTCGGAGAGCATTTTGTTTTCATTCAAAATGTGTTTTTTAGATGTTCTAGGGCAAGCGCTATTATTTAAAATAGTTTTTAGTAAAAAAATATTTTTTGAACCATGTGGTCCTCCCTTACCAATTTTTTTGGCCTGCCGATTTTTTGAGGTCGAAAAATAGAGGATTAACACATTCGCGACGAGGCGTTTTTTTTGGGTTCAGATCTAATCTAATCAGATTTTGAAAATATTGCTGTCTCAAAAAGATATCGGCTCTTTTTGGCTCGTGAGAAAAAACGCCGCGTTTCTCTTTCTCCAATGGTCTGTTTTCCACGATTTTTGTTTTATTGGATGGAGCTCAGCTAGATGAACATTTCATGTCAACAGCATTTTTTGATAAGACTTTATCCCAAAAAGTTATGGCCGTTAGACTGGGATACGCGCAATAGAGGTCTTCTATAGCGCAGTCGGTAGAGCGTCTGTCTCTGAGGCGGGTGGGGTTTCGTCCGGTGGACCACAATTTCGTCCACCGGTGGACCGAATCATCGTGTTAATAGATCTAATAGAGGATTTAGAATATGTATCAAATAGAATGTTAGCAAAGGAAGCTAAAGGCAAAAAGGCAAAGCAAAAACAATAAGAAATCGGGTTTTTGAGGTCGAAAAATAGCGGATTAATAGATCTAATAGAATATTTATCAAATAGAATGTTAGCAAAGGAACCTAAAGTCAAAGGAACCTAAAGTCAAAATAAGTACAATAAGAAATCGGGTTTGCTTTTTACCGTAATTTAATCGACTTGTTGTTAGCGGATAGTAGCGTCGGGAAAAGATGACTTCAGAAGACGTATGAGATTGCATTTGGTTCTTGTAAATTTCAGTTGTTTTATACCAAACACATGATGTATTCGTGGCTGACCAATAGTAAGTGCCACAAGTGAGATTATGGACACAATTGTTGTGACAGTCTTTGAGAGTTTTGAGATGAGTCTGGTAGAGAGCTTGTCCATCCCGATATTGATATTGATGCTCCCAGTAGTAGGTCTAGAATGTTATTTAGAGAAATTGTGCAAAAACATTGAGAACGTTGACTTCTTTCGGGTATTTTCTTCTCTTCGCCTGGTATTTTTCTTTCCCCTGACAAGAAGATACCGGATAGCTCAGTGGAGAGCATCTGCAAAGAAAAGGTCGAGGGTTCAATCCCCTCTCCAGAATCTTTCTTTGCCATTTCTTATTGTACACATAAAGAACTCACAATCGGAAGTGTCATAGGCGGATCGGCAGGGACACATTCTCCCGGTGTTGAAGGAAGAACCGGACTGCCATCTCGCGATATCATCATTTTTTTAGTCGTATTCCAGTAGTACCCAGCAGCAACCACAGAAGTGGAAAATAGAAAAATCAAAAGTTTAAGGAGCATTCCTGCAAATTAATGGAAAAGGAAAATTAATGGCAGGCCAATGGCAAAGCTTAACAAAGCTGGCAAGTTAAAGAAAAGAGCTAATAATGTTCAATGAGAAAAAAAATTGGTTTTAAGGAACTGAAATCAACTATTGGGTTGATGCATAATTAACCACCGTTTCTCTGACTAGCCAAGTTCGGGATTAGGTTTCTGTTGTTGTTGTAATCTTGTGTAGAATTCAATTTTGCATTTAACTGCAAAGTTTCGTGGCAAAAAACTCAATTATGAAGCTAGGAGAGCTAAAATGGTGAAGCCACCCATTTTCGAAATAGGTCAACTGTCACGAACTCGTTCTCTAGATAGGAACATCGCCTACCCCTCATTTATAGCTCATTGAATTGTTGTTTACATCAGCTACAATTTTCTTTCGAACCATTCTAAGCGTTTACCTTCAAATTTTTGGTTTATAGATGCTTTTGTGAAAAATAAGATTTTTTCCAAAAATCAACTTTTTCCTCAAAGCCTCAAAAAAAGTTTCACGCAATTTTCAGAAAACTTCTGTAGCTTAAAAATATTTTGATGTATCTAGCTTTAAAATAAAAAAAAGAGGACGAGAATTAGTTGAGTAGTTCTTGAGAAACCTAATCCCGAACTTGACTAGTCAGAGGAACGGCGGTTAATTATGCATCAACCCAATAGATAGGTAAACGATTGGACTCAAGATTTTTCTGTTTTGAAGCCAAATTTTACAGTAAAACTAAGCCACTTGTACAAAGTCAGTAACTTAAGAAGCTAAGGAATTCTCCCTAGAATAATGGTCAGAGCTGAAGAAATATAGTAGTGATTAAAGCATAAATGAAAGGAAATCTTTTCGAAAAACGATTAAAAGCCGTTGATTTTTTGCACTGATTCATCGTTTAAAATCTGTCTTCAATCTGGCGATCAAAATCCAAAAAACGAAAATTTTGGGTGGGGACGGTTGTTAGGAAGTCGCCGATGAAAAATGGTGAACATTTAATGTTCGAAAAACGAAAATTTTTAGATAGAAACGGTCGTTAGGTGGGTGTCGATGAAAGTGGTGAGCCGTGGAATTCAAACGAAAATTTTGATAGCAACCGTAGTTAGACTATCGCTTTATGGAGATGATGGGACTTTGACGGATCGCTATGGGATTTTGAGCGAAATTTTGTCTACAATATTGAAAGAGCTTGGCCTACAATATTGAAAGAGCTTTGTACTGTATTTGCCTAAAACATCTACCGTATCATCAACTAGAAGAGCTCGCTACTGAAAATGAAGTTCAACCTTGCGGCTTCGTCTTTGAAAGGTCTGAATTGATGTTTTGTGATGATGTGATGTGATGATGATGAAAGTGATGTGATGTAGAGATGTGCATTTTCGAGTTTTGGCGGCCGGGTCGAGTCCGCGGGTCGGGTCAAGCTCAAAATTTTCGCCGGGTCGGGTCAGCGGGTCACCCGGGAAAAAAAGCCGGGTCGCGGGTCGGGTCAGCGGGTCACTTTTGACCCGACCCGGCCCGACCCGACCCTGCCCGACCCGACCCAACCCGATGCCCATATCTAATGTGATGTGATTTGATGTGATGATGAAAAGTTAAAACTTCATTCAACTTCCAACTGCTAAGTTAAAAATTAGAACCCTCTTCCCCTGAAAGCCCCATATGCAAATTTTTAGCCAAAAGTGGCATCATCGTGAATGTGTTAAGTTGCATAGAACCAGAATTTCATTGATTTAGGTGCGATACTCTTTCTGTTTCTTCTCACTGCAACAAAATCCGATGACTACGATTGTGAGTTTGTATTGTAACTATGAGTAAACTATGAGTAAACTGTGTTCCTCTTAAGGAACAAGGGGATTTTCTCAGCTTTCAAGCTTTTCGTTTACTAGCTTACTGTTTTAAACTTAGTATTAGACTACTGCTCTTAAAATTAGTGATCTTAGATTGATAATTATTCTTGAACAAACCTGCAAAAACACTTTAGCTAAAAGTAAGAGCAAAAAAAATTTACTTGTATCAATGCTCTTGTCTAATTGAATTGAAATTATCGTAAACATTTTTATATTAGATTGGTGAATTGAAAACTCTGGGATTTTGAACTAAAATTTATTCAACATAAAACCATCAATTCATTCCAAATAATTTCCATTATTATTGACGACTTCTGCCCATTTTACAGGCATTTTGCGGATTCCTCTTTCGTAGTAGGACTTTGGTTTGTGTGTGAGACAAGTGTGAGACTCAAAAATGGAGATGTCACAGTTTGAGCACTTTCTTCAAAAGAAACCCATTTTGGTGTCAATAGAAAAGTTGTAGAGAATCGAAAATTAGGCTTATAGCCAAATTTCCAAAAAGATGCACTTAGTAGTTTCGCTTAAAATGCAAGTTTTGTGAAAATTCGTAAATTTGGCATTTTTTGAAAATCAGTTTTTGAATCGTTCTGAAAATTTGGATATAAGCTTCATTTTTGATTCTCTACAACTTTTCCATTAACACCAAAATGGGTTTCTTTTGAAGAAAGTGCTCAAACTGTGACATATGACAATAGCCCGCTGTTTTCAATTCACCAACCCAATAGTTTACTGTTTTAAACTTAGTTAGACTACTGCTCTTAAAATTAGTGATCTTAGACTAATACTTATTCTTGAACAGACTTTCAAAAACACTTTAGCTAATAGTAAGAGGAAAAAAAATTTACTTGTATCAATGCTGTTGTCTAATCGAATTGAAATTATCGTAAACACTTTTATAGAAACTGCCGGCTGGGTGTTTTTGTGTTTTTGTTGGATACCCGGCTTTTAACGTCATTAAGCTTTTTTAGTTTATAACTTTTATTTAAAGTCTTTTAAAAGCTGAACATTTTGCTATTTGAGAGTTGATAAATCCGAAAAAATGAATTCCGTCTAAAGGAGCTCTTCTATTGGAGTGTTCTTCTAATAGCTCTTCAATTGGAATGAATACTGCAGTCTCGAATAATAGTAAACTTGATTTAGTGACTGAGCTCATGTGTGAAGAGTATTATGCTCTCTTATTCGATCTCAGTTGCGGCCCCAGAGCATGCAGTGCCAATTGGACAAATAAAGTGGATACAACGACGACAACGACTACGACAACTACGACAACAACAACGACAACACCGACTACCACGCCGAGCTCGACTACCAAATCAACCACTCCAACAACATCAACAACTCCGACTACGGCGCCAACAACTCGGTCTACAACCACTCCAACCATTCCAGCAAGGACAACCACTCCATCAACTACTCCAAATATTTCAACAACGGCGACGATCACTCCAACAACTCCGTCAACCACCTCAACTACTCCTCCAACTCCCAAAACTACTCCTTCAACAGCCTTAACTACTTCAGCAACTACTTCAACTACTCCAGCAACCCCAACCACCACGGCTTCAAAATCAACCTCACCAATTTTCACTACAATCACACCCTCAACTACGTCGCTAACTTCGACAACTAGGAAAAGTTCAACTACCACTACCACCAAAAGCTTAACTTCAAAAGAAAGTTTTTCGACCAGCTCTACTATCACAACTACAACTTCAACTACCACGATCCCAGCTGATTCAACAACTCAACCATTCAAGGATGAACCCACCACGGCTTCCGCTTCAAATGATTTCCAATCATTTTCGAAAACTTCAATTTTGGTAAAAACAACTGGTGAGGAGTCAACAACCTCAACTAGATCGACTTCAACTTTGCCAATCAGCTCAACTCCGGAACTGACCACTTCAACTTTGCGAACCACTTCGTCAAACATTGACTCGACGACTTCAAGTTTAACTCCTTTGACAAGCTCAACAGCTGCATCAACCACTTCTGAATCGGCTACAATTGAAGAGCCAACTGATACAAGCTCGACTTTGGTGACAACGACAACAACTACCATCTCGGATATGGAAACCACTGCCGATGATGGGACAATGACAGCAACTTCCTCAACTTCGACAACCACCACAACGACTACAATTGAAGGAATCTTGACAAGTTCAATTGCTGAAACGACTGCTGAAACGAAAACTACAGCCGGAGCAGCAAATGCAACTGAAAAACCAACTATTTCAAGTACAATCCAGACAAGTGAGCAAATCGAGCTCTTGAATACAACTATAGAAAAGGCTACAGTACCTTTGACTCCCCAAGAAGACTCGGAAACAACTACTGAATCGACTACAACTTCAACTGAGTTAACCACCACAATGATGACTATGGAGGAGATTAATATGACTTCATCAACTCAATTTGGAACGACCCAATCAATTAGAAATGCAACTGAAGAGGTATAGCTTAAAATAGATTTAATAAATTCTAATTAGAGTAGTGTTTTCGAATCATGAAACTTTAGGACACAACTGGGGAACACGAGAGCATAACTGAATTAACTACTACAGAAATGCCTTCAAATAAGACAGTGATATTTGAGTCCACAATTGAAGTTGTTTCAACTGAAGCTTCAACGGGAAAGAATCAAGAGATGACTACGGTAAGATGGTCAGAAAATAGTAAATGGGCAATACTTAGGTAGGGATTAAGAATTAGGATTTAACTTAAAGCTTAATTTGTTAACCCAGTTATCAGTTAGCTATAGTACTACTGAGATATATATCTATATAACTATATAGCTACCGTAAATACTATAATAGTACCCCACCCCCTCGTACAGTCGCGTAGTCGCAGAAGTTTTTTAGTATTTCATTTTTTTTCAAAGCGCCCGTACTTTCAAAAAATGCGTCTTTGGTATGAAAAAAATAGCTGAAATTCAGGGCTATTTTTTGATACCTAAGCGCACATTGTAGCATAAACCAGTGTCGAGAAAAACTCGTTCAAAGCTAGACTACGCAGCACTCCGCATCGTCATTATGGGGGTGGGGTACTATTACAGTATTTACGGTATATAACTCATCAGCTTGATAAGATTGATCAGCTTACTTTTTCTCTAGAGATCGACTAAATCGATTACCGACATCGAGTCTTCCGCTCAAGCTATCTCGAAGATGACCGACACCACAGTTGAATCGATTGCCGAAGAAGTTTCACTGGTACTTTGAAATTTATGATTCGAATACAAATGTAGTTTTAGACGAGTTTCGAAACAACATTCAATGTGACTACTATGACTGGCGTGCACACAAACCCAATCATTGTGGGAACAACGATCACAGCTGAATCCACGGTAACATCGACAACAACTCCAATCTCTACTCAAGTAAATTTAAATCTTTAAAAATAACTACTTCTATAGTTACTTTAGTCGTATTTTGTATGATTTTGTACGACTAGAGTTTTATAGTTGTACAAAAGCTAATCAAAATTTTAGGAAAGCACAAAACCGACAACAAAACCGGAATCAACGATTGAGACAGATGAATCGACTACAACCAAACCATCAACTAAACCTTCAACCACCGAGGCTCCAATGACTGACAAGGAAAAAGTAAAACATGCTATTTTTTGAGCTTAATCTTTAGCAAGTTACTGAATTATTTGATAAGTGTCTGCTTTTCTTATGCAACAGTGCAACAAAATGCAACAGTTTCCAATTCTAGGCGCCAACCACTCTCTCGGAGATTTTGTTGACTCTCCAACCCATCGATCCATCCACCATTTCGCCATCGAGGGTAACGAAACTTTCAGTTGCAATCTTTTGTGATTTCGCTATTCTATTGTTTTGCCTTATTCCGTTGTTGAGCTTCAATTGAGTATTTGTTTTGGTTTTGATTGTTTTTGATTGGTTTTGATTGTTTTTGATTGGTTTTGATTGTTTTTGATTGTTTGTGTCGTGTTGAATTCGGCTATTCTCGACTTCTTTCAATAGTTAGGCTAATATTAGACTTGTACACATCTCTCAATTTTGAATTCACTGCTTACAGTTGTAGCTGTAAGCAGCTTACAGTTGTAGCTGTAAACAGTAGCTGTAAGCATTTTGATGCTTTTATAAATAGAAAGCTAAGTTACAGTAGTCTTTTTTCTAAAGCGCATCTTTTGAAATTGATTTATTTTAAGTTTACAATCACTACAGTTTAAGTAGTCTACCTATAGTTAGCTTTGTTAATAACATCTTGTTATTAAATGGCCACGACGTTATTGTTAGCATCTTGTTATTAGATGGCCTTGTTAATAAGATCTTGTTATTAGATGACTACTGGAACGACTGATGGAACGACTACTGGATCGACTTCTGGACAAACTACAAAACCAACCACAAATTCGACCGGTTAGTTGTTTGAAATTTTATAGTAGTTTACAGGCCACTAAACTAGTTTAACGCTAGAGCTTAAACAAAAATCAATTCTGCTTCAGTAAAATCTGATCTACTCTTAAACTTTTTGCTAGATCAAAGCTCAACTTTAGACTCTCTCTTGATGACAGGGTGGACCAACTTTCCCTCAACGATGCCAACAGGTTTAGCGGCAAATTTTAATTTATAATTAGTCAAGTTTAGTCATCACTCAGCTTCCAGTCCCAGCCCCTTCAACTCCAAAGCCGACAACGGCAACTGTGACTCCAACTACAATAACTCGATCAACCACAAGGCCCACAACCAAATCGACGACAAAGACCACAACTGAAAGCCCAATGGTGGCCACAACAAGGACAATTATGAGAACTGTGGAAACTCCTAATGATTCGACAACAATTCCCGTCACAATCACCTATCAAACGACGGAGACGGTGGCTGATATTTTGAGCGCAATGCCGGGAAAGATGACTACTACAGAACAAGCTACAAAGAAGCCGACAACTACTACAACTGCTAAAGCCTCAATTCCAACGACAACCGAGCCAACCACTCAACAATCAACTGTCTCGACCTCGACAGCATTGACAACTAAACCAACCGCCACTACAACCACTACTACACTGACGGCTATATCAACGGCTACAACGACTGATAAAACTATAGCTGCACCAACAATAACAACTACGGCTGTGCTGAGCACAAGATCATCAACCTCAACTACAAACACAACGACGACTGAGCCCAAGGTTAGTTGTTTAATCGAATAGTAAGTTTTTATAACCGTTTTCAAATCACTTATTGTAGTAGGAAACAGCATTATTTCAAAACCAGTTTTAGAAGTGAGTTCTTGTGGATAGACTTGTGAAATTATTAATCAGAAATTTCAGAGCACTATCGACTTGGAGTGCAATGGAAACCCGATGTCACCGATGCCTTTTGAGGGAATGGTCCCAAGCAAGACAACTTGTAAGTTTGGAAAAATTGCCAATGAAATATAGAAATACTAGATAATCTTACAATAAATCTTAGATTTTACTACAAACTTTTCATTCCTAAATTCTAGGTGGAGCCTGGGCCTTCGATGTCTTTGAATCGACCACAACTGGTTTGAAACCAACAAACACAACTGGTTTCTTATCAAAACAGATCCATTTTAGTGCCCGCCTCCTGCCTCATCGCTTGCCCAACTGGATACACCAACTTTGCTCAATAGTAAGTTTTTAAACCAGTTTTCAAATCAATTATGATAGTAGGAAACAGGATTTTTCCAGAGCCAGTTCTAGACAAATCAAATCAGCAAGGCTCTAGCTCTGGCCTCTGCCCCAGGGCTAGTCTGTCAAAGAAAGCTCAGTCTGAGCCTAGTTTTTGACCTTGTCCTGGCTTTTGGTCTGATCCTAGCCTTGCATAGCCTATGTTCTTGCATAACCCAGCTTCTAGAACCTGATTAGAAAATCTCTAATGGAAGAGTTTTATAAAAATCAAAACTGCTGGTTTTTCGTTGCCTCAAGACCCAATCGATGGCGATCGCCACCTCGTATATGGCCGCCTACACCAGTTGCTGGGTAAATTTTGAAAACTTATGAAAACTTGTGATTCAAAACTTAGAAAGAAACTAAAGGGTGCTATTCGTTTATACTTTCCCCATCCGTTTTTGTAGATCCTTTTCAGATTTATGAGAAAAAGTGTGGATAGTTTAAGAATCAGATATGTTTAGGTTATTCAAACTTTCAGAACAAAGGTATTTTAGGTAAGTAGATGAAAGGTAAATAAAACAAAGAGCTTCAAAGAGCTTCAAAGAGTGGGTTTAAACTCGAAACCTTTCCCTATAAATCAAAGAATTTCAGCTGGAAAACGCCGTGCTTGTTGGGCTCGTTGACTTTGTCAACGAGACGATGGTGACTGAAATGGCCAAAATTGCGTAGGTTTTTAAGAAATTTTTTTAAAATAAGCATAAAATTGAAATGCTAAATGAACTTTTATCAAAGAAAGGTTTTCAGTGACGCCTCTGGAAACCCAGGAAGCCTCTACTACATCAACATGAGAGGGAACAAAGCACAGAAGAGCTTCAAAGAGGTTTGGCTAAAATGTTTGTTTGTAAACTTAATAAATATCTAAACTTTTGTTGATTAGTGCACTAAATTCTTTATCTTTCTTTAACCTTTAACCTTTGGTGTACAGGTTTTTCATTAGTCCCTAAGCTCGTTTCATTAGTTGTCGTGAGTAAAGCGTTTTCTAAAAGGTGGGTAATTTAAAAGGCTAATTTAAAAGGCTACCATAATCTTTCCGTAAGAGAACTTTCTAAAAGTTTGATAATCTGAAAAGCTATCGTAATCTTTTATTTAGGTTTTGTTCGCAATCTTATTTAACAGAAATAGAACAGTTCATAATCCCTTTGATCCTCGATTCCTTGTCAAATGAGATTGCGGCAATAGCTGAATGGACTAGCTGAATGGCTGAATGGCTGAATGCAGCAATAGTTGAATGGACTAGCTGAATGGCTGAATGGCTGAATGCGGCAATAGCTGAATGGACTAGCTGAATGGCTGAATGCAGCAATAGTTGAATGGACTAGCTGAATGGCTGAATGACTGAATGCGGCAATAGCTGAATGGACTAGCTGAATGGCTGAATGCAGCAATAGTTGAATGGACTAGCTGAATGGCTGAATGGCTGAATGCGGCAATAGCTGAATGGACTAGCTGAATGGCTGAATGAAGGACTAGCTTTCCAGATTACCAGACTTTTAGAAAGTTCTCTAAATCCTATGCAATAATAACAAGTTAAGAAGATTCAATCTTGATCAAGAAAAATCTTTTTAGAGTGACCTCTACGACTACAGTCTCTTCAAACCGCTTATGGACGACCCACAAGAACCGATCATCCAGCAATACAACATGTTGGACACAGAGCAATCTGGAATCGTCACGATCTGCAAAAGAATGGGTGATTGGGGTTTAAAAGCTTAAAACTTCAAGCTGAAAGATTCATTATATATAAAAGGAAAGTGTCTGTCCGTTCGTTCGTCTGTACGCGCGGCTTTCAGCTTTCCGTGGGCTGATTTACATGATTTTTAGTTTTTTAGGCTTAGAATTCTATGTAGTTGTGCATCTCATATCGCGTTTTTTCAAAAGCAAAAGTCACGACACAGCCGAGAGTCAAATCCGGATCGCGCGGGCCGTAGACAAGCGCGCTCCCGACTGCGCCACGACGACAAAACCGCGTTAGCCCCAGAACATCGAAAAACCCACCGTTAGGCGGATTTTTCAGCTGGTTTAAACTACAACTCAAATTTTAGCCTACTGTCAACCGCCAAGATGCCCACTCCAAGAGTTTAACCTTTTCGTTGACCCGGCGATGATCGAGTACCCGACCGAGGCGATGACATTGGGTAAGTCGTGAATAACCGTCTAATAACGTCAACTCTAGTCATATTTTTATAAAATATATTGAATACTTTAGGTGGCTACACATTCAAGCTAAAGTGCCTGCAGAATGCCTCGAATTCGGTCCAAATGAAGTGCACCGAGAAAGGCTACTGGGCCCCTCACCCGTCACTTCTTAATTGCCCGTCATTTGGTAACTAAAAAAGTCTAAGATAAACTAAAATAGTCAAGAAAAACTACTTTGTGCTCAGTACTCTTGTGCTCAATACTCTTAAAAGCTAGAATTTGTTTTTGAATCATTGTTCTTTCAAGGCTCGAAGGAAAACCTTTACTTGCTATTTTTAAAGCTTCAATAAGATTCTAGCTATTAACTTTTTGAAAGATTTAAGCTTTCAGTATTGAGCTTTCATTATTGTTAAGTAAAGCTAGAATCTTATTGAAGCTTTAGAAAACAATTATAATTAATTTAGCTCCGCCACCACCGGTCGACCGAGGTGAGGATGAGGTGATGAACTACACAAAATGGCACGACAGCTGTGATGAGTAAGTGCAGAATTATAAGAAAATTTAGCTAAAGTTAGATCAACCTCAGATAAGTAATTCTGTATTTTTCATTCAAAACTTTCTTTCAGATTAGACATGAACACTACAAACTACAAACGTAAACTACAAACGCTTCTAAATTGCTTCAAATCTACCGGATTGAAATGACCTAAAGCTCAAAAAGTCGAGAATCACAAGAGCTTTCGAATGGACCAAAGCACACCCAAAAACATCAAAGCTAAAGAAAGTTACAGTGGTTTGTAGCCTGACTCGATCGCTTCGACGCCCGAGTAAGGTCCGTTTCGAGTTAGGACTACAAACCATTGTAACTCTCTTTACCTTTGTTATGCCTTAGTCCATTCGAAAGCTCTTGAGATCCTCTATTTTTTGAGCTATAGCTCATGTTAATCTGGTAGATTTGAAGCAAGTTAGAAGCGTTTTTAGTGTGACAGTTCGTCATTTTTGTAGTTTATAGTGCCCATGTCTATTTCAGATGTAACCCCAAGGGTACCCGGCACTGCTTATTCCGGGAGAAGGACGAGAAGACCAAGGCCAAGGAGTTCCGATGTGTTTGCCAGGATGGATGGAATGTGAGTTTTGGAAAACTTTCGCTTTATTATATTTTGCATTGCTCAACATTAGCAACTACATTTTAGGGCCTCTACTGCACGTTCAAGCCCGAATTCTGCAGAAATGCCAGCAAAGACTACTGCAATCTCGGCAAATGTGTGGATGGAGAAAAAGGAGCTCGGTTAGTGCTGAAATCTTAGTTCTTTTATAATAAAAGAGTGTTTTATTAAAATTTACATGCAATCGGCTCGGCAAAATTGTTTATTTTCAGATGTGACTGCATGCGTCTATGGATTGGCGGCGAGTTCTGCGAGTACAACTTCACCAAGCGCGCCCTCCTCCCCACCGGTGATGAGGTAGCTCAAATAGGTCTAATAACTGAGCTATTTAACTTTACTTTGAAAAACTGTCTTTAAAATGATCAGAATCAAATTTAGTTACAGTAAAGCTTTCACTTTACGAGACAAGCACGTAGTTTTACAGCTGGCTATTGTATAGCTAGCAAAAAGTTCTTGATTCGAAAGCTTATCTTGTTATTTTATTGTTTCTGAATTTTTATTGGATGATTAATTATTGAAATTGTAATTGAAATTGAGTAATTAAACGAAAAGATTGTTAGATAATAGATTGTTATACTCAGAACCTCAACTTTCAGCTCCCTATCTTCGATGGAACTTATGTCAGCTACACGAGTCTTCTCATCTTGTCCATCACAATCCACGTCTCCCAGGTCCATAAAACAAAACTTGCAGACAGTAAGGCATAATGTCCTACCCATAGCGATGGGATACACGTCAGTGTAGCTCGATGGTAAACCGTTCGTCGGGTAGGCGAAAGGTCGCAGTTTCGAATCCCGGCGCCGATCAGCTTTTGTTTTTCTCAGCCCCAATCCATGAAAGAATCGCATCGGCGTGTCCACGCAGATTCTTTTATGAATTGGGAGCTAGATTACTGTAACTAGTGTACTCTTAATCGAAACTGAAAAAATTTTTTTAGTCGTGGCTCAATATCGCCAAGAGCAACGTCGTCTTCCCCCGAAATAGTCGGAAGGCTGATGTGAGTTTCTGTTTCTAAAGGATCAAAATCCCGTTCCCGTAAATGACTCATTTTCTAAATAAAAGCTAAAACGAAATTTCCCGTGTTTTCTAGTATTTTGAAGCTGAAATTCTGATGAACATTTCTATAAGTAAATCACTCGAATCAGAAATTTCCAGCCTTTTCAAGAGCTTTCAAGCCTTCTTGCAATTTATTCAAGGCAAACAGCCACCGGCAACAGTTTCGCATGTTTTTAAAGAATATTTTACGTTTTTATTTTAACAAGAGATTTTATTCTTTCAAAATAACGATTGAACTGTTACTTAAAACAAAATCGTGAATTTAATAAGGCTTTTTGAAGGATTTTTCAATTGAAAACAAGTTCGAATAGGTGAGGTTCATAATAGTTTCCCTCCAGCGAACTACAGTGCTTCTTTGAAGAGCTGTGATCTCTGATCTCTAGGTAGCTCTGATCTCTAGGTAGCTCTGATCTCTAGGTAGCTCTGATCTCTAGGTAGCTCTGATCTCTAGGTAGCTCTGATCTCTAGGTAGCTCTGATCTCTAGGTAGCTCTGATCAGAATGGTCTAGGTGTAGAAATGCTCCCCAGAATTTCAGCTTCAAAAACTAGTAAGTCAAATTTCGATCTGGGATTTAGCTGAAAAAAGCTTCTTTTGTAAGGTCGCGTCCGTTTCCTTCCTATTTACGTTGCTATTTTGCAATTATTCGCGTCGCATTTTTCGTCCTTTTTCTCCCTTCCCGAAATTATTTTTTTTGGTCTGCGGGTTTTGCCTTCTTTCTGGGGGAGACTTTGTTGTTTCATTTTTGATGCGCATGCTGTTTTTGTAAAGGGTATTGTTGCATTTCGGTTCTGTACTAATAAACAGTAACCTTATAAATTTACTTTACTTTATGCTACCCTTCAGGTTTTAAATCCTGTTTAGATAACTGGTTTAACATTGTAGAGAGACTGGTTTTACTAACATTTGTGTCACCATCGACTTAGTATCAATCCGATCTGTACTCTTCTCAAGAGTATTAATCTATTGTTGGATACTACGTGTTCTTGTTACGTTGTAAGCGCTTTTGGGGAAACCCTTTTAACCTTTTGTGCTATTCGGCCATTCTTAAGCAGAATCATCCTCGTTGCTAAGGTTAAAGCGGGTCGCACCCCAAACTGTAAAGCGTGTGGGAACTTTTTGATCACTCTCTAATTCTTGATTCTTGATTTTTTTTCTTTTTAATCTCCTAATCGCTATCACCAAAAGTGAACTCTTTAAGTTTTAAACTCCAAAACTAACTTTAAAAATGATATCAATTCTAGTCAGTTCATTTTTGAGCAGCTGCTTGACTCCAATCATTGCTAAATCATTGCTAAACCATTGCCACCCGAAGCCACTTGAGTTCTAGTCTTTATTCTTTTGAAGTTGAATCTAAAAATGAATTTTGAGTTGCTTAGGTAACTCTTAAAATCAAATCTGATAAATTACAATTAATTAATTAATTCAATTAATTAAAATCTATTTTAGTGCATCCAGAGCGTCTCACAGAATTTTGTGGTTTCTGTGACAGCAATCTGGTCAGGATTCCAGCTCGTCTTCGACCACCCGCCGATTTTCGCCGTGAGTTTTTAAAAAATAAGAAATATCTTCAAAAACCAGATAAGCTTATCAAAATCATTATTTTTCACCTCTCAAACTTATCAATTTCAACGATTTCAGGTGAACCTCGTTGCTTGCCGCCTCTCCCATTGGTTTCTCGCTCTTTGCAGCCAATTTGGTAATTTATCCATTCATTTTCTGCAATAATCAATTTTAGTGGCCTGGAACTGGTTAGTCCAATCGTGGAACGCGTACATGGTGAGTTCTCAGTGAATCAGATTTTCAAAAATCAATCAATTCAAGGATTTCTCACAGTAAACTGAGTGCAAATCACTCCGAGAATTGCTAGTGAACTTATAGTTACAGTATTTTGTATTAGAGATCGATTTTCAATAAATATAATTGTTCTGTAATGATTGTTATCAAGGTTTGACTCATTACAGCACTCCAAGAACTTCTACCAAGCTTGAACTGACTTGGATCCTCAAAAAATGAAAATCTATTGTTTGAGTCTAATACAGTATTTGGAATAATACAGTATACTAATAAATATGAGCCTAATACAGTATTTTGCTAATATACATTGTCCTAAATCTTATAGCTTTTAAAAGCAATCAATTTTTCAGGTGGTAAGCGGTCGATCGATCAACCAATACAACGAGGACATCGATGGAAAAAGGAGATGGTGGCTTGGACCATTCGTAAGTTAACCAAGAATAATAAGAGACACTTAGAATTGTAAAACGACCTTTAAATCTAAATCTTAAACTTTAAAATAACTTGACTAATCAATTTAGTTACGACATTGATTTTCAGACCGATTGTGAGACCTTTTATACGCGCCCCGCCCCTTTGCCATTGACAATCCAACTTTGAGCTCAAATTTCTTGGGGTTGGACTGTTCAATTCAAATGGTTTTTATACCAATCGATAGAGAAAGACTTGACGCATCTAATGACATCAAGAATATTAAAATTGGACAGCTGAACACCAATATATTTGAGCTCAAAGTTAGATTGTCAAGGGTAAAAAGGGCGGGGCGCGTATAAAAGGTCTCACAGTGGCCCCACCGCTTTGCCATTGGCATACCAACTTTGAGCTCAAATTTCTTGGTGTTGGACTGTTCAATTCAAATAGTTTTTATACCAATCGATAGAGAATGACTTGGCGCATCTAATGACATTAAGAATATTTAAATTTGACAGCTGGACACAAAGATATTTGAGCTCAAAGTTAGATTGGCAATGGCAAAAGAGGCAGGCGTGTATCAAATGTCCGATAACCTTTCAGACCCTTTCACTGTTCCCCTTCTACGTCTTTTTCTGGTTTAACTCGTTCGTCGCCTTGTACGGCTACAACCAGGTCAGATAATAGACTTTCAAATAAAATACTCTATTTTAAAAGTAATAGCTAGTGTACTTTTCTTGTCTAATGTAAAGATGTAATCAATTTTGGTGTTTCGAACGAGATTTACAATCAAAAAGCCTTCGTACTAGACAGCCTTTTCGCTTTAAAGTTGTAATCTTAAAAAAGTTATCCCTGGCTATGTTACGAATAAAATTATGAACTTAAAATGCACAAATACAACAATTTTTCTTTATTAACATTTTAGATGGGCTCACTCTGGACCTGCTCCGCTCGATTCACCGCCGATACGTGAGTTTCTCGTCTTTACAAACCTGTCAAAGTTTCTCACAAAGCTTAAAAGTGTACGATAAATACTTTTGAAAGTTTATAGAATAATAATTTTCATATTTTTCAGGTATCTCATTTGGGGACCTGAATTGGCGATGCAAGTAGCTCTGTTCGGGTTTGCCTGGGGATTCAATATGGCTGCCCAATTTAGGAGAGCGTAAGTGGTTTGAAACTTGTTAATTTGATTGGTCAAATTCATAATTTTGCTAAATTCTTTACAATTAATATCAAGATATCTTTTTTAT
Source organism: Mesorhabditis belari (assembly GCA_958450365.1). Taxonomy (NCBI): domain Eukaryota; kingdom Metazoa; phylum Nematoda; class Chromadorea; order Rhabditida; family Rhabditidae; genus Mesorhabditis; species Mesorhabditis belari. Next base: position 143,178 of record CAUEEP010000156.1, read on the forward strand.
ATCCAAATTTAGTCAAACACCGCACGGATGGATTTGCACACTCAAATGGTTTGAAGTTAACCGTCCACTGGAAATCGAGAAAGCTTTGCGTGTGAGTGGTTTTTGAAAGTTCAGTAATCTGAAGCAGGTTTGAGAAGTAGACTAACCTGAAGCAGATTTGAGAAGTGCAGTAATCTGAAGCAGATTTGAGAAGTATACTAATCTCAATTTTGAATTGCAATAGTACGATAGAGGATGGTAAAGTAAGCTATCTAAATCCAGAAGTTGACTTGAGATTTTTAAATCTCTATGGTTTCGATATTGATAAGAAACTATTTTCAGAACTAATAACTTAGTTAAAAACTTAGAAAGCTTCAATTTCTGTCCAATTTCAGGTCCACCGCAACCAGGTGTTCATGTGGTTAGGCCCACCACTCCAGTTAGCCTACTGGATCGCCGCCAACATGGCGAGCAACCGGAACACCTGTACCCTCACCTGGTAAACCTTTTAGCTTAAAAAATTAAAGAAGTTTAACTATAGTCTTTAATAGATTTCTTTTTACATGAAGTTGAACTTGACCTGTACAGAGTGATCAGAAATAACCCATCCTAATAGTCCGTTCTAGGCTCATATTTCTGTTATTTGTAGATCAAAACGATTAATTTATTTTTTAAATGAAAATTCACATCGTTTTCTGTAAATGTTTAAGATTTCATGACCATAGCATCGATAGATAAATTTTTATCAACGCTCAAAAATGGCTGGTCAAAAAACTAACAAGCCTCAATTCAAATTTGGAATTCTTCAAAAAAAAAACCCACAAAATAGTTTTTCTTTGCAGTTTCTTTCTAAAAGTTAAGTTTTTGTTGTGTTTGAGCAAATTTAGTTCAAAAAATATTAAATGGATTAATATTTTTTTATAAGATCATCGAGAAAGGAACCCTTAAATTTGAGTTGCGGCTCGTTAGTTTTTTGACCAGCTATTTTTAACCGTACATAAAAAATTATCTATCAATGCTATGGTCATGAAATCTTAAACATGTGCAGAAAATTATATGAATTTTCATTAAAAAAAGAAATGAAACGTTTTGATCTACAAATAATAGAAATATGAGCCTTGAAAAAAAGGACGCGTTATTTCTGATCACCCTGTTGTGTTGCGCTTGATGCATCTTTTTGGCTTTCTAAGAAAATACATTAAACTAAACTGAAAAACAACAACTAATCATAAAATCTTTTACAATTTTACATAAAATAGAAGACCTGTAATATTTTTAATGACTTTAACAACCTTAGCCGAGCACTACAAAAATGCTATACCTACGATGCTGAAAAACAGTTCAATTCGTGCTTGGGGCCTCTGAAAAATCGTCTTTTTCCGTCTTTGTCTGCATTAATACGTTTTTAGAGTCAATTACTATAAAAGTAGTGATTTTTGAGCTCCACGGGAGTGGGACAAATGCGACCTTTTTTTTTGCGCACCCGGACATTTGCGCACCTTTTTTTCCGCACCTTGCCCATTAGCGCACCTTTTTTCGCGTTTTAAAAAAGCTCTAAAAAGCTAATATTAACCAATTTCTATTCCAAATGTTGTTTTTCTAGGTAATTTGAGGGTGTCGAATTCAAATTTTGACATAACAGAGCGTGTGGAACCAATTTGAAAGACAAAACGGCTAGATCAAATTACAGAAAATTGTCGATTTTTCTCTTTATATAACTCCGTCCGTTTGTTTCCACAAGCTCTGATATGTCAAAATTTGAATTCGACACCCTCAAATTACCTAGAAACACAACATTTGGAATAGAAATTGGTTAATATTAGCTTTTTAGAGCTTTTTTAAAACGCGAAAAAAGGTGCGCTAATGGGCAAAGTGCGCAAATGTCCGGGTGCGCAAATGTCCGGGTGCGCAAAAAAAAGGTCGCATTTGTCCCACTCCCAGCTCCACTATTGCAAATGCGAGCTTATCTTGGCTAACAAAATGGACACATTTTTGACAAGTTTCATATTTTCGAGAGCATTTCATTTTTCCACGTTTAAATTCTTATATGAATCGAATAAAGTTTTAAATTTTTCAGTGGATCTAGTGAAAAAATGTCCATAGATTTTAAATATCTAAACGAAAAAAACTATCAACTCTTTTGGTTTTTAAGAAAATCATCTTTTTGTAGAGCGTAACATTATATATGCCACACCCCTGTAACCTTTAATAGGATTCTTTTTAAATGAAGTTGGGCTTGAACTGTGAAGAACTTGTTTTGTAGAAGCAGTTTTTAGAATTCGCTTAACCGTAAACGTTATTGTATAGCTTTGAAAATCTGTTTTTGTTTCTGTTTCGATTAAGATTCTTAACATTAAGGTATTTTTTTTTTGCTTTTATCTATAACCTTTTCTCATTTCAGGACCGCCGCCGCACTTGGATCTGTTTATGGGGCGGTCATCTTCGTGCAAGGACTCATCACCCACTCGCCGGTAAATTGTTACTTAACCGACTTAATCTTAACTTATCTTTAACCATTATTCTGTATAAAGCTAAAAAGTTCAACAATGCGTGGACGCAACGGCTCTACAAATAGCTGCTTCTACTCTTTCAAACCAGCTTCGTCGTTTCTCTTCACAAGAAATTTTGCAGCGAAAACCTTTCATGTTTGCCTTCATTTATTGGTTTTCTTTGAGCGTTTTATACAAGTTTTATACAAGAACCCGGACGGGTTCATCACGTTCGCGGTTTGGTGATTACACTCGTCTTGTTGAGCTTTTTAGCTTAATTTATATAATCAATATTATACTTCTATATATTCCTTAATTCTTGTATAATATATCTTGTATTCTTGTTTAGACGTACAAGTATGTGGTCAAATACGTGATGATCTATGCCCCGAAATGGATGAGCCCGCGCTTCGACCCGACTACACTCAGGAATCGATTTGAGGTGGGCAAATTTCAATGAAACCATAAAGTTTAAATGCACTTGTTATTATAAAAATATTTTAAACTTGAATTTTAGAGACTGGCGAAGAACAACAAGGCCCGATTGCACAAGGAGTTGATGCAGGAAAAGAGAAGAAAGAAAAGGAAAAGAAGAAGGAGATTGAGGAGATTATCAGGAAGAATGAGAAGATGAAGAAGAAGGTTAACTTTAGCAAAATTCACTTAAAAATTTGATCGATGTAACTTTTAAAAGGCAAAGTTGTTAATTTAGCTACCTCTTTGAAACAAAATGAGCCTTAGTTTGTGTTTTTTCTAAAATTTCGTGTTTTAGTTTGGAGAGCTGCCTGCTCAACTCGTCTATCACGTGCCAACGAATGGACCGGACACGGCGATCAGCCCATGGAAATTCCACCCATCGATAAAGCAGTAAATTGATTGAATCAAGAATCTTATTTCTAGAAAAGCTTTGAAATTAGAATTTAAAGAATCTAGAAAAGCTTTGAAACACTTGTTTAATCTTACTTTTAGGTATATTTCGGAGTACAAGAGACGTGTGCTTATCAAGCAGATGTGCTTGGAATATTGGATACAACGCGCGATCTCGCGGCTCTCCAAAAAAGCAATCGATGACTGTAAATTTGAATATTTGAATTTAAATTTATTGGGTTAAGGAGAATTATATGGTGTCAAACTTTAAAGATACTTTTTGCAAACATAAAGCTTTTTTTAAATACACGTTTTGTTTTATCAAAAGGGTTCACCATTTCTCTACAAAATAACTTGTGAGAGATTCCACAACGCTTTTCTTTCGTGGAGCTTATAGACTCCAAAGAAAGCTAGTCAAAATGTCAAAATGGCAGAGTTCAACTCATCGTTTGAACAGTTTCTGCCACATAAACCTTCTTTGGTGTCTACTTAAAAAAGATAGAGCACACTTAATTACATAAGTTGCTAAATTTTCAGGAAACTCCCTCCAATGGTTTTCTCTAGATGACAGTTTATAGATTTTGTGAAAAAAAATGGTCTTTTGTTGAGCTGAAGCGCTGTTTGAGTTATCTTTTAAATGTCATTTGGTAGAGAATTAGTTAATCTTTCTACTGATATCAAACGCATATCATTTGACGAAGTTTTAGAAGTTTTAGAAAGTTCTTTGATTTTTAGCGCCATTTCATTCTCCTCAACCCAATAAATATCTAAAAACCTATTGGTCAAAAATAGTTTGAAAGATAGAATTTAATAAGCAATGCGACCAGTTTAGCGAAACAAGACTGAAGCTTTACGGTATCTTTAGTACTACAATCCTACACTTACAGTATTTTCAAGAACTAATTTAACATTGAAAAATAGGATTCTTTTAGAATTTATCACATTTTCTGAAAATAACTAACTAATGAAGGCCTCCAACTTAGGGTAGAATTTCAAAACGAGACCAATTCTATCTTGTTCAGTTTTTCATGGGCTTTCCGAATCCGCTTCTAATTTTTCCTAAATGGCTTGCAAACACAAGGGATTTGACTTTATAGTTTTAGCTATCAATTTGTAAGACTTCCTTGCTTGCCTTAAAAATAGTTCTCTTTGGCCGAGAGTACTCTCCGTTACAACATTTTTTGATCCGAGCTCGATTCTCTCATCGACAACGCTTTTAAACCAATATCTGTTTTTTCAACGGTAAATGTGTTTTTCTTTTAGATGGAATTTTCTATTAAACCATAATCAGGAAAAAAATAGTAATATAAAAGTCAGATTTTTGTATGGAGGGTTTCTGATTGTTGTCATATTCTTTTCCTTCAAAGCATCGACTTTTTTATTAGCAAAATCAGGTTTACATATTCCACCTTAGGTTGGTGACTTTCTCTAATAAGTTTTTACAGCGCCTCGTCAACAACTGCAAGGCGAACAAACTCTTCGAAGGGAAAAGCCAACGGGATCAGACGTGGGCTCTCCTTGCTATCGTGTAAGTTAGCAGGAATTTATCTTAGAATATTTTGATATTGAATTTTGATATGTTAATTTGGTTCCATGCTCGAATAAGCTCATAAACTTTCAGCCAGAAACAGCTGATCGACCTTGACCACTTCGAGATCCCGGACGATTCCATCCCGGACAAGTTATTGTTGGTAAGGATTTTGAAAGAGTAATCAAGTTTTAAAATTAGTTACAGTTTTGAATACAAAAGTTTTAAAATAAGCTAAGCCGAGTTGTAAGAATCTTTCTAGAACTTGTCTTTCTTATTTAATTTGTTTTTAGACGAATGCAACGGCTCATCCAGCGGACCAGTTCGAGTCGATGATTCTCAAGTGGGTTTAAATTTTACACCAAAACTAACTTGTAATGAAGTTTTAAAACTATTAGCTTTATTAATATTAGCTTACTAGTTTAAATTTAGTGTTTAATTTTCATTTTACTATCATTTTATCATCACTTTAGCATCACCAAATGGATCTCGAGCGACGCATGGAAGAAGGCGAACGCCCGTTACCAGAAATATCATGATGGAGTGGTGAGTTGAAAAGAAAATGAGAATTAATTTTGATAAATTTCAAGCTTACAACTAAAGCTTTGCTTTTTAAAATAAAAACATAAGTAAACAAATTTGTTTGAAAATTTCAGGCACCACTGATAGCCGTGATGAAATGGCTTAAATACATCCCACCAAACACGGTAAATCTTGAAAAGTTTTAGCTAAGCAAGTTTATAAGTAAAGTAGATTAGAGAGTATTTATTTTTTCTTGAGCCTATGCTTTCTAAAAAAATACTCATTTTAAAAGCTATCGTCCTTAAAAAGTTAGCTTTTATTCAATCAGCCTTTCATTTTTTGTATCATTGACTAAGTGACCAAATTTAAGCTGATTGAATAAAAGCTGGAAGTTTGATTACACTGGTTTTCTAAAATAGATTTTATTTTAATATTTTTTTTTATTTTAGCCGGATCACGCTAGTCACATATCGGTGGAGAAAGACGCCTCTGGGGAGAGAGGATGGAGACAATTCGAGAGACCACCGGAGATCGTCTTGGAGTCACAGGTGAAATTTACAAGTCTAGTTTTATGTAAAAGAATATAAACCTGCAACAATTCATTATTTCCATAATATATTTTCAATTTCAGCTTCCTGAGCAATTCGAGTTCCTGGAAGAGGAGCTGGTGATGAGGAACGAGCGCTATGATAAAGTGAGTAACTCAGAAACTTAAGAAAAAGCAATATTTGGCAGAATAGAATCTAAATCAAGCTTTTAAGTGCTTTAGGTAAGTACGTTAAGCGTTTAACTAACAACTTATAGGTATTAGAAACATAGATTGGAACTAGAGATATTGGAAAGATCAGTTTTTGACTTATTGAAACTGTCAATTAGAATCAGAACACTGACTATCTAGCTTTATTTGGAGAACTTCAAAGACATTTAACTTATCGGTTAAATACTTTTTATTTTGAAATATTGTAATAAGAAAATAGACGGATTCCACATATTTTAAACCATTACCACATTCAGATCTACACCGATGATCCGATGTTCGCCCAATGGATCGGCACACCGTATGAAGAGGCTGCACGAGAGATTATGGTAAGTTAAAAATTGGATAATAAAGTAAAGTGGTTAAGTTTAATTTCCCTAATTGAACAAAACCATCTTTTGGTTGGGGTGGGGCAAAGGCGGTTTGAAAAATCTCATCTTTTTCCACTTTGGCGGAGGGAAACTCTTTGAGGATCAAGATGGTCATTTCAGAGAGAATCCACGGACACCAACTTTACAATAGTACAAGCGAATCGGGGAATACTTTTGATCTCTTTCAAAGCAAAATGATAGCTGAAGTGCTGAAGTTAAACACAGTTTGTTAGAAATGTGTTGATATGGTGATTGACTTTAGTGAAGTGTTAAAAGTTATCTTTTTAATGTTGTAAGGTTAAAACTAAAACACCTTTGCCTTGCTATAACCGATGATTAAAACTCAGCTCCTAATTTTAAACCTTGATCAATCAATAAACCAACTTTAACTTCAAACTGCAGTTTTTCTTTTTTATCTTCTAAAACAAATTGCGACTACTTTAGAGTTTGCTCAAAAACGTTATTACAACGAATTTTCTCCGAGTAGTTTTAGTTCCAGGTCTGTCTTTGAACCACTTTACAATCAAGAGCTAAAATGGCTTAATGGAATCTGATTTAATTGTAATGAAGTAAAGTAAGAAATGTCAAAGAAAGATTTTAGGAGAGGGGGATTGAACCCTCGACCTTTTTTGCTTTCCGGGCAAATGCTATAACCATTGTGCTATCCGGTAGCCCGTTGCCAGAGAAGAAAGAGGAAATACAAGGGGGAAGAGAAAAGAAAACTACAGTCTTTTTTAGATTTTATCTTTTAAGCAACTCAGAGCCCGTTTTCAGAAGCCCGTCGAGGCGTTCATCTTGGATGAACAAGGGCAACCCGGGATGACCATCAACCCGCGAGAAAAGCCCATTGAGAACTGGTTCCTCAACGACGCGAGGCCAGGGTGAGTGAAATTGCAAATGATTGCGTAAACTTGTTAAAATTGTTCTAAGATCTTAATATCATTTTTTAAAACTTTAATTTGCGATATGAATCTCATAGTCAGCGATCATTGCTTTCATCAAGAGGTGGTTTTCGAAGCCAAGCTGAAAGCTCCAGTAATTTCATTTTTTTTGATTCCATTTTACAGTCAAATAGCGAAACTTCAATTTCTGCAGAACTTCTAAATTAGTTTTATCCATTAAAATCCAACTTTTAGATTTATTGGCCCTCGAGAGCGATCCCCAGTTGAGCTCGGGCCGCTCACCGACCACATCCGGGCAACGTGCTACTTCCAGACGTGCCTCGACGCCGGCTGGAGACCGATCGCGGTAAGAAAATACGTAAAATTAAGTTTTGTTTACTTGTAAATCTCCAGAGTGTGTAGATTGCTAAGTCTAGTGAAGTAACTAACAATTTCAAGTTTTGAGAAATCTTGAGAAACAGATAGTTAGTGCAAAGCCATTGAACGAATTTTTGATGTACTTTGGTCAACTGTTTCCTTTTAAAAAAATATCAAAGTTCATAAACGTTTTATATTTCTAATTTTAGAGAACCCATCTCAACCAGAGGGAACGCTTATTGATGGGACCTCATCCATTAGACGGATATGTCCTTGGCAACCGCGTGGACGCCTTCGAGGACGATCCAATTGAAGTGAACTAATTTTAATAAACACCAAATAAGTTTAATAGATAGAATAAAAGCTTTATTTGGTAGTCGTAAAGTTAAAACTTAACTTAGAGCTCAGTTTTTAATCTTGAACTGAAAATTGGACTGAACTTTTGAAACTAAATCTTGTCCTAGATTCTAGAGTTTAAAAAACTAGCTCTCTAGTTTGAATAACAATGAAACAACAATAAAAAAACTAATTTTGTTGCAAAATTTCAATATTAGATTATTAGAAAATTAGAAAATTAGCAAAAACTAAAGTTTACAGCATTTTTGAGTTAACTTATCTTCAAAAAATCTTCAAAATTTCAGCTCCAATCGGGCAATCCGTACAATGGACCGTATTGAATGGAAAAGAAAAAGGAAAAATGATTCTTTTGAATGTGAATGTGATTTAAGTTGTTTTGATTTTTTTTTCTGTGAAAAATATGATTTTTGGGAACTTTTGGGATGTGATTTTAGGTTTAGCCGGGTTTAGTTGGCTTTGTGATATTGTCAACAAAAAAAAACGATAACAAGTTTTCCAAAGCTTTCCAAAGGATGTGATTTTAGGTTTTTCAAGCTCCAAAGTTTTCCAAAGGATGTGATTTTAGGTCTAGCTGGGTTTAGTTGGCTTTGTGATAATGTCAACAAAAAAAACGATAACAAGTTTTCCAAAGCTTTTTCAAAAAAAAACACTATAGAATATCAGCAATTTGCAAAATAAATTACAAAACAAATTTTGCAAACTAATAGTTTACAAAAATTCTTTTGATCGAAAGAAATTTTATGAGTTGGATTTGAGCCTTAGCATTGCAATACTTCACACAAAGGTTTACTAGGGAAAGGCACCAGGTCAAGTTGGCTTTTTAATACGAGAGCCACGGGGCTTTTTAGCATCGCCTATGCTGACTCTGAATATGCTTTTACTTTTTCCAAAGGAACTTTGTAAAGCAAGATATTTGGCATCAAAGTTTAGACCGATTTAAACAAGTTTTACTGAGTGAGGATTGGACAAAAATCGGCTTTGGAGTTGAAATTTATGAGATTGGGATTTCATACGGATTTCCGATTTTGTTTTGATAATTTTTGATAGCCCAAATCTAGTTAAAAAGCTAACCAAAATGACATTCTAATACTTTTTAGAAGTCTTCTTCCTCTTCCAATTGTTCAAGGGAATGGTGGCTTATGTAAGTTTGATCAATTTGTTCAATATGTGCATCTGAATGACCGCATTTATTATATTTTAGAACTTTGCTGGTGAATCATGTGGCTGATTCAGCAAAATATAATTGCAAATTTGAAACAAAAAAACAAACCCCTAAACAAATAAACTTTAAAAATCAAAAATTGGGGGTGGGACAAATGCGACCTTTTTTTTGCGCACCTGGACATTTGCGCACCTTTTTTTTGCTGCAAAAAGGCCTTAGGCAAGCCGGTAGAGCTTCGAAAATATTTCCATATAAGGGAATCGGAAAAGCGTTAAGTTGCGTAGTTTTTGCACTTTTAGCCCAAATTTGACGTGTCAGCGAGGTCTGATTTGTCGAAATTCGGAATCTACGCATACGATTCCCTCCTATGAAAACATTTTTGAAGCTCTACGACCTTTCCTAAGGCCTTTTCCAGCAAAAAAAAGGTGCGCAAATGTCCAGGTGCGCAAAAAAAGGTCGCATTTGTCCCACCCCCCAAAAGAATTTATGGAAAACCCGAATACTTTTGCATTTCAGTCTTTATCAATTTCCAATGTAAAGATCCTATAACTTTTGTCCAGTAAAGTTTGTTAAGAAAAAATTTGTTTCCTTTGAGTGATACTACTTTAGTTTTATCAAAAAATGATAACTTACCGTATTTAAAAAAATAGAAGACCGGTCTTCTATAGAAGACTCTATAAAATAGAAGACCGGTCTTCTATTTTCTCAATCACCCCCTAGATCACCTTCATCACCTAGATTTCAATCACCCTAATCACCCCTAGATCCTGCCTTTTATTCGAGACCGGTCTTCTATTCAAGACGGTCTTTTATTATTTGCATTCACGAAAATTTTCAGGAAAGTAACGAGCGTTTAAAAAAAACTTCTTTATAGAAATTTATTGTAACATTTAGCAACAAAATTGTGCTATTGAATGAAAATATAATATTTTTTACCCTATTGGGTAAATTCCCTTATTCTTTTCCCGTAATTTGAGTACGGTCACTTTCGCGTAGAATAGAAAAAAGGATCCCTCGAATATAAGACCGGTCTTATATTCGAGACGGTCTTTTATTTTTTTCGATCATCCCCTAGACTCCGTCTTCTATTCGAGACGGTCTTATAATCGAGGCCGGTCTTCTATTCGAGTAAATACACTAACTTTGGACTTTTGCTTAATTTCAAGAATGGTCATTTTTCCTCTAAAAACTCTTGGTTTTATAGTTTTGTTGGGTACTGTATATAGAAAAATACTCGTTAAAGGACTTAGAAAGCGACTGACAGAGAATAGTGGTTAAGAATTGAAAATGAAATTGTCATTCAAATTTTCTAGATGATCTGTGTCAAGAAAGTGACATTAGGTTAGCCGGATTTGACTCTCAGTTTCCACGATTGATTTGTAAACGGAAACCGTGAGTTTTTTCAGCTCTAGAAGTTGAGTGAATTGTAATTTTACCTCAGTAAAGTGTTCTGTTTCTTAGAGTGTTCTGTTTCTTTTTAAGATTAGTTTATTTGACCCGAAAACACAAAAACAATGCTAGCACCAGTATCAAAAGAATGTCAAATTTCGAACTCAAATTGTTTCCATTTCTTTGCCCTCTTCTACCATTAAAAGTGGGATTTTCTCGGATTCTGGATGAAATTTATGACAAATCATCCAATTGATTGACGCCAATAGAATACAAGCAATCACGATGAAGAGTAATGAGTAGAAGATTTCTAAAATAAATACTGGAATTTGATCTATTCATAGTTGAGTCTATTGTCTTTTTAGTGATTTTAAAATAGAATTACGCATAGGGAAATCTGAGGATAAGTTTTCTGTCCAGTTACAGCATGCAAAGTAAACTTTGAGCTCAAAAAAATTGGCTTGGTTCGTTATTTTCCCGGATGCTGGAGTGAAATTAAAAAATTAGCAACAACTTCTGCTGGATTAATCAAAGGGTTTTAAATAGATCTTTATAACTTTTATATAGTTATAACTTATAACTTTTCTATTTTTAGAACTTTTATTGGCTTTAATTACCGTATTTTCTCTAATAGTAGTGCACCTTGAGCGTCGCCTAAATTGCTCGAAATCTCGAGAACCGCTTATCAGAACCTATCGATGTGGGGTCGGAAAATGTAGCTGGCGATGAGATCTAGTGGGGGATTTGAGTGTTGAGCTTCTGCAAAAGCTTGGAAACTGTAAAATAGTCACCAACTCGGCTCACCGGGGTGCACTACTGTTAGAGAAAATACGGTATTATTTGCCTTATTACTGGCTTGGCTTGGATAAAGTTCCTGCTAGAACCTGGCTCACAGGTCTGATTGAAATACCTTTGGCTAGATACCGTATTTTCTCTAATATTAGTGCACTCTGAGCCTTGCCTAAATTGCTCGAAATCTCGAGAACCGGTTGTCAGAACCTATCGATGTGGGGCCGGAAAATGTAGCTGACGATGAGATCTAGTGGGGGATTAGAGTGTTGAGCTTCTGTGAAAACTTTGAAAGCCGTAAAATAGTCACCAACTCGGCTCTGGGGTGCACTACTATTAGAGAAAATACAGTAATCATACTCACCAACGCTTAAAAGCACCATTGATCCACTTGAAGAAAACCTGAGAATTTGAGAATACAAAGACAAATAGTCAATTGAAATTGAAACTTCAAAGAAACAAAGAAACAATGACGAGATTTTGTTTTAAAAATGCTAACAGCGGCAAAACTTGGAAAATTTATTAGTGCTGTTTAGTGATTTCTTCATGTCGACAAAAAGATAAGCTCTTCTTTTTTCTCTCATTGTTTTCGATCGATTCACTTCCAATCATGTGCCACGAGAAATAAGAAAAACAAAAAGTTTAGAGTCAAATTTTAAAATAATGCAAATGATAGTTTAATTCATTCATTTATTATGTCCAGAGCTTGAGATTTCAGCTTTTTTGATGACTTTAATTTGTAACTTGTAAAAAAATTCCTTTTTTACAGCTTTGGAACATCTTTGAATTGGAACACTTTTACTTCAAAACTTCGGCTAGATATCAAAAACAAAGACGATGCCAATGGGAACTTTGAGATAGTACGCCGCTTTGAGTCAATCACAAATGTGACAACCGTCAAACCGGAACACCTGGACAAATTAAAGGAAAATTCAAGACATTTAGAAATGAGACTATCACTTGCTTAATTTCCCATTTTTTTTAAAAATTCTCATACATTTCTCTTTTTATTTTAACCTTGAACAAAATATTCAATTGTTTTTAATAAAAATAAAAAAAAATAATAAAAAATTCTTCAAAAATTGCCCCCAGGCAGGATCGAACTACCGACCTTTGGTTTACAAGACCAACGCTCTACCACTGAGCTATAGGGGCTTTTGAATGGCCGTGAGAAATTTCCCTTTTGAACATTTGAACAGCTTATTCTTCTCTTTTGATGTTTTGATGAATAAATAAATATTCATTATCCATTTCTTTTCTTTAGATTCATTGCCCGTTTAGCTCAGTGGCAAAGCGTCTGTCTCGTAAGCGATGGGTAAACAGAAGGGCATCAGTTCAATCTCGATAGTGGGCAATTCAAGACTTTTTTTTGGAATTTGAGGAAAATTGTGTAATAAGAATTATATAAATCTCATCGTCATTGGCTCTGTGGCATAGCGTTGGTTTAGCAGACAGAAGGTCACTTTCGATTTCGATTTCGCTTTCGGTTCGATTCCAGCATGAGACATTGAGGCTTCTCCATGAGGCTTTTTTCCGTGATCTTCCCATCCAATAAATAGGCATCATTGACAGTTAATGAGTCTCAATGATTTGTAAGGGGAAATCAAGGGACACACCGCTCAATGCACTCATCCAGGTGTGTTCGCGGGGGATTAGCATGGATGGATTGGAGAAAGACCAATTCTGGACTCGATTTCTCTTCTTTTCACCATTGATGTTATCTCATTCACAAATTGCACACATCCTTCGAATTTAATGATGATTTGAGGGGAAAGTAAGCCAATGATAGCGTGTGAACAGCTGGATTTGTGCAGTTGATTTGTGCAGTTGTTTTTGGAATCTATGAATCTCCATCTCTTGAATTTGAAAACTGTTACAGTTCTTTAAACTTTAGCCTTTCTAAAACTCTTTAACTTTTGAAATCTACCGTAATCTAGCCTTTAGTTTAATCAAATCCTTTTGTTAGACCAGATTGTTAGACGCATTGTTAGATCAGATTCACAGAGTTTCATTCTTACAAATATCATCAAAGCTTTTGCTATACAGTCTTAGGCTGAGTGTAAGCTTTGCTACGCTTACGTACGCAAAGAGTACGCTTTGCTTTAGACGGCGGTCTAGCGGTTAGTGTGCTTGTCTACAGAACAAATCGATTTCTCGTCGTGAGTTCGATTCCCCCACTTGACAACGTTTTGCTTTTCGACAAACTTCTTTGCTTTTATAAAGACCTTTTTGATTTCCACGAATTCTTATACTATTACTCATTTTGTGACTAATCATTGCTATTTATTCCTTTGTTTTTTCTTTATTCCCAATAAGCTCCTTTTAGAATCCGAGTTTGAATAATCATTCGTCTCCAATCTACACTTTATGGGGGTGGGACAAATGCGACCTTTTTTTTGCGCACCTGGACATTTGCGCACCTTTTTTTTGCTGGAAAAGGCCTTAGGAAAGATCGTAGAGCTTCAAAAATGTTTTCAAAGAAGGGAGTTCGTAATTCAAAACGAATTTCGACAAATCAGACCTCGCTGACACGTCAAATTTGGGCTAAAAAGCAAAAACTACGCAACTTAACGCTTTTCCGCAGTTTTTGCCTTTTAGCCCAAATTTGACGTGTCAGCGAGGTCTGATTTGTCGAAATTCGGAATCTACGCATACGATTCCCTTCTGGGGAAAGATTTTTGAAGCTCTACGAGCTTTCCTAAGGCCTTTTCCAGCAAAAAAAGGTCGCATGTCTCCCACCCCACACTTTATCACTCACAATCCCTTTTTTCAAATACCAATTCTGCTTGAAAGTATTTTCCTAAATGTAGTCGATTTACTTATTGATAACATTGACATTTTCTTGACTCTGGTAAAGAAAAGCTTGGACTAGTTGGACTGGCAAAGAAAAGCTAGCTTTTTGGCTTCATTACTGACTTGTAAACCAAGTCTAGAACTTTTGAAAGTCCCAAGACTGGCTTAGTTGGAAACGTTTTCATCGAAAACTTCTTTCCACTCAAGCAGACAAAAAAAAGCAAAAGAAATTTGTCCACTTTTCCTTTATAAATCCTTGCAGCGGAAAAGCGTTTGTTTTTCATAATCTGATAATCGAATTGCGAATTTTACAATTGAATAATCAACTTATAAAGCCTTTTCAAATAAGTTAAACAAGTGGACAAATGGATAAAGCTTTCAATAGTATTTGCCATCAAGATTACAGTACTTTGACTTGCCAATTCCATACCTAAAACAGTTTAATACGTCATAAAGTTATCAGGAACTAAAACAGGGATATTTTAGCTTAGATTAGTAGGATTTTGGTTTTGGGTCGAAAAACTTTCAAAATCCTGCTTCTTCCGAATCGAAGTGTTCTCTCGCAAGCTCATTACTCATGATCCGGAATAAATAGTAATCAAAAGGGGTAAGGTCCGAACTGTATGCGGAAGTTCCCAAACAAGGCTATTTATTTTAGAGCGAGTCAGTTTTGCAACATGAGAGCGCGCGTTGTCGTGGAGGAGAACGATCTTTGACTTGAAGGGCCTATTCTTTTTTACTTTATCTGCGAGTCCCGCAAAATAGATTTCAGATTTATCTTTGAAATTTTAAACTATTGGGTTGGTGAATTGAAAACTGCGGGCTATTGTCATATGTCACAGTTTGAGCACTTTCTTCAAAAGAAACCCATTTTGGTGTCAATGGAAAAGTTGTAGAGAATCAAAAATGAAGCTTATATCCAAATTTTCAGAACGATTCAAAAACTGGTTTTCAAGAAATGCCAAATTTACGAATTTTCACATGACTTGCATTTTAAGCGAAACTACTAAGTGTATCTTTTTGGAAATTTGGCTAGAAGCCTAATTTTTGATTCTCTACAACTTTCCCATTGACACCAAAATGGGTTTCTTTTGAAGAAAGTGCTCAAACTGGGCTGACGGCTGACATCTCCAGTACTCCATTTTTGAGTCTCACACTTGTTTCACACACAAACCAAAATCCTACTACGAAAGAGGAATCCGCAAATTGTCTGTAAAATGGGCAGAAGTCGTCAATAATAATGGAAATTATTTGGAATGAATTGATGGTTTTATGTTGAATAAATTTTAGTTCAAAGTCCCGCAGTTTTCAATTCACCAACCTAATACTATTGTAATTCAAAATTGAGATTAGTATACTTCTCAAATCTGCTTTAGATTCTGTACTTCTCAAATCTGCTTCAGATTATTGCACTTCTCAAATCTGCTTCAGATTACTGTACTTTCAAAGACCACTCACACGCAAAGCTTTCTCGATTTCCAGTGGACGGTTCACTTCAAACCATTTGAGTGTGCAAATCCATCCGTGCGGTGTTTGACTAAATTTGGATATAAAAAGGATATCTTGATATTAATTGTAAAGAATTTAGCAAAATTATCAATTTGATCAACCAAATTAACAAGTTTCAAACCACTTACGCTCTCCTAAATTGGGCAGCCATATTGAATCCCCAGGCAAACCCGAACAGAGCTACTTGCATCGCCAATTCAGGTCCCCAAATGAGATACCTGAAAAATATGAAAATTATTATTCTATAAACTTTCAAAAGTATTTATCGTACACTTTTAAGCTTTGTGAGAAACTTTGACAGGTTTGGTTTTCAAGAAATGCCAAATTTACGAATTTTCACAAAACTTGCAATCTAAGCGAAACTACTAAGTGTATCTTTTTGGAAATTTGGGTATAAGCCTAATTTTTGATTCTCTACAACTTTTCTATTGACACCAAAATGGGTTTCTTTTGAAGAAAGTGCTCAAACTGTGACATCTCCATTTTTGAGTCTCACACTTGTCTCACACACAAAGCAAAATCCTACTACGAAAGAGGAATCCGCAAAATGCCTGTAAAATGGGCAGAAGTCGTCAATAATAATGAAAATTATTTGGAATGAATTCATGGTTTTATGTTGAAGAAATTTTAGTTCAAAGTCCGGCAGTTTTCAATTCACCAATCCAATAGTTTACTGTTTTAAACTTAGTTAGACTACTGCTCTTAAAATTAGTGATCTTAGATTGATAATTATTCTTGAACAAACCTGCAAAAACACTTTAGCTAATAGTAAGAGGAAGAAAAAATTTACTTGCATCAATGCTGTTGTCTAATTGAATTGAAATTATCGTAAATATTTTTATATTAGGTTGGTGAATTGAAAACTGCCGGACTTTGAACTAAAATTTCTTCAACATAAAACCATGAATTCATTCCAAATAATTTTCATTATTATTGACGACTTCTGCCCATTTTACAGGCATTTTGCGGATTCCTCTTTCGTAGTAGGATTTTGCTTTGTGTGTGAGACAAGTGTGAGACTCAAAAATGGAGATGTCACAGTTTGAGCACTTTCTTCAAAAGAAACCCATTTTGGTGTCAATAGAAAAGTTGTAGAGAATCAAAAATTAGGCTTATACCCAAATTTCCAAAAAGATACACTTAGTAGTTTCGCTTAGATTGCAAGTTTTGTGAAAATTCGTAAATTTGGCATTTCTTGAAAACCAAACCTGTCAAAGTTTCTCACAAAGCTTAAAAGTGTACGATAAATACTTTTGAAAGTTTATAGAATAATAATTTTCATATTTTTCAGGTATCTCATTTGGGGACCTGAATTGGCGATGCAAGTAGCTCTGTTCGGGTTTGCCTGGGGATTCAATATGGCTGCCCAATTTAGGAGAGCGTAAGTGGTTTGAAACTTGTTAATTTGGTTGATCAAATTGATAATTTTGCTAAATTCTTTACAATTAATATCAAGATATCCTTTTTATATCCAAATTTAGTCAAACACCGCACGGATGGATTTGCACACTCAAATGGTTTGAAGTGAACCGTCCACTGGAAATCGAGAAAGCTTTGCGTGTGAGTGGTCTTTGAAAGTACAGTAATCTGAAGCAGATTTGAGAAGTGCAATAATCTGAAGCAGATTTGAGAAGTACAGAATCTAAAGCAGATTTGAGAAGTATACTAATCTCAATTTTGAATTACAATAGTATTAGGTTGGTGAATTGAAAACTGCGGGACTTTGAACTAAAATTTATTCAACATAAAACCATCAATTCATTCCAAATAATTTTCATTATTATTGACGACTTCTGCCCATTTTACAGGCATTTTGCGGATTCCTCTTTCGTAGTAGGATTTTGGTTTGTGTGTGAGACAAGTGTGAGACTCAAAAATGGAGTACTGGAGATGTCAGCCGTCAGCCCAGTTTGAGCACTTTCTTCAAAAGAAACCCATTTTGGTGTCAATAGAAAAGTTGTAGAGAATCAAAAATTAAGCTTATACCCAAATTTCCAAAAAGATACACTTAGTAGTTTCGCTTAAAATGCAAGTCATGTGAAAATTCGTAAATTTGGCATTTCTTGAAAACCAGTTTTTGAATCGTTCTGAAAATTTGGATATAAGCTTCATTTTTGATTCTCTACAACTTTTCCATTGACACCAAAATGGGTTTCTTTTGAAGAAAGTGCTCAAACTGTGACATATGACAATAGCCCGCAGTTTTCAATTCACCAACCCAATAAACTTATGCAAGTTTAATAAAGAATAGCTTAGTCAAAAGCCTGGAAAAGAAAAGCTAGCTTCTTGGCTTCATTACTGACTTGTAAGCCAAGTCTAGAACTTTTTAAAGCCCCAAGATGTAAATCAAATCTGTAATGAAGCTAGATCAACCCTTAGCTCTTGAGCTTGTTTGTCAATTTACTGGAAAAATTTCATTTTCAACAACTCTAGTCAAATTTTCTGTGTCTTATAAATAAGAAGACAAGAATTGTGCTCAGTGAAAGACGTGAATCTAAGCGCCATATTCTCTAGGTTTTTCTTGGTTCAAAGCCGAAATTTGCTTGTGGCAATCGTGCATTATTGTGCAAAAATCGCATCAAGTAACGCTAAAAAGGAGTTGTCATTGGGATTAATCAAGTGAATTGATGACTCTATTTAACACCCAAATCCCCCACTTTACCCTAAAGATATTCAGAGCAAAGAAACACTGGGAAAATGCGATGAATACCAAGGTCTTAAATAGAAATAGATCTTAAAAGTCTCACAACTTTTGAAAGTTTCCCCATTTCATATTTCAAAAGATTTTCTTGCTTTTCTTGATTATTTTGTTCCTCTGCAAACATTAGATAATCCCAAAATCTTGATTCATTTTCAATTTCCTAGATTGAGATGGCATTTTCTTGACCGAATTTTATAGAATTGTTTGATCTACTTTCATCCATGATCATCCCGGCTTTCATTGTTTAAAATCGAAAATCTGGATTTCGACAAATTACAGAAACACATTTTTTCAAGTCAAGATAAACGTAAATCCGAATCAGTTTGCCTTGCAAAGATTTGCCTATCAAAAAGATTAGACAAGGTTTTAACCTTGTCTAATCTTTTGGATAGACAAATCTTTGGAGTTGTTTTTGAGGAAAGCTATCGTCGAAAGTTGCCGCTTTATTGTTCAGATAGTCAAATATATTGTGAAGGCAATTTTTTGCTTTAGAGACTTTAACCTTGGCACTTGTAAGTGAGTGAAGGAATAGAGAAGAAATTAGAATTCTTACGGAATTCTATACTTGATTCTATGCATTTAGAACTCAGAGCTTTCACTCTAAACTTTAATGGGTAGATTATAAAAACTAGGAACAATAAATCATCATTTTTAAAGTAGAAAGTATTGGGTTGGTGAATTGAAAACTGCCGGACTTTGAACTAAAATTTATTCAAGATTTTCTTTCTTTTCTTGATTTTTTTGTTCCTCTGCAAACATTAGATAATCCCAAAATCTTGATTCATTTTCAATTTCCTAGATTGAGATGGCATTTTCTTGACCGAATTTTATAGAATTGTTTGATCTACTTTCATCCATGATCATCCCGGCTTTCATTGTTTAAAATCGAAAATCTGGATTTCGAGAAACTACAGAAACACATTTTGCCGAAAAACACAATATATTTGACATTTTCAAGTCAAGATAAACCCAAATCCGAATCATTTAAAACCACATGGTTGTCTAATCTTTTGGATAGGAAAATCTTTGGAGTTGTTTTTGAGGAAAACTATGGTTGAAAGTTGCCGTTTTATTGTTCAGATAGTCAAATATATTGTGATCTTTTGGATAGGCAAATCTTTGGAGTTGTTTTTGAGGAAAATTATGATAGAAAGGTGCCGTTTAATGTGCAGATCTCAAATATATTGTGAAGCCAATTTCAAGAGACTTTAACCTTGACGCTTGGGAGTGAGTGAAGAAATAGAGAAGGAATTAGAATTGTTACGGCATTTTATACTTGATTCTATGCATTTAGAACTCAGATCTTTCACACCAAACTTTATTATAGATTAGAAAAACGAGGAACAATAAATCATCATTGTTAAAGTAGAAAGTAGAAATAAAAAAGCATTCTTGCTAAAATAGATGAAACTTTCAAGTTTTCATTCTTTTCTTTTGGATTTAACTCTTCAATCGTGCTTTGGATTTGGATTAGAAAAAGCGTTCTCAACAACAATTTACTTAAATTGATTGTAAAATGGTTCAAAGACAGAGCTGAATCCAAAACTACTCGAATTCGTTGCTTTTTTTAAGCAACAATTGCTGTAAGAATTAAGCCATATAAAAAGCTTTTCTCTACTTGAAAGGAAGATTGACTTTACCATTTAGCCAGTTAGCCTAATCCTAAGCCTGAGCCTAAGCCTAAGCCTAAGCCAGTTCGAGAAATTGCAGAAAAACATTTTGAACTAAGATATGCATGGTTTAGTCTTTAACATGAGCATATTGTCACTGGCAGGATCAACCAGATATGAAAACAAGCTACGATTCTCTCAGAGAGAAAACGTCGAAAATGCTTTCCGCCTTTGGCACCACGATACAGATAGTCACATGCAAGCAACCAACATCCTAGAGCTTGAATGAACGGGCCGAGAGTAGTCGCTACGTCGCTGAAGTCTTTTAACAGCTAAGCCTAGCCCTCAGCCTAAGCCTAAGCCTAAGCCTAAGCCTAAGCCTGAGCTTTTAACAGCTAAGCCTAATCCTAAGCCTAAGCCTAAGCCACTTTTCCACTTTGCCACAGCCTAACTAGAACTTTAAGAGTCAAAATCAGAGCTATCCTTTCACTTATCCAAATCCAATCCATTCATTTAAGGTGTTCTTAACTCGGCTCAGTATCAATTCGACCTTGTTTGGGTCATTTCCAAATCTAAATCCCTTTCTTTCCAAATCCATGCAAGACCAATACCAGCAGATTTGTGGTGAAAAGGAAAAGATTAAGCCGATCTTGAACTTCGCCATTTCCTTTGGAAAACCTAGATTAAACTTACCACTTCCGGGAATGATGAAAGAAAGAATTTGCTAGATTTGACAAAGAATCAGTTTTGTGTAAAAGTGATGCTTTTTGATAAGGTTTCTATAAGAAAGCTGTAATTCACTGCAAAGCGCAAAGATCGTGAAAAGATTCAGAGCTTTGTACTTGTGCAGAGCTAATTATATTGTACAAAGTTACAAGTGATTATGTAGAGTACAGTACTATGTACAGTACATTAATCTCTGGCAGTAGCAGTCTTAGCAGTAGTAGCAATGAGGTTAACAGTCTTGGCGTTAACAATCTTTGCTAACGTTCCAAAAACAAAGGTTTAATCCTTAGAAAATCAGACTACAGTACTTTTAAATAACTAAATCGATCTAAGAACTAAGCTCTGGATTTGAATTTAAGATCCAATTTGAATTCCCTTAGAATGTGGCTTATACTGTAGACTGGACGAGGGTCAAGGAACAAGGGGCGTTACAAATGACTATGTAGAGTACATTACTATGTACAGTATAAACCAGTGCTATGTACAGTACATTCATGTCAGACTAGCAGTCTTGGCAGTAGTAGCAGTGAGGCTAACAGTCTTGGCGTTAACAGTCTTGGCGTTAATAGTCTTGGCGTTAACAGTCTTGGCGTTAACAATCTTTGCTAACGTTCCAAAAACAAAGGTTTAATCCTTAGAAAATAAGACAACAGTACTTTCAAATAACTAAATAGATCTAAGAACTAAGCTCTGGGTCGATCCAATTTGAATTCCCTTAGAATTTGGCTTATACTGTAGACTGATCAAGGGTCAAGGGCCAAGGGGCGTCGCCGATCCAAAGGCTCCGCCCACGCCGCCCCCTCCATCCACTCAATCTCAACACCTTAACCACCTCTTTTCTACTAAAATCTCTTTTCTACTATCTATCAATTCTCTTACTACATTTTTTTGAACATTTCCGGTCACCATCTTCGCTCAAACAATGGTAACTTTTACGCTCCATTTCATTTCATTTCATTATTTCAAATACGGCTTCTTGAATACGGTTTCATTCCAATTTATTTGCAAACTTTGCTCTTTTTTTTGACTTTATTTTGTCGATGGTACATTTTTTTAAAGTTTTTCTTTTAATATTTTTCTTTTCTTTATTGAATCTCATCCCCGACTTCACTAATCTCTTCAATACCATCGGCCATAGAAAAGTGTGATCTATTGAAAACCGGGAATTCTATAGAGGGAAAATTGATATGAGTTTCTTCGATAGAAAGGAAATCCAAGAGATTTCATATGACAATTAATGAGAGTTTTCACCTAGGCTACGGTAGAAATGGTCATTAAATAAGTGGCATCGGTTTGGTTTAGACTTTGATCATTCATCTTTCTTGTACAGTGAGTAACAAGAGAATGGCTGATGTGATGGCTAAATGACGGATTATTTTTTGAATTTTAAGAGTAATGTTTGATGTTAATAGTTAAAAGTAAACATTTTTATGAAAAGTACTTTAAAATAAGTTGTATTTGAAACAAAGAATAATTCACTTTGTCAAATCCAAGATACAAATGAAAACGTAGACCGCGGTCTCGAACTAGAGAACTCGAACGCGAGTTTGCCTTGTATTCTAGCACACTGCCATTCAGCCACCACTGCTTCCACGGGGGTTTCTAGGAAATCTTATAAACTCGGGGTGTATGCGGTTTTTAAAATCCCATACAAATGCACGCTTATAACTTTTGACAGAGTGCTCTATAGCAGAAACGGAAACGAGACTCGAAATCAGCCTTGAATTCTGCGTCGAATGATCTATAACTCATTTCATTTGGTCATCCAGTTGAGATTCCTTGTAGTAAGAAAGGCTTCATATATAAAATTAAGTTATTGGAAACCTATTCTGTTATAATATTAGTATAAAAATCTAGATAACAATAATAATACTCATTTGAATTATTATTTAACTGAATACCAGACGATTATTTCACTCTGATCATTGTTTATAGCGCTTAACTTTGCAAAAGTAATATTATCCGCAATACGAGAGTTACTTTATGCTTTAAACACTTTGATTTTTCTTTATTGTGTTAAAGATTGCTTATCAAGAAGTGCTTATTGACCTCTTCTATTAACTTAACCGAGCATTATAAAATTAGATTATGAAAAATTTAATTACTAACAGTTGCCCATCTTGAAAATAGTCATGGAAACGGAAAGCAGCCATATGATCTAATAGATAGAGAATAGAGAAAGATTGAGACAATCTCGCAATATTAAGGTTTCCTTTCGAATTTCACACTTTGGAAACCCTTTCCTTACCTCGATTGCGTATTTATTTTCTCTTCAACTCTTCTCCAGAAAGAACAAACAATGATCAAGAGAAATCTACTGTAGAAGTTACAAAATCTAAGCCTTAAGTTATCCAAACAACCAATCCAAACAATGCAAATCAAATCACAGAGTTAAATTTGATCCAAATCTAAGTCAGTAAGTAAGTAAAAAAGGTCGAGGCTTCAATTCCCTCTACGAAAATCGTTCTTTGCCATTCTCTACTTTACTTTCTTACAATAAGATTCTGAGTCTATTAAGCAATTGTAATTGGAGTTGTTTTTGAGGAAAACTATGGTTGAAAGTTGCCGTTTATTGTGCAGATCTCAAATATATATTGTGAAGCCAATTTCAAGAGACTTTAACCTTGGCGCTTGGGAGTGAGTGAAGAAATAGAGAAGGAATTAGAATTGTTACGGCATTTTATACTTGATTCTATGCATTTAGAACTCAGAACTTTCACACCAAACTTTATTATAGATTATAAAAACTAGGAACAATAAATCATCATTTTTAAAGTAGAAAGTAGAAATAATAAAGCATTCTTGCTAAAATAGATGAAACTTTCAAGTTTTCATTCTTTTCTTTTGGATTTAACTCTTCAATCGTGCTTTGGATTTGGATTAGAAAAAGCGTTCTCAACAACAATTTACTTAAATTGATTGTAAAATGGTTCAAAGACAGAGCTGAATCCAAAACTACTCGAATTCGTTGCGATAACTTTTTCAGAGCAAACTTTAAAGTACTCAAAATTTGAAAAAAAAAACTGCATTTTCTTTGAAATTGGTTTATTGATTGATCAAGATTTAAAAACAGAATTTATTTCTTTCTTCATCGACTTTACTCGACTTTAACAATCGATTGGGAAAGATGTTTTAGTTTTAACTTTACAAAATTGAGAAGATAACTTTCAACACTTCACTAAATCATCATAAAAATCAATTTTTAATAAACTGTGTTTAACTTTATCACTTCAGCTATAATTTTGCTTTGAAAGCGCTCAAAAATATCCCCAATTCGTTTGTACTACTTGTATCAAAGTTGGTGTCCGCAGATTCTCTCGGAAATGAACATCTTGATCCTCAAAGATTTCCCCCGGAGTGAGAAAAGACGGGGGATTTTCCGGCTTTGTCCCATCACTAATCACTCCAACCGAAAGACGGCTTTGGTCAATTAGGGAAATTAAATGTATGGCCATAGTCTCAAATATTAAAAAAAAACTTCTCAGCACAGAAATTTCAATTTCTGAGACTTTTCCGAGATATTGATGAATTCAGAATTGAAAAATCAAATAAAAATCGTTTTAAGAAGCAAAACGATCAAAGATGAGGTTTAGAAAGTAAAAGCAAACAAAATTTAGGGAATTGTAAATGGAAAAACAGTTAATAAAGCTTTGGCTTGGATCTGAATCATGACCTTTTAAAAGTTTTGTGAAAGTTCATCTTCATTTCTGCATCAAAAATCAAATCTGAAACCGTTGTCAAAAAGCTCAAGCTAACTAGTTACTATTACCGTATTTTCTCTAATAGTAGTGCACCCCGGCGAGCCGAGTTGGTGACTATTTTACGGTTTCCAAGTTTTCACAGAAGCTCAACACTCTAATCCCCTACTAGATCTCATCGTCAGCTACATTTTCCGACCCCACATCGATAGGTTCTGATAAGCGATTCTCGAGATTTCGAGCAATTTAGGCGAGGCTGTGGGTGCACTAATATTAGAGAAAATACGGTATTTAATCTAACTCTAGAATTTACGTACATTTGTACTTCTATAACAAGTGCTTACAAGTGCTTACAGCTATTTCAATCCATAGCTATTTCGAAATAGCTTTTACAATTGCCAAGCTTTTGAGAGCAATATTTTAGTATGTATTGTGAAAACTTTAAGCAGAAACAAGTTCTCTTAAGGTACAAATCCTTTTAAACATTAAACTTAGCAAGTGCACTTCTCTGCAATCTCTCCCCTTTCACAATCAAATCCATTTTCAGATGCGTGGAGGTGCCGGTCCCTCCCCTTTCGCTTTCTGTCCTCCGGGCGCCTTTCCGGGATTCCCCGCAACTCCTTCTCTCAACCCGGCCACTCTCTCCTCGTCGGCCCTACCGTATCCCCAGCCTCCATTCGCGCCACTTCACTTCCCATCACATCTACAGTTTCCTCCGGGCACTCTCCCGGCTTTCGCTCAAGTCTCCGCCAATCAACAATCAACATCAACGTCTTCTACTTCCTCTTCGCCGAGTTCATCAACGACTCCAGCAATGGTTGGACGACGATCGAGAGAGGATCGGTGAGTGATTGTTGGACAGTTGATACGCTTCACTTCTGCATCACAAGTCACATCTGCATTTGCCATTGGCTATCTAACTTTGAACTCAAATTTCTTAGTGTTGGGCCGTTCAATTTAAATATTCTTTATATCATTAGATGTGCCAAGTCTTTCTCTATCGATTGATATAAAAACTATTTCAATTAGACAGCCGAACACCAAGAAATTTGAGCTCAAAGTTGGATTGCCAATGGCAAAGCGGCGGGACGCGTATAAAAGGTCCGTCGCCCCGCCCCTTCTGCCATTGGCAATCCAACTTTGAGCTCAAATTTCTTGGTGTTCGGCTGTCTAATTTCAATAGTTTTTATACCAATCGATAGAGAAAGACTTGGCGCATCTAATGGTACCAAGACTATTTCAATTAGACAGCCGAATACTAAGATATTTGAGCTCAAAGTTAGATAGCCAATGGCAAAAGAGGCAGTCAAATGTCCGATGTGGCTTTACTGTACAATTTAGAGAAAAAGCTTATAACAAATTCAACGAGATTTCTTAGTGTTTGAGATAGTTATCAGCCAGCGATAAGGCTCAAGCTTCGAAAATTTGCATAAGTTAGCAGATCTCACGAATTCAATACACAGAAATCTTCCAAACTTTGAAAAAAAGACATTTTGAATCTCCGGCTCTCAAATTTCTATATTTTCAATTTTCAAATAGATTTCCTTCCAAGAATTTGTCTAAATCGATTTTGTCTAGGGCCTTTCCTTTTACCGGAAACTCTTTAAAGAACCGGAAATGTAGAAATCTTATGATTTTGTGACGACTTTTACAGGGAAAAATAAAAGGCGTTTTATCTAAACATTAGAGAAAAGGATTTTGCATGAAAAGTTTAGCTAAGCGTAGTTGAAGATTAGAAGTAAAGCTTGGTTACGCTTAGCTTAGCTTAAGCACACGGCTGTCAACATTTTCTGGCCAAGATAATTGAAAGCCAAGATAATTTCGAAAAGATTATCAAAAGGTTTAAGTTTGTGAGGGTGGTGTGTGTTTGTTTGAGATTGACTAATCGCTTAGATTAGCGTCAAATCGTAAGTCTGCTTGGGGGAGATCAGTGAATTCGAAGGATTATCCCTTAAATGGGAGAATTCGGCTCTCTCGATAGTCCAAACCCTATTTTGAGAGGATTTCACTCTCTTAATATTGACAAACGGATGGGAATGGTGGCAGTATTGATCTATTCAATATAGTTTAAAAGTTCCACTATTTTCTATGATATTCTTCGATGAACTGAAATCAAATTCCATTTTTGAGCTTTGGCCAACTTTAGAGAGGTGAGAAAACTCTTGGCGGACTTTGTAGAACTTAAGAACTACTTTAAAAGTAAACCAAACTCAGGGGTAAGAATAATCACTACCAAAAAGATAACGTTGATAGTATTGGCACCGATCCCTGTGTCCAAAAATTGGCTTGTCGCTGAAAATGCGTGTCTTAATATTGAAAAACGGATGGGAATGGTGGCAATATTGATCTATTCAATTGAGTCTCTTTTTAGCAGCTTCTAGAATTGGTTTGTTTTGGTTTGAAAGTAAGTCAGTAGTTCCCTGCAATTTAAAAACTATTTAAAGTCTATTAAACTCTAAATCAACAACATCTGAAATCTCAGAAACATACTTGTTATCATTACTTGAAAAATCACTACTGAACATTTGCCTCTTATTTGTGAATGAAGCAAGTTTCAATGCAGCACGATAGCCAAACCAAAGCCAAACCAAACCAAGATAAACTCCATATTTTATCTCTAGCAAGATTCCAAAATAATTTCTGTTCTTTATAGTTTAAAAGTTCCACCATTTTCTATGATATTCTTCATTGAACTGAAAAAATTCAGTTTTTGAGCTTTGGCCAACTTTAGAGAGATCAGTTTTGGTTTTAGAATTGTTCTACAAAGTCCGCCAAGAGTTTTCTCTAAAGTCTCTAAAGAGTTTTCTCTCGGCGGACTTTGTAGAACAATTCTAAAACCAAAACTGAAGTCTAGACTTGCGGTAAAACTTAAGAAACACTTTAAAAATCCACTAAAACTCAGGGGTAAGAATAATCAGTACGAAAAAGATAACGTTGATAGTATTGGCATCGATCCTTGTGTCCAAAAACTGGCTTGTCGCTGAAATACATAAGCTTGTGCGTCTCTAATTCATATCAATCCAAATCAAAGTCAAAAACTAAGAAAACCATTGGGTTATTTCACACTTAACACAATTCTAAATCAACTTAAATACATATTTTCTAGAAATGCAATCAATCGCGGTCGTCGTGAACGCACATCGTTCAATCGAATGCAATTGGAACAACTTGAGGCGGTCTTCAAACAAACACAATATCCCGATCTCTATCGGAGAGAAGAACTCGCTCGATTGATCCAGCTGCCTGAAGGCAGAGTACAGGTAATTGCATGGCATGATTTATAAAAGTTTGCTGTGTCTTTCCACATTCAAATTTCTACTTTTAGGTTGTTCAGGTGTGGTTCAAGAATCGTCGAGCGAAAGATCGACAAGCGAAAAAGAATGGAGAACGATTTCATGGAAGGACCCCATCTGGGTGAGTTGAATCGAGAATCTGTTGAAGATTCAATATTAACAAGGACAGCCAGCCAGCTTAACAAGAGCTTTAACAAGGGCAGCCAGCTTAACAAGAGCTTTAACAAGAGCTAAAGTCTTTTAAATCAAACTGTTTTCTAGTAATTTTAATGAAAATCTAGACGATATCTATTCTAGAAGTGATTTGACCATTGTATTTGCTTTCGTTAGTTGCTTTCGTTAGTTGCCTTCGACCAACTTGCTTTCGTTGGTACTTTTCTAAGCCATGTAGGAATCATCTAGCTTCAAGAGTTCTCTTATCCCAAAATTTCTCGACTCTATTATTTAATTGAAGTTCATCGAGTGCCGAAACGCCTCCACCCGAGCCACCCAAAGCAATCTCGTCAATTCCGCCTCTTATCGACTACAAGCCAATGACAATCCCGTTGCCTGGAACTGCTGAATTTGATATGAGGTGAGAAATTTTAATAATTTAACTGAAATCATCGGGAATTAAACGCACTTTCCCTACTTTCTTTTTACTTTCTTTTTAATTTCCTTATGGATGGAAGATTGAGTCATCGCTTTTTCTGCAAAGAAAGGCCGGGAATTGAAAAAGATTTTTGAGGAAAAGGGGAATAGGAGATGTTTGATTTTTAATGTAAAATGTTTAATGTTCAAATGTTTAATATAAAAGCTTTAATATAAAAGCTTTAATATAAAAGCTTTAATATAATATCTTTAATATAATATCTTTAATATAATATCTTTAATGTAAAAGATGTGAGTGACTATTTAAAAATAAAGCTAGATGTAATGTAATACTCTAATAGAACGCCATAACGACGAGCGTACAATCACGTAGTCTAACTTTGAACGTCCCGTTCTTCGCGCTGCTTTAAGCTACAGTGTTGGCTTGGGTGTCAAATGATTCAAGATTCCCTAATTACCGTAAATACTGTAATAGAACGGGACGTTTAAAGTTAGACTACGTGATTGTACGCTCGTCGTTATGGGGATCTATTAGAGTCTCTAATAGATCGGAACGCTCTAATAGATTTACGGTGAATCATTTGTTTCATTGATTTGTTGATCTTGCAATTTCATTGATTTGTTGATCTATTTTCTCTTTTAATTGATCAAATTCAAAATCAAAATGATTTAATCAAATCAAAAGGATCAAATCAAATCAAATTCAAATCAAATTCAAATCAAATTCAAATCAATTCAAATTCAAATCAGATCAATTCAAATTCAACTCAATTATCGCTTCTCAATTCCAATTCCTCCTCAATTCCAATTCCAAATTCAATTCCAAATTTTCTTCAAATACTTACTACAAAAAAACATCATTTTTTCACCAAAAACCCATCCGATTTTCTTTCTTTTCTAATGATCTTTCCAATTAGCAAATTTTCCAAAGACTTGTGACACTCAGGAGAAGATTTTCTCGTTGAATACCCACGATGAATAGCTCTATTATTCGAAAGACAAAAGTCCGTATTTCCATTCAAAACTGTACCTCGTAAATCCTCAAAGATATAGAGAAATTTGTAAAAGAAGCCTAACATTTGGGGATACGGACCAACTTTTGATTTTGGCTTCCGATTTCTTTCTTTTTTATTAATAAGGGTCACACGGTAAGCCCATTTTAGACGTGAATCCATAGAAAAAAATCCATAGAAAAGGAAACGAAAGATCTAAAAGGAAAAAAAAATCTGCTGACATAGGATCAAATACGACGTAATCAAAGAGCACAATGTTTATGAGCTGAGAAATCGTTTCCGATAGAATTTTTTTGTCGGAGTTGGGTATTTGCTTGAAAAATGAGAATGAGAAAATACGTAGCTACAGCTAATAAGCTACAGATGATACGTAGCTACAGTACTGGACTATGAAATATCATATTTGAAAAACAAAAAAACATTCTTAGAAGTACAAGAAAGTTCACCATTTCTAGCATACTCAGCAACTTACGAAATTCAAAGGTTCCAAGACTAAGCAAAAGTCGAAAGGTAGAGTTTGAAGTTAGCCCAGAGAGTTAGCCCAGTTTCAGTTAGCCCAGTTTGAAGTTAGCCTAGAGAGTTAGTCTAGTTTGAAGTTAGCCCAGAGAGTTAGCCCAGTTTGAAGTTAGCCCAGAGAGTTATATATATATATATATATTTAAATTTATCTATTCTTTAACCTATTGGGATATTACTAAAAAGAAAAATTGATTGGCTTTTCTTTTGAATCAAAAATCATTCGCTAAAATTGATCCTAAGCTTTATTTTCCTCCTTTTCAGCTTTTTTTTGGTTTTTAAAAGATTAGAAAAGACTTTAAAAGACTACTTTTTTTGAGGATAATTCTTAAATTATCGTTGATAGAAAGCTGTTGCTAGAAAGTTGATAGAAAAAGAATTCTGGAAATGTTGACGAATAACATTTAAACAAGTTTCTTATCCATTTATTTTACCCCAACCCAACCCTGTTGTCAGTAGATGAAAAGGGAAAACAGCTTGTTTCAGTCTAATTGAAATTGTTGATGTTGGCAGCTGATTGCTGATCTGCTGCTGATAAAGATCAACGCTTATAAAGATCAACACTGATAATGATCAACGGTGACAGTTTCTCCAACATTCAACAACTCATAAGACACCAAACCTTTTGTTTTCCACCAACCGCAAAGCATAAGTTTCTTTCGATGAAGATCGAGTTTTGAAGTGGTTTTGGGGGTTTACCTAGAGAAAGCCACTGATTTTTGCGCTTCAAATTCTCAAATTGAATCCATGTTTCATCAGATGTTAGAATTCTTCCTCAAAAATCATGAGATTAGCCTTTTTGAAACAGAGTAGTGCTAACGATAACACGAGTTGTTTTGTTGTCTTGAGTCAGTCCTGAGTCTTGAGTCAGTCCTGAGGCTTGAGTCAGTTCATTAGTAACCCATCTTTTGGCAGTGAATTGTTTTTCCTAATTGATGTAAGTGGTTGTCGATTGTTTTTTGGTCCATCCCAAATGTGTCCGCTAACTCATGAGTGGTAAGGGTTGGATTGAGTTCAATGGCATCGGGCTGATAAGCAATCTCTAGAGTTTAACGAAACTATTAGCTTTAGATTAATATGAGGCTTAAGAGCTGTTAGCTTTAGAGCTGTTAGCTTTAGAGCTGTTAGCTTTAGAGCTGTTAGCTTTAAAACATTGCTAGTTTGATGAAGTTACGATAATCGAAATTACAGGAACGAAGCAAAGTATGCAACCCTCGGACTACAGCCTTCTACCGCCTCCACTTTCACAAGGTTTCATTCACAAATCAAACTTTAATTAGATACTAGATTTTTTTTAGTTAATCCAGTTAAAGTCTAACTGTGAATGTTATTAATGATTTTAGTCAAAGCATCAAGTACACAACAATGGAGAAGGTGAAGGAAGAGAACAAGTTCGAGAAGCAGTATTTAGAGGGGAAATACACCGAGCCAGCTGCCACAACGACAGGTAAACTTCAAAGGAAACGTAAAAGTAATTGAGTTTAAAAGCAGTTTAAGTTTTTAAGTTTAATAATATAACTTATATTAAGAATAATTCTATATATAAGTACGAATTAGTTCTTTTTCTACAAGGAATCTCAACTGGATGACCAAATGAAATGAGCCATAGATTATTCGACGCAAAATTCAAGGCTGATTCCGAATCTGTTTTCTGTTTTTGCTATAGAGCAGTCAGTAAAAAGTTATAACCGGATGATCAAATGAAATGAGCCATCAATGAGCCATAAACTAAAGCTTTAAACTGAGGCTTGTCAACTAAAGCTTTAGTTTAAAGTTTTAGTTTAAAGCTTTAGTTTACAAGCCTCAGTATTTCTTTAACTTAGAAAATTGAAAAACAAGGGATTTTCAGACTTCTCCGCTTGGTCTCCTTACGGCGGTCCGACAATCAACTACTCCTTTTACAATCACATTTACACAACAACTCCTCCATATTATTACACGGATCCTTATGCTGGATACAATACTAATCCAGCTCCTTATTAATTCAATACTTTTTCATTCAATTTCTTCCATTCAATTTCTTTCTTAAGCCCTAGTTAGCTGTCCTTTTCTTGCTGACTCTTGCCAATTGTTTAGTTTGATGAATTCAGGAAAATTTTTGAGCTATAAACCCGAAAACTTATAGGAACAAATTTAACGTTTTTTTTGTCTTGTTTCTTTTTGTTTAATGTTTGCTTTTGACTTTTAATCAACTTTGATCTCTTTTTATGTTTGATCTCTTGGTTTTTAACCATTGGATAATGGTTTTTAACCATTATTCATTTCTAGCAGGTTTTTTCATAGTCACATATCGATTTGTATCTTTTTTTTCTACGTATTTGTATCTTTTTGTTGAACAATTTGCATTTCTAACTTATCCCAGCATAGCATTGAGATTTTCTATTGATAAAGAATTTGATTAACAAGAAATCGCTTCAGTTAAGAAGCATTGAGATCTTTAGAGCAACAAAAATAACTAATTAAGCTATTGGAGATGTCAGAAATGTCAGAAAGAGATGCCAAATCAGAAAATCAGAAGTTTAGCGTTTCAAAAGATCACTTGCTAACGAACATTGGCAAACTTTTACATTTAGTTTTGCTATTTTACATGACCTCAATTCAATAAACTCTAGAAACGAATGAAAGAACTTGTTCATTGTGCTTCTAAACATACTCTTTCTGTTGCATAGCCAAAAAACTAGCTATAGAAATCAATAACTGATTTTACAAAGCTAACGTAATGATTTTCAAAAGGTAGAGAAAATTTGACTAGGGAAACCAAAATGAGAAACGGTTTTCCGGTTTTTAAAACAATTGACATAAATGATATGGCTATAATGAGATTTCAAGGTTTTCTTCTAAAAGTTCTAAACTTCTAAACTTCTAAAAATGCGGCTTGCCTACCGTAACCTGTAGCCTAATTGATATTATTAGGTTGGCAAAAAAGAAATGAGCGTCGTGTTTGTTGATTTGTATTTTATTCACAGTAAAAGATTTTTTAAAATAGTTTATTCTATTGGAAAGAGCGTGTTCTTGCGCATCGTTTGATATATAATTTGTCTATGTTTACTTTGTTTTTTTTGCAAGAAAGAGTGTTTAGAAAATGTCGGACCAAAAATTTCGTTTGCGGGCCTGCTTGTGGCATGAATTTAAGCAAGGCAAATCGGCTGCTGAAGCTCATGGCGCTCTATCTCAAGTGTTTGACGAAGATGCTCTATCCGAAAGTCAGTGTAAACGATGGTTCCAGCGCTTCCGAGACGGCGACGAAAGCTTGGAAGACCAAAAACACGGAAGTCGACCTCAAATCATCGACAACGACGCATTGAAGGAAGCCATTGAGTCGGATCCACGCCAAACCACTCGCGACCTGGCAGAACAGTTCGACTTCACTCATGTCACCATTGAGAACCATCTGCATGGCATGGGCAAGACGAATAGATGCGGAAAATGGGTACCGCATAAGCTATCCGACGCAAACAAGGCGACACGCATCGCAATCGCCGGAATTCTCACTCACCGCGCCAAGAACAGTGGGTTTTTCGACTCCATTGTTATGTCGGATGAGAAGTGGATCCAATACGGCAACACAGCAAGAAAGCGGCAGTGGTTGGACCCCGGTGAAGCTCCAAAACCGGACATCCACGGAAAAAAGGTGATGCTTTGTGTTTGGTGGAACAGTAAAGGCCTGGTGTACTTTGAGGTTCTGGATTCGGGTCAAACAGTTACGGCGAACCTCTACCAAGGCCAATTGGACCGCGTGGACCAGGCGCTGCGACGTCAAGGTGTGGATACGGCGTCGACAAAATTCCTTCACGACAACGCTCGGCCGCATGTCGCAAAAATCACCCAGCAGAAAATTGAAGAAATGGGCTGGGAAGTCCTGCCTCATCCGCCATACAGCCCAGACTTGGCGCCTTCCGACTACCATCTGTTCCGATCAATGCACCACTCCTTGGCCGAGAAAAAGTTCAAGAACGGCGACGAGGTCCAAATTTGGGTGTCCAACTTCTTCGAGTCGCAGCCGGTCGAGTTCTTCAAGAAGGGCATCCATTCTCTGCGTGAACGTTGGCGACAAGTCATTGATGCAGATGGAGAATACCTTTTGGATTAATGTATTGTTATCTTGTTTTTATAATAAAATAAACTTTTAACGAAAACGCGCATTTCTTTTTTGCCAACCTAATAGATCTTACAGTAACTCTAATAGTTTTACGGTAGCTTAGAATGGAAACACGATTATATAATGATTTACAGAGTGGCTAATAACAAGTGAAAATCAATTGGATCCTCTGGCCAAATAACAAGAGCCATAAACCATTTGACGCAAAATTTCACGCTGAGCACCATGATGCTTTCCGTTTCTGCTATAGAGCACTCTGTCAAAAGTTGTAAGCGTTTAAAGTTTTAGGCTAAAAATGCGAAAATTTGGAGCCGAATAGAGAGCCGAATTTGAAGCCGTCTTTATAACGGTTCTCTCACGGGTCGCAAACATGGCTTGATGGTCCATTGGATGCTTTTTTCTCATGTTGGTTTCCTTAGTGAAATTTTCTGTGGATAGGACGATTACCTACAAAACGAGCGCCGCATCTTTTGCCCGAGTTCGATTTCTTCTTTGGTAAAACTTTTGTTTTGATGTTTATTACTTGAGTTTTATCTGGCCTACAACTATTTGAAATGTTTGTGAGATTACGGTAAGTGTGTTCATTAGATTGGTTGAATTGGTGTGAATCTGGTGAGTAAAAGTGAGCGAGAGAGACAGGAAAAAACAAATGCTGATCATCGAATGAGAGATTTCTCCTCTCTTTCTCTCTGTTTCCCCATTGCGCAATCTGACAACTCTTTCCCAAATTTGACAAGTTTCTTTCCAAGTAACGTAATATCCGTTTAGATTGCTTCATTTGCTTCATTTTGACACGAGTTTTTGTGAAAAGGGAACTCTGCTATATTTGGTTTTGGTTTTTTAGAATGGCTCAGGAAAAAAGTCGATTTCCGGCTTTAAGAAAAGATCTATACTGAAAAAATGATTTGCGTTAACTTGGAGAAAATTTATTGAACTTTTTGGAGATTGGGAGATTTGGAGCTATTTCTAAACAAGATTTTGAATTCAATTCAATTTCAAAAACATTTCTAAACGTAATTAAGCTGTTGCTATATTTGAATTGCTTAAATTTTGTCTTTTATTAGTCTTTTAATTCTTGATTCCTCATCAATTAGCCAAAATTGGAATAATGAAATGAAAAATGACGATTTTCTTACGGTAATCAATGTCTTTTAAAGCTTTTAATTAGATTAGATTTGATTAGATTTATTAGAATTTATTAGAATTTGTTAGAACTTATTAGAATTTATTAGAATTAATCAAAGGAAATCGCTCTATTCTAGACTGATCAAAATAGGAACCGTATTGGAACCGTATTAGATCAAAATAGGTACCGTGTTGGAACCGTATTGGAACCGTATTAGATCAAGATAGGTACCGTATTGGAACCGTATTGGAACCGTATTGGATATTGTAATGAGAAACACAAGGAATAAAATCGTACACTAGCAGTCAAGTTACAAAGCCTAGATCCTAGAATGACTAGTCTAGATCTAGAACTCAAAACTTTCACCGACTTGCCGTTGGTCAATCGGAAGTGCTCAATCAAAGTGCTCAATCAAAGAAGTCGATTAAATTGAGAGGTCAACCCGTTTAGACCAATCGACATAGTCAAATCGACAAAAAAAAATAGACATCGATCTCCTTTCAACAGCAAAAAGCACCGACTCTGCAGGTAATTAGGCTTGCGCGTGGCGCCTCGCTTTACCAAAATTGCCCCCAGCAGAATGGAGATTGAAAGAAAAGGAGATAAAAGGCGTGGATGAATATGCAAAAGAGATGAGATGTGAATGGAAAAGAGAAAGACAAGAGAAAGAGGATAATGATGGGTCATTACCTATCCACCTATCCACCTATCGAGCATCACATCTATTGGAGAGCCGTTTAGCACCTATTTGTCAAATTTTTCACCTGGATAGGGGCAGATTTTAAAATAATTGACATAAATGATTATGGCTATAATGAGATTTCAAGACTTTCTTCTAAAAGTCTTAAACTTTTAAACTTCTAAAAATGTGGTTTGCCTACCGTAACCTGTAGCCTAATTGATATTAGATCTTACAGTAACCCTAATAGTTTTACTGTAGCTTGGAATGGAAACACGATTATATAAAGATTTACAGAGTGGCTAATAACAAGTGAAAATCAATTGGATCCTCTGGCCAAATAACAAGAGCCATAAACCATTTGACGCAAAATTTCACGCTGAGCACCATGATGCTTTCCGTTTTTGCTATAGAGCACTCTGTCAAAAGTTGTAAGCGTTTAAAGTTTTAGGCTGAAAATGCGAAAATTTGGAGCCGAATAGAGAGCCGGATTTGAAGCCGCTTTATAACGGTTCTCTCATTGATTGGGGGGCCCCGGGGAGCCAGGCCAGGCTGAAAGCGCAAACCCGGTAAGGCTATCCTGGCTTTAGGGGAAGGGAAAGGGAGCAATGAATGAGCCATAGACCATTCGACGCAGAACAAGGCAGATTTCGAATCTGTTTCCTTTTTGCAAGAGAGACTCAGCAAAAGTATAGGTGCAAATGGAAGGAAGATTTGGAGCCGAATAGAGAGCTGGATTTGAAGCCGTCTTTATAACGGTTCTCTCACGGGTATAGTGGCTTGACGGTACAGTGGATAAGATTAGGGAAGTGATCTTTTGAAACGCTAAACTTCTGATCATCATTCGATTTGCATAACATCTCCAATCTCCATAGATTAATTGGTTATTTTTTGTTGCTCAAAAGATCTCAATGCTTTAACTGAAGCGATTACCTTGCCAAATAACATAAGCCATAGACCATTTGACGCAAGAATTTCACGCTGAGCTTTAAAATGATATTCTTAGATTTTTGATGTCTCTCTAAATATAATTTTTCAAGCACAATACTTATTAGCCACTCTGTAGATCTTTATAGGTGTTCCCAAGCTACAGTAACTAGTTTTACTGTTACAGTACCCTGTAGTAAGGTCAGCTATTGGAGATTATGATAGCTAGACATTAAAGCGAATATCTTACCCGAGTTGGGCAAGATATCCGCGTTTTTTAACAACTTTTTAACATAACAGAGAGAATAATGCTTTTTTAAAACAACATCCAGACACTTTTCATAGAAAGCAAATAAACGTGATTGTTAGATTCTTTAGAAATATTCTCAAATCAAGCAATCCAAGCGGTATTTCACAAAGCGTTCCAAGCGGTATTTCAATGTGATGACGACACTCACTTGTCGCTCATCAAGTGGCTTCCTGATGGTGAACTCATGCAATTCTTGAAATTTTTGCTCTAAGGTCAATTCAAGAAAAAGAAACAAAAATCAAATGAATTCTTCTAGTATTTTAGATCTTTTATCATGTTTTCACCATTAGAGATTATGATATTTTTCTTGGAGAAAGTGCTTGACATTGGTATCATAACGAAGTATCTTTGGTTTCAAATTACACAAGCACCGCTATTTCTAAGATGTAACAGGTAAACAAAGACTTTTTAGACTTTGTTCTTGAAGTTTTTAGATACTTATTGAGGGATCTTGTTAGTAAAAATAAAAACCTAATAAAGTAAACACTAAAAAGACAACTTCAAGTCACTACAACTTTTTGAAAAGTAATTTCAAAACATTAAAGAGTCAACACTTAAAAAAGAGAAACAGAATTTGAACTTGTTTTTCTTAGTTTTACATACCGTAAATACTGTAATAGTACCCCATCGCCATAATGACGGTGCGGAGTGTTGTGTAGTCTAGCTTTCAAAGAAGAATCTAAGAGAATGCATGCCTTAAAAGATGGGAAGATTGAGATGTAGTCAAGAGTTTTATCTGTTATATTAGTACTTTCTCTTTTGTTATTTCAGGATTAGAGTGCTTAAATGATTAGATATTGGATTATCTAATATTTTTACTTAGTCAGAAGTTGGAAAAACTAGTTATCTAATACCGTAAATACTGTAATAGTACCCCACCGCCATAATGACAGTGCGAAGTGTTGTGTAGTCTAGCTTTGAACCCATTTATCTCGACACCGGTTTAAGCTACAATGCACGCTTAGGTATCAAAAATAGCTGAAATTCAGGGCTATTTTTTGATACCAAAGATGCATTTTTGAAAGTACGGATGCTTTGCCAAAAAATGAAATACTAAAAACATTTGCGACTACCCGACTGTACGAGGGGGTGGGACTGTACTATTACAGTATTTACGGTAATTACTTTACTTTGTCTACTTTACTACAATAACTTTGTCTTCAATAAGTCCGTGAACTTACAAATTGCAGAAACTTTACAGTGCCTTAAGAAGTGATAAATTAAAATTTTAATCGAATTTTAATCGAATTTCAAAAACGTGTACATAACAAATTTCAAGATTTTATCTCATTTAATCAAACGATATTTTGCAAAATAGCCTAGCTCAACACGTAACCCACTTGAGCTTGCCGAATTTTTGAGAGAAAAACCTTCAAAAAGCCTCACCGCCAGCATGCTATTGGTGGGGTGGTTTTGAAGATATTGGCACCTTTTTATGAAAAAGAAAAGAGAAGAAAAGAAAAGAGAAAAGAGAAGAAAAGACCCTTTAACGTACTTGAGGTGATGAAGTAGTCCCTTTTATCCTTTCTTCTCTTTCTTGATCTGAAAAAATGGGACTCAAATATTTGAGAGCGAGATTAGAGAGAACAACGGGTCACACGTTCCTTTGGACAAATAAAGGAAAATGGGGAAAGGGTATCGTTTAGGATCTTTAAAGAATTCGGATTAGGGAACGGATTTGAATTTTTGTCTAATCCCTAGGCTTTAATTGGGTTTAATCGGTGAATCCACAGAGGGAATCGAAGCGCAAAAAAGCTCATTGCCCGCAAAAGGGATCGAACCGTATTGAGTTTCCTTTTGATGAACAATGAACAAATATCTCATTCATCTATTAACTATTTTTCTTTTTTCAACACATCGCCCGTTTAGCTCAGTGACAGAGCGTCTGTCTCGTAGAAGAATCGAGTAAACTGAAGATCAGTTCAATACTGATAGCGAATGGCCTGATAGATGATAGATCTATACCTATCATCTATCATCATGATAGATTATAGATCTATTGAATGCTCTTATTTTTGCCTTAAAGTATATACAACCATTCGCTTTTGCCTAATTCAAATGCAAAAATTCAAATCTGTTTTCGGAACATCCCTTACCTTTGAACTCTATCACTTGAAACCTTCAGGCTCCATCTACGCGGCAAATAAAGAGATTATCACAATTATTTGTTTCTTTTCTCTTAGCAGTGGTTTCTCCAAGAAATGATGGACTAGAATACTCAAAAAAGAGAAAAACACAAGAGCAATGATTAGTGCTAAAAGTATTCCATAATTTCATTATGATCTTGCAAACTTATTATCGACGAGTCATTGTATTTTCCGAGATTTATCCTAAAGTGTAGCACAGGGTAATGAACCAGATATAGAGCATAGGATAGCAATGTATGAAGCGCAGTAATTTATGAAATGAGGCTAGTCGATATTGCTGGAAA
The DNA here is from genome assembly GCA_958450365.1 of Mesorhabditis belari. Classification (NCBI taxonomy): domain Eukaryota; kingdom Metazoa; phylum Nematoda; class Chromadorea; order Rhabditida; family Rhabditidae; genus Mesorhabditis; species Mesorhabditis belari. The sequence goes on from CAUEEP010000156.1 coordinate 182,669, forward strand.
TGCGACTCTTTTGACCTCCCTAGGAACCAGAAAAAAATGAAAGAAAAAAAAAACCAAACTTGAGCCCATCAAAAATATAATGCCCCCAGGCAGGATTGAACTACCGACCTTTGGTTTACAAGACCAACGCTCTACCACTGAGCTATAAGGGCTGTTGTCTGGAGAGAGAATTTTCTGTTTTTGAATATTTGAACAGCTCATTGAGTCATTTCTGTTGAACAAATATCTCACTCATCTATTCATTAGCCATTTCTCTTTCTTTCAACTCACCGCCCGTTTAGCTCAGTGGCAGAGCGTCTGTCTCGTAAACAGAAGGTCATCAGTTCAATCCTGATAGTGGGCAATTCATTTTTGGAATTTGAGAGAAATGGTGCCATTTATAGGAATTTTATCAATTCTTGGATCTCACCGTCTAATTGATTCATTGGCAGAGCGTCTGTCTAGTACACTTCAATTTCTTTAATTGAAAGCAAACAGAAGGCGGTCGATTTCAGCATGAAATAGCGTTTTTGTCAGTCAGCAAGCAAGACTTTCAAGTCAGCAAGTAGTTTGGTCTACTTAGTAAAATGACAAACCCCTGAATACACATCTGTTTGCACATCGGCTCAGTGATGTCGAAAGTTCTATAAGGGAAGTGAGTTTGTAGAGAGGAAAAGAGAGTGACTGGATGGATGGGTTATGCAATTCGAAAGGAAATCCCTGCATCAGGTCATACTCACACTCAATGACACACTTTCGATGGTCTAGCCTCTATTTTATTTAGCATAGCTAGGAATGAAGAGTTCAGTCATCATCTCCAAGCCAGCATCAGTGAAATGGCAGTTGTTATCGATAAAAGATCTCTTTGTCAATGGAGCAAACGTACGGAAAATGCTATTCTTTTTTATCTAAAAGCTTTTGAAATCTTTTGTTTTGTCACTTGAAATATTCTGCTAAAAGAACATGCTATATGTGGCTTATATGGTGTCTTTTTACGGGCTCATCGTCATCTTTTTGGTGCTCGGTTTTGCGTTTTTGCCACTTGTCGTAATGGCATCAACAACATGTTCTTCCAGCAGAATATTCATATGGAAAACCAATTGCTAGTGACTTTATTCGGCTTTCTTTTTGAGGCTTATCCCTCTTTCAGCTACCTGGCCAACTACAGGGACATCTATACGGCCACTATTCTGCCCATCTATCAACCCAATATCAACTTCTCGTCGGTCACCTTTATCACGTGCTCTATCGCTTTTATAGCCGCTTCGTACCTCCATCAATCTTTCCTCTGTTTTGTTAACATTTTGTGCTGCCTTGCCATTACTAGTAAGCTTGAGAAGGGCGAATGCATCAAAAAAAAAACCGCAGACAAAAAGCCAGAATGTGCACTCGAAAAGGCGCCTTTATTCCGCTTTTAGCCAAAAAGAATACCCGGTGTAAGGAGTGGAAGACCTCAATGACAACAACGAGTTTCAATTTGCAAATGGATCACGGCAAGTTGGTTGGCTCCGGTCATGGTGAAACGTTTCAGCTTTCGATGTCTGCGAAGATTTGCATCACTACACGGGCGGCATCTACGATTGAGAGTGTTCTGAAAAAGATCTTGACCAAACTTGTGCTCACGTTGTGGCTATTGTTGGCTATGGTATGGGTCATCAATTTGTTCACGTTTTCGATACGATTTTTCGGGTATTTTGAAAGGGTAATCTCGCTTTGAAAGCCTATAACTTTGTTCAGAGATAATATTTGTGTTAACTTTTTATGTAGTTTTAGCAAGAAAATTTCAGGCTTCCGAATGGTATTAAATAGTGTTTGATTGGATAATCCAGTCCAGAAAAATCAAAGCCAACTCTGAGCTCAACGAAGTCAATTCAACTCAGGTGCCCTGTCGCCTAGTTTGCATGGGGAAAGAAAATCCAATCAAACTGTATTTAGTGTCATTCAAAAGCCTGATGATATTTTTAATGTAGAAAAGCGTCCAAATGACAGATTTTCTATTTAGTTCCTATTTGGTTCCTATACAGTGCGTTTCAAATTCTTAAACGCACCCTCTAAAATAGCGGATTTTGCATTTTGACCACCGCTACAACTATTAGTCTTTTTCTATTAGAAGAGCATGTCTTAAAACCTAAATAACACGAAAAAGAAGCATACTGTAAAAAGTAAAATTTTCAAAATAGAAACTTTTTGCTAAATCGACCGTTTCCAAATTCAAAGGCACCTGCCTTTGCTGTTGTTATTTGAAATTTTCGTTTGTTGTGCATATCTTTTTATTAAATTTATAATTTTTGTTAATTTCCAGGTAAATGGACATGGAAGCTGCTCACGGATTATGATAAAGGGCAGATTGATGCCCGTTTGAGGATTGGCGACTGAATAAGGAAAATCGCAAAAATTTGGGCCGATCCGACCTGCCGTGCGAAATTATAGAAAGTTCGAGTTCGTTTCTGCACCAAGAAGAAGCCAGGACCGAAACCAAGCTTACGCCGCGAGCTAGACGCCATATTGTGAACAAAATCCACGGAAAACGATCAATGAAGTGAAAACAGAACTGAAAATCGACGCTTCGAAGTCGACAATTTGGCGAGCGGTCACGGAAACTCCACATTTAGATCGACAATTATTGAACATGCAGCCGGTCGTGAAGCTTTGGCACAAGAAAGCCCGATTGGAGTTCTCCAAGGCTCATATGAATCAGGATTGGTCTATGGTTAGAAAGCCGCTTATGTTTTATTATTTTTTTTGCGTTTAGGTGATCTTTTCTGATGAGAAGAAATGGAATTGGGATGGTCCCAATGGCGTTGACTACTATTGGAGGGATCTTCGACGTGATCCGATAGTGTTTGGAACTCGAAACTTTGGCGGTGGTTCTGTGATGGTTTGGGCCGCCTTTGTGCTGATCGAGCGGTCGCTCTGAAGATGGTTTCGAATCGGATGACTAGATAGATATCTTGAGCAATTACTTGTTGCCGCTTTTGCTCCTAAATCCAACCGTTCTGGACTTGTTTCAATACGACAACGCGTCAATTCATCGAGCCGGAGACACCTCGAGACTGGCTGAACAGCAACAACATTGCAACTTTGACTGGCCCGCTCAGTCTCCTGACCTCAATCCGATAGAAAATTTATGGAAATACTTGCCAAGCTGTCACAAGAATCATCGTCGTTTCAAGACGTTTCTACACTAAAAGCAGCACTTTTTTCGGCCTGGAGCGATCTCGACGTCTCTGCTCTTCAAAACCTCATCAATTCAATGCCAGACCGCATTTTTCAAGTAATTAATCGTTCTGGTGCGTGTACAGATTATTAGTTTTGATTTTTAACCTTTGATTTTTAATTTGTGTCGATAAATAAAAATATTTCATAGTGCGTTAAGAATTTGAACGGTCGATTTGGCAAAAAGTTCCTATTTTGAAAATTTTTACTTTTTACAGTATGCTTCTTTTCGTGTTATTTAGGTTTTAAGACATGCTCTTCTAATAGAAAAGATTAATAGTTGTAGCGGTGGTCAAAATGCAAAATCCGCTATTTTAGAGGGTGCGTTTAGAATTTGAAACGCACTGTAGTTCCAATTTGGTTCCTATTTGCTTCTTTATAGTTCCTATTTGATTCCTACGTCAAGATGTCGACAAGCGCTCATTCCAGCGCTTGTTAAATGAGTTGTATAAGGCCAAGAGTCCAAAGCGCCAGAGTCCAAAGTGCACAAATCGTCAGGAAAAGAAAGAAATCGACAAATTGAGCCATTTCTTTCTGGAAGCGGGCCTGAGGCTTGTGAAGAAAACGGTGAAAAGGAAAGCGAGTGAAAAGCTTGTACAACCGATAAATTTCTATCTTGATTTGTGTTTACAAATCAAATTGAAGAATGAAAGTTAGTATGGAATGACTAGCGAATTGGTTTTGAACGCAAAGCCCAAGATTTGTTACTTTTTCTTCTAGTACACTGTATTTTTAAGTAATTTTCTACAGAAAATATTTATTGAATTTTTTAATAACAAGATCATTATTGAATTCATTGATATTTAGAGTTGTTTCTATGAATTCTTATTGAATTATTCTCGCACCGTTTTCCCAGCTTCTTTGAATTCGAGCTCGGGGGCCCATTTGCCGCTGAAAAGGTTTTTCTTTTATTTTTCGAGATCACTAGAAGTTAGTAACGATTTTTCTTAGCGACCTAGGTGATTCCTGATTCCAGGTGAGCTTTATAAAAAGCTGCCACCCTTCACCTTCCATTCCCAACTCTGGCCATTTCGTCGGATCGTTTTGCTGAAACGCTTAGTTACTTTAAAAAAAACTGATCATATGGCAAATACCGTATTCTCTCTCATAGTATTGCGGTCCAGGAGGGGGTTGAAAAAATAGTAGTGCGCACTACTATTGAGAGAATACGGTATATCATTTTCAGAAAGAGTAGAGAAAAATTTTGCTTATCCCCAAAAATTCACTACTGTTTACCTTGCCGGGATATTATGCGTATGCATTGAAACCCAATAGAATTTTTCTCTAATTATCCTCAATTAGTTGAGAGAAGAAAGTTAAGAAAAAAAAAATAAACACTTACTTCAATAGACGACTCGAGATAAGCCGTGGCCCGAAGCTCGGCAAAAGACCAGAGAAACGGCTTGGTTTGGCCTGCACGAAGCTCATTGGTGGCCTAAATGTCCTCGCCTATTATTCGAATATGTATAAATCTTCACTTTTAGCGGATTGTGATTTGTGTTATCCAAGTCGTAAAATCGCACACCCTTCTTGGCAGGCTTTAGACGACCACCGTCCTCGTATTCAACCATTCGATAACTCAAAGTCATCATCGTCTCCAGTTTGAAAACGAATCGTGTACCGTCCCATTTCATATCTAGAAAAATTTTTTAAACAATTGAAAAGACTCTAAAACTATGGCGTCATTGTAAACCTTTTATGTTGAAATGGCCAAGTTGCACGTCCTCATACGAATCGTGTTCCTCGTTAACGTCTAAACCGCCAAGAATGGAACGTTCAAGTGTGAACTGCGGCACGTATAATCTTCTGGAAAGGTTAAATTGGAACAACTGTGAAAAGTCATAGATTATATTTCTTTTTTGTAGAGTTATTGGCTAGCAATTTTTGTAAACGTTTGTGCAAAGTTCTAACCGTGCTCCGTCGAAGTCGAACCTTAGCCAAAGGTTGAGGTTGAGGCTGTCAACTCTGAAGCCGAACAGCGGAAACAGCTTGAGGTTTGGGTTCTAAACACAAAAAATTATATGTATTGTGATGCAGGACTACTATTTTAACTCATAGACTTGGTTAAAATGTTACTTACTTTACTGTAATACTCCAAACTCTTGATCGCTTGTCTGAAATTGAAACCGAGTTTCGTTCTTTTGCCAGGCCCGAATCTAGTGATAAGAGGATTATCCTAAATCAAGCTTTGAATCAACCAGCGCCAAACTGTGTTTATTTTGCTCATCGCGAAGTTCAGCCTACCTTTATATGGTATTTCAGATCGAAAAATACACCGACACTTGAAGGTGACATTTTCACCAGCTTTAACTCGAGCGCTTTCGTGTCCTTGTTTTCTACCGAGATAATGAGTCTATTCTTGAATAAATCTTGCCCTAAATCCGATTGATCTTACACGGAAAACAAATCACAAACCAATGATTTCTAACTTCAACACATCCGGTAACTTCAGAGCATTGTTCTTGCTCAGCCAACATTTGGGATCAAATCTAAAAGTTTTTTAGTGTTCTTTGTTGCATAGAAATTTCATACCTCGATATTTTAAGCTCGACGAGTTTATCTCGAATCTCCACAGGAATCTCGTTGTTTATTTCGTTGTTCAATAGCTTCAATTCTTTTGGATTGTATTCGCGTGGAGAAATCGTTTCAAAATTGCGCTTATCGTCATAATTTAAACATCGAAAATCAATGTAATCGGACATTGCTTGAGTTATCGGTATCCGTATCTGTAAATGAAGTAAATGAAGTCGGTAAAGTAATGATTACTGCTCACAATTCACATGGTACCTTCGAGACGTATTATAAAAAAGAAACACTCACCAAAGTTGGAGAAACACTGAAAATTCAAGAACCAAAGTATTGAAAAAGTAGTAATACAGATCTTGCAATAATTTGGAAAATGGCTGGTAAAAATTTCTAGGTGTTTTTGAATTGATAGCTCTCTTATCACGCATCAGGCTCGACAAATACACGTGATCAGACCCCACATGTTGGGCAAGGGGCAAGGAAGCTTGCGAAATCATTGCTTACCACATTTTATCTCGTTTTCTTCAAAGTTCGGAAGGTGTTCTTAAACATTTCAAATATTTTACACCAAAATAACGAGCCCGCTTCCGCGTTGGTTGCGTATTTATCTAGGCCAAGTCTCCGCATAACGTACGAGCACAGTCTAGTATGCTTAATCACTTTCAACTATTTGCCGGGCATAGGTTAAGACTGGCTGCCTGTTACCGGACATAAGGTAGACTGTAAGGGACATAAGGTAAACCTACCTCAACCACAAAAAAAAGTAAGTCACAAACACGTTCAAAAAATATTACCAATCGTTTGAGCGTGGTCGAAAACCCTAGAAAAGTTTACTAAGCCAAGTCCAGCTTGTTTACCAAGCTGAGCACATGCCTGTTTATTTATTACCACAAACCCTTCCATTTTATCACTTTTAAAAATATTCAATATCAAGAGCGGCATCAATTCTTTGCGCAAAAAGACTTGTCAACTCACCATAGAAAACCATTACCAGTGACGAGAAAAAATCAAAAGAACAATGATTCGGCCTTTCAATTGTAGATTTAGATTTTCCAGCCAACCTTGAATTCCTCATTAACCAGTAAAAACATCGCAATAAAATATAGTTGAATCTCTACCTTGTCAGACAATTGTTCGAGATCGGGAAAAGAAAGGAATACTTTTAGCTTTGCTTTCACATTCACGAACTGCGCGGCGCTCAATTAGACAAAAAAGTTCCCTATTAACAAGAAAAGATTTAAAACCCACTTTAAAAGGCTTATGGCAGCAAAAAAACAAAGAAATTTCTCTAATATCAAAAATTTGCCGTCTCCCCGGATCTTGAAATTTTGTTCCCCCTCCCCGATACTAAAGAAGTACCCAAGAATCGATTCAGTTCCAGTTATTTGTTATTTATTATTTACAGTCAATGATTGTTTATTTCTCAACACCCCAGTTGGCACTCTCTAATGATTATTCGATCTTGGTTCGTTCAAATGCGGTTCCAACTGCGGTTCCGATATTGCGTCCACCTAGCCAACGAATTGCACAAGATTGCAAGTCAACTGATGTGATTGATTTTTTAATGTTTTAGTAACTTTCGAGATGAATAGTTTTATTCATATGAAATCATCGATTCAAATTGATGTTTGGTCACATTTGATACGTCGGAGTAAAGCCGTTACGTTGGCGGCGCTTATCAGCTCGGTGTTGACTGTCTTGAATCCTTCCAATAAACTTCGTTATTGATCGATTTTTTCTCTATAATTTTCTTTAATTTCCAATTTGATCGATTCAAACTGATGTTCAAACTGATGTGGTCACACACATGATTCCTTATAATTCATTAGCTTTCATTGTAAAAACTGTCATTGAACTGAACTTCTAATACAGTAGTCCACAAAAGTAATGCCCCATTGCCATCCAACAGTATGTTTTGTAAGGAAATCTTGCAAAATCGACATTTCAGAAAAAGAGTAAGGTATTTTTTATCTACCTACAAGACTCGACTTTTCAAGGATATAAGATCTATCCGTATACATTACATACAAATTAAAGTATAAAACAAAACCAATCAGTTACTTGAAAATTAGCTCCACAAAAGTAATGCCCCATTTGCAAAGAATTAACACCATTTTTAAATCAATACTTGGTTGGTCCTCCTTTGCTTTTATTACTTTATTGAGTCGATTCGGCATGGAATTCACGAGATTCTTCAAAAGACTTTGGGAAATGGTAGCCCAGAGATGTGAACCCATAAGGCAGCTTTCAAATCGAATTTCTTTCCCTTCACAAATGACCAGAGATGCTCGATAACATTGATATCCGGTGAGTAGGGAGGCGGATTGATCAATTTGACTCGACTTGCCGCAAACCAGCCCGGAAGTCGTGCTCGTGTACCATATTGAAGCGTCAACACCGTTCCCATCATGAGCCTTGACTTGTGTTTCGGGTCGTTGTCCTGGTAGAGCATCCATCCAGGAGGTATCGCCTGTGTGGCAAAAGGCAGCATTTGGGTCTCCATAATGTTCTTGTAAGCCACAGCATTCATCGTTGAGTTGATGTGAACTAATGGACCCTACTGAAGTTCGTGACATCGGCTCCATCGCATTTGTCACCTGACCGAAAAACAGTCAGGTGACAAAATACTAAAAGGCTCTTACCCCAACACATTATGTTGTTTCCATTGAATTGCACCGTAGGCCGAATGTACTTGAGTGTGTTTTGCTTTCCAGTCGGCCGCCGAATAAGATGGTTTCCGTCCGCGTGAAATAAATTGATTTTTGTCTCATCGGTAAATAGCACTTTCGCCCAATCACTTATTGTCCAACTTCGGTAGGTCCGTGCAAAATCAAGGCGCTGCTTCCGGTGCTTAGAATTCATCAGGGGTTTACGGGCAGCCCTTCTTGCATATAATCCAGTTTGATTTAATCGTCGTCTGATCGTTTCCGGCGATACAACCTTGTTAAATTGGTCCCTCATCATTTGGCTTCCATCGGTTGATGTTTTGTTCGGATCGTTTTTCACTATTTGGATCACGGCTCGATCTTCTTTTATGGTTGTGATTGGTCGTCGGCCACTCTTGAGGCCTCGATGAAGGCTTTTGATTGAGAAAAATGCGGCGCACTGTCCATATCGAGCAATTGAAGAGGTTGGCCACATCCTTCTCCCGCATCCCATTTTCCCGGGCCTTAGCGATTTGGAGCTTCGTCGGAGTGTCAAGATTTTTCATGTCAGGAATCTAAATAATACAATAGAATACATTTAATGTTCATAGAAGGAGAAACAAAAGAATAATCATGAAAACGATCAATGGGGCATTACTTTTGTGGAGCTAATTTTTAGGGGTAATTTATACTCTTCCACATCGATCTTTTGATTGGAAGGATCTCAATCAAAAAAATCCAGTTATTTAACAACTAGAATTTCTAAAGTATTTTAAAAGAAAAAATATATTTAAAATACATGTTTTCAGGAAGAATTTTGCAAAAAATACTTTTGAATGGCAATGGGGCATTACTTTTTGTGGACCACTGTATCTAGTTCTTTTCTTTTTATCGTCTTGTTTAACTTATAAGTAAGCGAATAACTCTCTAATTTATAATCTTAAAAAGTTGAGTTTATATTCGATTTCGTACGCTTTTATTGTCTTGTTCATATAATTAAGTGTAGAGTTACAGTCGTCTAATCTAATCAAGCCAACGCTAATTGGACCCTTAATGAGCTACCGTAAATACCGTAAATAACCAAATGTACCTACCGTAAATACTGTAATAGTACCCCACCCCATAATGACGGCGCGGAGTGTTGCGTAGTCTGGCTTTGAACGCGTTTTTCTCGACACTGGCTTATGCTACAATGCGCGCTTAGGTATCAAAAATAGCCCTGAATTTCAGCTATTTTTTCATACCAAAAGACGCATTTTATGAAAGTACGAGCGGTTTTGGAAAAAATGAAATACTGAAAAACCTTTGAGACTACGCGACTGTACGATGGGGTGGGGTACTATTACAGTATTTACGGTAGGTTAAGTTTACTGTGATGGTTACAAAAATATTTTTCGATTAGCCAATTCTTATTATTTTAAAATTCAGAAAGCTCTATTGTTTTCTATAAATAGGGTAAACAAAAGCTGCTAAAAGTTGCCCCAACAGCCTTACGCAATACAACGTTCTGGAAAGGGGAAAATTCAGAATTCCCCAATTTTTCCTCGTATTTTCCTAAAGAGATCCGAAGAATGATTTTTATATTATTTGATTATTTTGATATAATCGATATCAATGTGAGCTCTAATTTGGAAAACTCAAAACCCTAACGGCTAGGTAACTTCTAGACAAAATCAATATCTTTTAGGATAATCCTGAAGTCTTGGCGATAGATGGTAATCATACTCGAGCGACTTCAGAGGATGAAGATGAAAATCGGGTTTTCAATGTACGTCGGAACGGGCCTGTCCCGGTGTTGAATATGAGTTTTTGAGTTCTGGAACAAAAAACAATGCATATATGTATATACAGTGCCGGACAAAAGTTTTAGAACATGACCTCAAGTTACGGAAAAAGCTCAATATCTTTTAGAAGGTGAAGAGTTTCATTTAGGTCTTAAAAGCATTTTTGTTTGCCTCAATTTCAGGAATTAAATACATCTTATAACAGGTCACAAATCTCAATACAAAAAAGTCTTTGAGACTTTGAAGGAAATAGCCGGTATTCTAGCCGGACAAAAGTTTAAGAACAAGCATTTTTTTAATTCAATATTTCATTTTCACTGATTTTTTTGGACATTTTTATATTAATTTTTAGAAAAAATGACCAAAACTCAACGAATTTCACCTTCTGATGTGGATACCATTGTCCGAATGAGGGATCTAAAAAGCAAAACATTTGAGGAGATCGCTACGGCAATTGGATGAAAAGGCACTCTGTTTGGCAAGTCTATCAACGTAGAAAGAACCCGAAGCCGAGAAAGAAAATGGGAAGACCTCGAAAAACCAGTGACAAGTAAGTTTTTTGAGATTTCGTTTTTAAATGTGCAAAATATTGCTCAGGATGAATCAACGCATCATACTAGCGTCCAAGAAGAACCCGTTTTTGACGCCTCCTGAGGTTCGTGAAGCTATTGGAGCGTCAAATGTTGATCGGAGAACAATACAAAGACGTTTGAACGAGAGTCACCTCTTTGGTCGAACTGCTGCTCATAAACCGTTCGTCTCTGTCAAGAACAAGAAAGTCAGGTTGAATTTTGCTACACACACGAGCATTGGACGGCTGCCGAATGGAAGAACGTGCTTTGGTCAGATGAATCCAAGTTCAACATGAGCAATACGGACGGAATAAAACATGTTCGTTGCCCGCCGAACACCCGAAATGACCCACGATACACTGTTGGTACAGTTACATAGAGATGGTAATCTCATGGTGTGGTCATGTTTTTCATTTGACTGCCATGGACCTTTGGAGCGTGTTCAGAGGGATAATAGATCAATTTCAATACCGTGGTATCATTGGAGAGAGTCATACTTCCACATGCAGCCCAAAACATGCTGCGAGGGATGGGTCTTTATGCAAGACAACGATCCCAAACACAGAGCAAGGAGCGTAAAGAAATGGTTTGCCGATAATCTTGTTGGTCTTTTAGAGTGGCCAGCTCAATCCTAATCCGATTGAAAACATGTGGAGTCAAGTTGAGCGTGGACTAAAACGTAAAAATTCGCGACCGGCGATCTTCTTTTGGACGCTATTCAACAAGAATGGAACAAGATCCCAAAAAGTTTTATTGAGAAGTTGATCGAAAGTATGCCGCCTCGTTGCCAAGCAGTGATCAAAGCTAATGGTGCTTCGACTAAGTATTGAACTTGTTAATCACTTTTGTTGCTTTTGAATTGTTATTTTTTTAAAATAAACTTTGTTAAACAATGCTTGTTCTTAAACTTTTGTCCGGCTAGAATACCGGCTATTTCCTTTAAAGTCTCAAAGACTTTTTTGTATTGAGGATTTGTGACCTGTTATAAGATGTATTTAATTCCTGAAATTGAGGCAAACAAAAATGCTTTTAAGACCTAAATGAAACTCTTCACCTTCTAAAAGATATTGAGCTTTTTCCGTAACTTGAGGTCATGTCCTTAAACTTTTGTCCGGCACTGTATTGGAAAACCCAAAGGTATGCTTTTACTATATATCATACTAGTATTTCAGGAATGCTCTAGAGGCTCCAGAAGGTATTAACGAGAACAACGGGCCCTTCGATGAATCCCCAAATAATTCGGTTCCAGTATTGAATGTGAGTTTTCGTCTTAATAAAATCATTTTTCGATGTAAGTTGATTTCCAGACTATACCAATACTTTTAGGATAATCCGGAAGCGCCACTAATCGGTGGAGTGCAATTCCAGTGCTCCCGGTGGTCAATGATGAAAACGAAGTCACTGATGGACGTCCAAACATTTACCTTGGGTGTAAGTTTTAAGTTTCAATATAAAAGTATTACCAAAAGGCTTTGGTTTCAATAGTAGGCTGAAAAACCAAGGGATTTGGCTTTGTATCTGTGAGATAGTTAAAAGCAATTTTAGGATAAGCGCGAGGTCCCCGTGGATCGATGATGGCAATGAGTGCTCAAATGCTACAGGGATTCAACCAAATGAAAACGAGCCCGACCAGTCAGGTGCCAATGAACCGGTTAGTGAAAATTCTTACTTACTGACAACATTCTTTTGTTGTTTGTGCTGCCAATAAATCTCAAATACAAACCAATTAAAAGTCCCTATTGACTTTTGACTTAACTTGGAGAACTAAAGTAAGCTTTAAAAATTAGGCTTTTGAAAACCATTCACTTGATATTTTTAAATAGACAGTTTTCCAAATGAATTTCAAATTACTGTTTTCAGCCTGCAATCGGCAATGTGGAAAATGGTTTGGTCGATCAAGATATAGTGTTAGTTCTCTGTTCTTGATGCAGACTTACCGTCAGAAAGACCCCCGATATGGGGTGAGTTCTTGAGTGATTTTATTGGAGTTCTTCTTTCATTTTCATTAGAAACCCTTTTTGTCAGCTAACCTTATTCTGAAGGAAGTTTAGCCCGGTTCTCGGACCTCGTAAGCGTCGATTTGGTCAACGTTTTCAACGGCTATTTGAAGATCACGGGTGATTCATTGAATTCTCAACAATCAACATAACAGAAAAAAGTTTAGGTGGCATTACCGACAAGCGATCCATGAGCATAACAATCGAGAAAGAAATTGAAAAGGAAATGTCCTTATCGGTAGTAAAAGTACGATCCGGGGCTCGTCGTTTCGTTTATCAACCGAAAACCAGTGTTCAAGGGTAAGCTAATTTTAAGGGAAAGATTATCAGTATAATTTTCAGCCTTGCGAGAAATTTGAAGATTCCCCACGGGTAATAAATTTACCTCTACTGTTTTGGAAATTCGTGCTCCTGCGGATGCGGTGAGCACGTTGCTCAATTACAAAAAAGGTGGGCTTAACGATTCTTCCAATAGAAACTCGCTTTCAGCCAGGGAAAAGTGAAATAAGAAAATTTTAATTTCACTGCAAGAAACCCGATTTGAAATAAACAAAAAAAGATTACTATGACCTGAGATTCTAAAATGTTTAGGAAAAAACGAATTCGGAATGATGTTGTTGAAGCTCAGAGTTGGTGAAGAAGTAAAACTTGGATACATTCGATTGGATTGGGACCCGATAAAGCAGGTTAATCTTGCAAACTAGTGGAGAAAATGTTTTGTTTAGTCCAGATTAGACTAGCCCTGATGCTCACGGAACCTACAATCACCGTAATACCTGTAATAGTAGCGTCCACGCCCGTACAGTCGCGTAGTCTAACACACAATTTTGTGACGCTCGTTTCTCCACGCTGCTTCGACAAAAAATGTACGCTTAGATATCAAAATATAGCACTTGAAGGAAAGAATTTTTTTGGTACTAACAGTTTATTGAGAAAGCTGGGCATGATTTCGAAAATGATTTACTTAACGATTACGCAACTATAAGTCATTATGGGGTGATGCTTCACTATTATAGGTATTACGGTAAAGCTTGCTTTAAGTAATCTGAAATACGCTTTACCTATATAAATATTTAAACTTTTCCTAAACAGTAATAAGTGTTTCAGCGAAACCATCGTGCCGTCCTTTTACAACTATTAGGTTGATGCAAAAGTCTTTTGTTCCTTTTCGTCTGCCGTTTCAAGCCAACAAATGCACCAATTAAACTACGGTTGATTTCCATTAGGAAAACCAATTATTTTTCTGCAAAATAACATTAAAACGGGTTTAAAATATATTTTATGCCTGGATTTTCTTGAGAGTATGAAGTCGGGTAGTCAAAAGGGCTAACTCGATGATGCGGTTTAGACACCTTAGCTAAAGAAAACCTATCTTCGTGTCAATAGATAAAAGATAGAGAAAAAAGTTTGATATTTCGCCAAAATCTCAGAGAAATTCATTCTGCCAATTTTTCCGTAGAGTTTTTATAGATTTTTACCAAAAAGGCGTTTTTCACTCTCGAATTTGCTTGAAAGTGGAACCGAAATTGATTTAAAAGATGGAAATTGAACAAAAAACACACTTTTTATATGGAGCAAACTATAGATTAATTGGTGAATTTGTTACTTTTTAACAGAAGTACGAAAAAAACGAAAAGACTTATGCATCAACCTAATACCATTTACAAATAGGCGTGCTGAAAATCACGAAAAACAAGAAAATCGTTTGGTAAAAGAGAAATTGTTATGATAGAACCCTGTTATAATGGAAAGCATATTTGCAGTCGTTTCATCTCAGGTGAGGGAATAGGAATACAATACAAATCAAATTTATCTAAGCCACTTTCAGAAGCCTACTTCGATCCAGACACCTGGTTGACGCTGATCCACTTGCAAAGTCAGGATATTTTCTTTACGATGTGACCGTGGAAAAACCTTGAGAATGCGGGGCTTCGCTTTCTGTTTCGTGGTTAGCGCACGCTTACGACAATGCTCATACGGTGAGCTTTCACCACAAGCCGTAAAGCAGATGCCTAGTTATTAGCAAAACAGTGGTTCGACTCGCACAATTGACAACTTTTGTTTAAGATTCCAGTTTTCAGCACGCGTTCACGCTGTCGCAAAATGAAGAGGATCTATTTGGGATCAACTTCGGAAATCCGCGCACAAGGGACGGACTGATTGAGTGGCCCGGGGTAGGATTATCATTCAAGATCAATTAATCGTATTCCATAGGACGGCAATGCTCTCAAGTGAACATCAACCTCCTAGGAGAGGAAACCTGGAAAAATGAGACATACGATTCGATTTGAACTGCGACTGAAGGGTTTGTTTTTCCATTAAAAATAACAGCCTTGGGAATCGAACCTTTGGTCCTTGGTCTCACTTGGAATCCTTGCCGACTGACCGTGTCTCATCCATTTTATTGTATGGTGCTAGACTCCTGTCAGCGAAACATCGTGAAACCGAATCATGAGCTGAAGATCGTGAAAAAAATTGAGTGGTATTCCTCGGTCCTACTATTACGGACGTGGAATTCGTGCCAACGGGACTTCCTAATCCACAGCCCCCTTCACGCAATCGAACTCGCCACCTTTTGACGCTGCCCCAGCTCGTATTCCTCAAGTTCCAATATTTCTTTTGCTAGAAATGTCTTTGTCCTCCCTGATACCCAAATATGCTCATCTCTAAATTTGTATTTGATTTTGCTATGTTTGCATTTCTCAGAGGAGGTTGTAGCTTGATCATTCACTTTGTATTGTGACCCTCTATTCGATAATCGATAACATTGCAGGATATCAATCAAAGAAACTAGTCTCGATCCCTAAAATACCTTCCAAATCATTGCTCATTCCATTTTTTTTTGCTCACTCTTTGCTCATCATTGCATTTGTTTCATTTACACTTACCATTAGACCAGTTTGCCAATATCAACGAAATTTGATGGCATAGACTATTATACAGGGTGCGGCAGGATTGGTGGAACTCCTGAGGGAATCAATGTCAGTTCCAACAACTATCTCGGCATACTTAAGAAAGATCTTTTTACTGGCGCCAGCAGCATTTCCCTGTTTTGGTCACCTTTAGTGACCACCTCAAGTGCCGATCTTAAACCGGATGGATTTCAGTGTTTGGAATGTTTTTGAAGCAAAAGCGTGCTCAAAACCTACGTTCCAGCATCGATTCGCTTAAGAAATCTCTTGAAGAAACATGTGATAAACCCTAACCCGCTTACCATTTGGCCACGGTGGATGCATTTCCCAAATGTCACCAGGCCTGCATTTCTGCCCATAGAGATCTTAAAAGGAAATAGTTTTTCTCTTGTTTAATTTCTCTTTAAAAATCAATTGTTAAAGTTTTTGAGTTGATTTTTTTATCGGTTTCTATCCTTCAAAAAATATTGGTTGCAATCATCCTGCCGCACCCTGTATTTAGGCACTGATACCTTTTAACTTTTGATTTTGTGGGCAATTCAATAAAGTTTTTATTCCAATATTTCAACTTAACCGATTTTACTCTGATTCAACTAATTCAGAAAACTAAATAACTTTTATCATTTCTATTTCAATAATGATGTAATATTGAATGATAGTACAGATTAAGAATAAAAAGTGTCGACACTGTATGACTTGAGAGATATTTTATAGAAACAACACGAAAAGCCTATTGCACTCCAAATAGACGAGAAACGAGAAACAGAGAAACCAGACATGAGCCTTGATTGGGAGAATCATTATACATGGCTACATCTAGTCGACCACAACCCGATAAATGCCAATTGATCCCGCTTGATACATCGAATTTTTTATATTTTTTCAACTATGATAGTTTCACCCACGCAAAATTTAAGCTAAGAAATTTATTTTCGTTTACCAGGTAGATTATTTTTTTGGTTTTTCTAGTTCACATTTTTTATTTTTGCTTTTAGATAATGGCAGAGAGCTTGCAAATAAACCCTTGGAAGAAGTCGTCGCTCAATGGCCTGGTTGCAAGATCGTTCACGGGAAACCGCGCCATTCGCAGTCACAAAGAAGTGTAGAAAGAGCAAACACGGATATCGAGGTTAGTTTGACTGCTCATAAAAATACTTGTGATCGTTTAGGATATCTTGAGCGTTCATCAAAGAGAAACAAAAACTACCGCGTGTGCCCGATTTTTGCCCTTGATTCAATATCGTAAAAACATCAGGTAACTTTAGTTTTTTGAAAATTTACATTTTATCGGTAGATTTCATTCTGGTATTGAACGCAGCCCATATGTCGCAATGTTGGGACGAGACTCTGAAAATCCTACAGAAAGAAGAAAGAAAGAAAGTAAGAAAGAAGTAAACTTTGAAATATTTGTAGGTCTGGAATATTTGAAGTAAACTGTGTGGTTTAGGTTTTGTCAGACGACGACGAAATCCCAGCAAAAAGTGCCTACGAGGAGGAGGAGAAAACGCTTCAGGTTAATTTAAATTAATTTTTTTCTTTATTTGCAACTTTAGGAAGATAATTCTACTCGTTACGCCGGTCTACAGCCTGTAAGCTTCATGGATTCAATTGAGAGTGGTGTTGAGGTATAAATTACGTTTTAAATACATAAAAATAACGTTATTATTTAGAAATTTCCTGAATTCGCAAATCAGGGGAATAATGACGCCTACTTTCAACTTGGGATTGTTAGTCCAGTGCTTGGTTTGCCTTTTAAAATATTTACTAAACATTATTTGGCGTTAGGCGTTCAAAAAGATGAGGAGCAAGCGGAAATCGATTGTCTACACGATTCGATTATGATAGAAAGACATGGAGCCCATTCTGCTCAAAAGAATCAGGCATGAAAGATGCTTCACGCCAGTGAACAAAGGTACTTTTGCGTTCTCAATGTGTTCATTATGATTACTTTTAGATTTGCACCAATTGATCTTGGACAAAATGTTTTGATGCCAATTCCTTGTGTCGATCGACCCAAGATTGGACCACGAAATTAATTTGATGAGAGTCGTCACAGGTACTCTTAAATTTATTTTTAAATGTAAAAAGAAATTCTAGCTGTAACTGATGGTTTTTACTCGATCGGGACACAAAACATTCGGCAAACATTCACTTGGAATCAACTGGCTCCATGTGGATCTGAATTCTTCTCGATCAATTCAATTCTGGACCGGGAGACATCGTTGAGAACTGCTGTTGGGGCCGCATCGATCTCTGGGAGCCAAGGCAGGCACATTTTTTTGCACTTATAATCTTTCTTGTTAATCTTTCTTTTTTCTTTTTATAAATTCCAAATGTTTTTTACCTCAGCTAAATTATTATAATTTTAGCCTCACGCTCATCCCTTGTGGCTGAGCGGATGTACGACAAATCGATGTGCTTGTCGAAAGAAGAGTCCACTTTGCAACTCGAGATGCCACCATGCAAGAAGTTTTACTAATAAGTGATCTTTTTGTTTCTTGTTTTGGTTCTTTTCAATTTCTATTATTGCTGTAATAAAGATTATATCTAAACCAACAATAATCACTACAATATCCCAAACCAAAGTTGAAGCAAGCACATCACACTCTATTATTACCTTTATTAGTTTGCAAATTCATGATCAACTCAAATTGAATCAATAGCTTTCGGTGTCTTTTCCACTTCTTTAACC